>CM070818.1:2818540-3186040 GCA_036326025.1 Chrosomus eos | reverse complement strand
AGGACAGCTATCAGTGTGAGCTAACCTCACTGAGACTGCAGCTCGAGGACCGAGAACAGGCCACAGCAGAGATGAGGCAGCAGCTGAGAGAGATACAGAAGGAGAGAGAGCAGCAGAGCAGTGAGATCCAGGCCCTGAGAGAGCAGCTGAGAGAGCTCCTCCTGGCCAGAGAAGAACCAGAGCAGACCCACAGAGCTCAAATACTGCCCTCCACCACAGAGTCGCCGAACACAGGGAGTCAACACCCACCCGTCAGCGCAGAGAGACCCGACCCAGACCGCTCACAGCCATCACAGCGCCCCCTGCCAGACTCCTCAGAACAGCAGCATCAGCCCTCGTCTCACAGCAGCCCAGCACCAGCCAGCACAGAGGGACCCGAAATAGCTCTGCTCATCGATTCAAATGGAAAATACATCGATGTAAAGAAACTTTTCCCCCAACACAGAGCTGTTAAATTCTGGTGTCCCACCACTGACAAAGCCCTGGAGCTCCTGACAGAGTCCCAGCTAGGCCGGCCCAGCCACACGGGCACCAACGACCTGCGGAGCCAGCAGGACCGAGTGTCTGACTCCCTCAGAGCTGTCGTGGAAAAAGCTAGACAAACTTTCCCCAACTCCAAAATCATCCTGTCCACTCTACTTCAGAGGAGAGATTTCCATCCCAACACAATAAATAAAATAAACTCCAGCATCTCTAGGCACTGTGCCCTCCTGCCCAACGTCCACTGGCCCATCATCCAGACCTGGACACTGAATGTCTATACGACCACGTCCACCTTTATAAGAACCTGGTACACATCCTCGCAAAGAGACTCAAAGATGTCACTCTAAACCGGACCAACCAGACCAGCCCCAGGTGGAGCAGAACCAGCCCGAACCCAGTCAATCCATCGAGACACACTCCAGCAAACTACAGCTCATCTAGAGCCCCGAGCGGAGCACCAGCACCCCAGAATGAGCACCACCTAGAGTACCACCTAGAGCACTACACACCTAGAGCACCTAAGCACCTCCTAGAGCACCTGACCTAGAAGCACCACCTAAGCACCTAGCACCACCTAGAGCACCCACACCCAGAGCACCACCTAGAGCACCACCTAGAGCACCACCCAGACAGGACCCCTACAGACTGTCCTACAGCCCCACAGCTCCAGCAGCCGAAGCCCGTCCACAGCAGAGCCCGGCCCAGCCCGGCAGACCGAGCTACGCCCAAGCTGTCAGCGGAGGAGCAGACCGAGCCAGCGCTGAACTCCACGACATCCAACACATGCTGAGTATCATCTGCTCCCACCTACTCACTGGACAGTGGTAAAAAAAAAAAAAAAAAAAAAAAACACACACAACCTACCTAAGTCTGTGGTATTAATGTACATTTAATATGTAATTGTTAATGTTTTGAGTTCTTAACATAACTTTACTTCCATCATTCATTGATTTAATTTAATCTATTTTAATTTTGCATCATTTCTCTTTTCTCAAAATAGCATACAAACCATACACATTATTTTAAACATTTATGATGAAATCACTTAGTTTTTCTACGTGGAATATTCAAGGTCTAAACTCCTCAGTCTTTGGCCTAAAAAGTAGAAATTCTGATTTTATGAAAGAACTTCAAGACCTAGATGTCATCATCTTACAGGAAACCTGGTGTAGAGGAGAAGCGTTCACTGGCTGTCCCTCAGGATACAGAGAAATAATATTACCATCAGTAAAACTCGCATCAGTCACACAAGGGAGAGACTCGGGAGGGATGATCATATGGATTAAATCTGAACTGTCCATAGATTTAATCAAAAGAGAACAGCACCACCTGTGGCTAAAAATACAAAAAGGAATAATATCAGCATCTAAGCCTGTTTTCCTTTGTGCAATCTACATTCCACCCCTCGAGTCTCCGTATTTCCAAGAGGAAACTTTCCTAACCATAGAGAGAGAAATTAGCCATTTCCAGGCCCAGGGAAATGTGCTGCTCATGGGTGATTTAAACGCAAGAACAGGAGAAGAATTAGATTTCTTAGAATCGCACGGTACCAGATTCATCACTGGCAATAACAACCTGTACCCTTCTTACCCCAGCAGACAAAACTGCGATCAAACCGTGAACGCGCACGGACGGCAGCTACTACAGCTCTGCCGAGGACTGGCTCTGTACATCGTCAACGGGAGACTGCGAGGAGACTCGCTCGGCCGATACACCTACAGCTCAGCTCTTGGTAACAGCACTGTAGACTATACCATCACAGACCTAGACCTTTCCTCTTTGAGAGCATTCACAGTCAAACCCCTAAAACCTTTCTCAGACCACAGCCAAATCATCCTCTATATAAAGCAATCTGAAACATCACCCAAACCAATTAGGACTCCATATCAAATGAGCAAAATAATGTCCTTCAAATGGACTGAAACCAGTGCAGTAACTACAGCACTGCTGTTGAATCTCCAGAAGTACAATCCCTCATACATTCATTCCAAATACAGGAATACCCTAAAAATCAATTTGGCATCAATCAGGAAGTACACGATCTAAACAACATATTCTACAAAACAGCACAAAAAAGTAATTTGCTAATTGTTAAACCAAAGAAAAAATATTTAGACACTGACAAATGGTTTGATTTGGACTGTAAGGCTCTGAGAAAAAACCTCAGAAATTTATCAAACCAAAAACACAGACAACCAGATAATTCGGACCTCCGCCTTCTTTACTGTGAGGCACTCAAACAATATAAAGCCACAATCCGGCGGAAAAAAGCACAGTTTCTGCAAAACCAGTTTGAAGAAATTGAAAAATCTATAAACTCACACAAATTTTGGGATAAATGGAAATTGCATACAAACCAAATCAAGAAGTTCTGGCAATCCAAGACGGGGAGAAGTGGAAAAACCACTTCCAAGAATTATACAGCCCAACTGACATTCAAAATTATAAACAAAATGAAATAATTAATAAACTAGACAATTTGGAAAGATCAATTAAAGAAAATCAAAACCCTTTAGATTTCCCCATAACAATCGAAGAATTGGAAGACAAATTAGGAGCCCTTGAGCCCAAGAAAGCCTGTGGTGTCGACAGCATCCTGAACGAGATGCTGAAACACACAGACCAAAGCTTCAGACTGGCCTTGCTGAAACTGTTCAATGATGTTCTGTGTGTAGGGTTCTTCCCTGAGATCTGGAACAAGGGCCTCATCAGCCCCATCCACAAGAACGGAGACAAATTAGACCCCAACAACTACCGAGGCATCTGTGTGAACAGTAACCTGGGGAAGGTTCTCTGCAGCATCTTGAACTCCAGACTTATAGACTTCCTTATGAAGCACAATGCCTTGAGTAAATGCCAAATCGGCTTTCTTCCAAAATGTCGCACATCCGACCACATTTTCACATTACAAACACTAATTGACAAATATGTACATCAAAAAAAGCACAAATTTTCGCTTGTTTCATCGATTTCAAGAAAGCATTTGATTCAATCTGGCATGAAGGACTATACCTTAAACTCATCGACAGTGGAATAGGGGGGAAATTCTATGATTTGATCAAATCGATGTACACAGCCAGCCAATGCGCTGTTAAAATTGGAAACCAAAGAACTGAATTTTTCCCCCAGGGGCGCGGAGTGAGACAGGGCTGCAGTTTAAGCCCCACCCTCTTTAATATTTACATCAACCAATTAGCCGAAATATTAGAACATGCTCCCTTTCAAGGTCTCACTCTAAACGACACCGAGATCAAGTGTCTTCTCTACGCAGACGACCTGGTCCTCCTGTCGCCCACTAAAGAGGGGCTTCAGGACAGCCTGGATCTGCTGGAGGATTACTGTCAGTCCTGGGCCCTGACCGTCAACCTCCAGAAAACTAGAGTCATGATGTTCCAGAAACGCTCCAGATCTCAGGGACCAACACACACATTCACACTATCACACAGAACCATTGAGAGCACAAAAACATACACTTACCTCGGCCTGAAAATTACTCCAACTGGAAACTTTACTTTGGCTGTGAATGAACTCAAAGAGAAAGCTCAAAGGGCTTTCTATGCCATAAAAAGATCAATCAAAATTGACATCCCAATCCAAATTTGGCTCAAACTTTTCAAATCAATAATTGAACCAATTGTTTTATATGGCAGTGAAGTGTGGGGTCCTTCTATCAAATTAGATTTTTTAAATTGGGAAAAACATCCGATTGAAACTCTACATTTGGATTTCTGTAAACGAATACTCAAAGTCCAAAGAAAAACACCGAACAACGGATGCAGGGCAGAATTAGGCCAATACCCTCTCCTCCTAAACATCCAAAAAAGAGCCATCAAATTCTGGAAACACCTAAAAACAAGCGACCCCAACACATACCATTACCAAGCCCTAAAACACCAAGAGCTGAGCGTAGCGAGGAGTCCCCTGTGCCGGCTGGTGCTGAGACTGACTGAGCTCTCTCCTGCAGAGATCAGCTCACCTCAGCACACACACACACTCACAAACATTCGACCTGCACAAATTATCAACACTGAACAAGACAAGTACATCACCCATTGGACAAACACCATTAAAAACCAACACAAACTGGAATGTTATTCGGCACTAAATCGAGAGTACACTGTTGCGAGCTACCTGAGCACAGTGAGTGATGTGAGACTCAGGAAAACCCTGACGATGTACAGACTCAGCGAGCACAGTCCCGGCCATAGAGACGGGCCGGCGCAGACAGACCTGGCTCTCCCGTGAGGACAGACTCTGCTCGCACTGCATGCTGGGAGTGACGGAGACCGAGCTGCACTTCCTCACAGAATGCCCAAAATATCAACATATTAGAGACCACTATTACCCCAAAATAAATCAAATATTTCCCCAATTTAACGCCTGTAACCCAACCCAAAAACTCTGTTTCATTCTTGGTGAAGAAGCCAAATGCTCAAACATAGCTGCAAAATTTGTAGCATCTTGCCACATCCTGAGGGACGACCAGAAGCCAGCAAACACCCAATAAACACACACTCACACACAGCCTAAGACCCACACACACACAGCCTAAGACCCACACACACACACACACACCACACACACACACACACCACACACACACACACACACACACACACACAACACACACACACACACACACACACACAACACACACACACACACACACACACACACACACACACACACTCACAGCCTAAGACCTACACATGTATATAATGTTCAATTCCAAGTTCAGTGTTCGTTTGTTTTTTTGTTTTTCGCTTGTTTTTGTCTTTTATATAGATAATTTCTAAATCCTTTATATTTATTTATTAATCTTTGTTTATTTTATTATTATTGTTTTACGCTATCAGTATTATTATTTTGTGTACTAAATGTTATAAATCACTTTCTATGTTGTCTTGATGCTTTGGCAATACAAAATGTATTTTTTTTGTCATGCCAATAAAGCTTTCTGAATTGAATTGACACCGCCCCTGCCAGACTCCTCAGAACAGCAGCATCAGCCCTCGTCTCACAGCAGCCCAGCACTAGCCAGCACAGAGGAACCCGAAATAGCTCTGCTCATCGATTCAAATGGAAAATACATCGATGTAAAGAAACTTTTCCCCCAACACAGAGCTGTTAAATTCTGGTGTCCCACCACTGACAAAGCCCTGGAGCTCCTGACAGAGTCCCAGCTAGGCCGGCCCAGCCACATCATCATCCACACGGGCACCAACGACCTGCGGAGCCAGCAGGACCGAGTGTCTGACTCCCTCAGAGCTGTCGTGGAAAAAGCTAGACAAACTTTCCCCAACTCCAAAATCATCCTGTCCACTCTACTTCAGAGGAGAGATTTCCATCCCAACACAATAAATAAAATAAACTCCAGCATCTCTAGGCACTGTGCCCTCCTGCCCAACGTCCACTTGGCCCATCATCCCGACCTGGACACTGAATGTCTATACGACCACGTCCACCTCTATAAGAACCTGGTACACATCCTCGCAAAGAGACTCAAAGATGTCACTCTAAACCGGACCAACCAGACCAGCCCCAGGTGGAGCAGAACCAGCCCGAACCCAGTCAATCCATCGAGACACACTCCAGCAAACTACAGCTCATCTAGAGCCCCGAGCGGAGCAGCACCCAGAGCACCACCTAGAGTACCACCTAGAGCACCACCTAGAGCACCACCTAGAACACCTCCTAGAGCACCCCCTAGAGCACCACCTAGAGCACCACCCAGACAGGACCCCTACAGACCGTCCTACAGCCCAACAGCTCCAGCAGCCGAAGCCCGTCCACAGCAGAGCCCGGCCCAGCCCGGCAGACCGAGCTACGCCCAAGCTGTCAGCGGAGGAGCAGACCGAGCCAGCGCTGAACTCCACGACATCCAACACATGCTGAGTATCATCTGCTCCCACCTACTGGACAGTGGTAAAAAAAAAAAAAAAAAAAAAAAAAAAAACCCACACACAACCTACCTAAGTCTGTGGTATTAATGTACATTTAATATGTAATTGTTAATGTTTTGAGTTCTTAACATAACTTTACTTCCATCATTCATTGATTTAATTTAATCTATTTTAATTTTGCATCATTTCTCTTTTCTCAAAATAGCATACAAACCATACACATTATTTTAAACATTTATGATGAAATCACTTAGTTTTTCTACGTGGAATATTCAAGGTCTAAACTCCTCAGTCTTTGGCCTAAAAAGTAGAAATTCTGATTTTATGAAAGAACTTCAAGACCTAGATGTCATCATCTTACAGGAAACCTGGTGTAGAGGAGAAGCGTTCACTGGCTGTCCCTCAGGATACAGAGAAATAATATTACCATCAGTAAAACTCGCATCAGTCACACAAGGGAGAGACTCGGGAGGGATGATCATATGGATTAAATCTGAACTGTCCATAGAATTAATAAAAAAAGAACAATACCACCTGTGGCTAAAAATACAAAAAGGAATAATATCAGCATCTAAGCCTGTTTTCCTTTGTGCAATCTACATTCCACCCCTCGAGTCTCCGTATTTCCAAGAGGAAACTTTCCAAACCATAGAGAGAGAAATTAGCCATTTCCAGGCCCAGAGAAATGTGCTGCTCATGGGTGATTTAAACGCTAGAACAGGAGAAGAATTAGATTTCTTAGAATCGCACGGTACCAGATTCATCACTGGCAATAACAACCTGTACCCTTCCTACCCCAGCAGACAAAACTGCGATCAAACCGTGAACGCGCACGGACGGCAGCTACTACAGCTCTGCCGAGGACTGGCTCTGTACATCGTCAACGGAAGACTGCGAGGAGACTCGCTCGGCCGATACACCTACAGCTCAGCTCTTGGTAACAGCACTGTAGACTATACCATCACAGACCTAGACCTGTCCTCTTTGAGAGCATTCACAGTCAAACCCCTAAAACCTTTCTCAGACCACAGCCAAATCATCCTCTATATAAAGCAATCTGAAACATCACCCAAACCAATTAGGACTCCATATCAAATGAGCAAAATAATGTCCTTCAAATGGACTGAAACCAGTGCCAGTAATTACAGCACTGCTGTTGAATCTCCAGAAGTACAATCCCTCATACATTCATTCCAAATACAGGAATACCCTAAAAATCAACTCGGCATCAATCAGGAAGTACACGATCTAAACAACATATTCTACAAAACAGCACAAAAAAGTAATTTGCTAATTGTTAAACCAAAGAAAAAATATTTAGACACTGACAAATGGTTTGATTTGGACTGTAAGGCTCTGAGAAAAAACCTCAGAAATTTATCAAACCAAAAACACAGACAACCAGATAATTCGGACCTCCGCCTTCTTTACTGTGAGGCACTCAAACAATATAAAGCCACAATCCGGCGGAAAAAAGCACAGTTTCTGCAAAACCAGTTTGAAGAAATTGAAAAATCTATAAACTCACACAAATTTTGGGATAAATGGAAATTGCTATACAAACCAAATCAAGAAGTTCTGGCAATCCAAGACGGGGAGAAGTGGAAAAAACCACTTCCAAGAATTATACAGCCCAACTGACATTCAAAATTATAAACAAAATGAAATAATTAATAAACTAGACAATTTGGAAAGATCAATTAAAGAAAATCAAAATCCTTTAGATTTCCCCATAACAATAGAAGAATTGGAAGACAAATTAGGAGCCCTTGAGCCCAAGAAAGCCTGTGGTGTCGACAGCATCCTGAACGAGATGCTGAAACACACAGACCAAAGCTTCAGACTGGCCTTGCTGAAACTGTTCAATGATGTTCTGTGTGTAGGGTTCTTCCCTGAGATCTGGAACAAGGGCCTCATCAGCCCCATCCACAAGAACGGAGACAAATTAGACCCCAACAACTACCGAGGCATCTGTGTGAACAGTAACCTGGGGAAGGTTCTCTGCAGCATCTTGAACTCCAGACTTATAGACTTCCTTATGAAGCACAATGCCTTGAGTAAATGCCAAATCGGCTTTCTTCCAAAATGTCGCACATCCGACCACATTTTCACATTACAAACACTAATTGACAAATATGTACATCAAAACAAAACACAAATTTTCGCTTGTTTCATCGATTTCAAGAAAGCATTTGATTCAATCTGGCATGAAGGACTATACCTTAAACTCATCGACAGTGGAATAGGGGGGAAATTCTATGATTTGATCAAATCGATGTACACAGCCAGCCAATGCGCTGTTAAAATTGGAAACCAAAGAACTGAATTTTTCCCCCAGGGGCGCGGAGTGAGACAGGGCTGCAGTTTAAGCCCCACCCTCTTTAATATTTACATCAACCAATTAGCCGAAATATTAGAACATGCTCCCTTTCAAGGTCTCACTCTAAACGACACCGAGATCAAGTGTCTTCTCTACGCAGACGACCTGGTCCTCCTGTCGCCCACTAAAGAGGGGCTTCAGGACAGCCTGGATCTGCTGGAGGATTACTGTCAGTCCTGGGCCCTGACCGTCAACCTCCAGAAAACTAGAGTCATGATGTTCCAGAAACGCTCCAGATCTCAGGGACCAACACACACATTCACACTATCACACAGAACCATTGAGAGCACAACAACATACACTTACCTCGGCCTGAAAATTACTCCAACTGGAAACTTTACTTTGGCTGTGAATGAACTCAAAGAGAAAGCTCAAAGGGCTTTCTATGCCATAAAAAGATCAATCAAAATTGACATCCCAATCCAAATTTGGCTCAAACTTTTCAAATCAATAATTGAACCAATTGTTTTATATGGCAGTGAAGTGTGGGGTCCTTCTATTAAATTAGATTTTTTAAATTGGGAAAAAACATCCGATTGAAACTCTACATTTGGATTTCTGTAAACGAATACTCAAAGTCCAAAGAAAAACACCGAACAACGGATGCAGGGCAGAATTAGGCCAATACCCTCTCCTTCTAAACATCCAAAAAAGAGCCATCAAATTCTGGAAACACCTAAAAACAAGCGACCCCAACACATACCATTACCAAGCCCTAAAACACCAAGAGCTGAGCGTAGCGAGGAGTCCCCTGTGCCAGCTGGTGCTGAGACTGACTGAGCTCTCTCCTGCAGAGATCAGCTTGCCTCAGCACACACACACACTCACACACATTCGACCTGCACAAATTATCAACACTGAACAAGACAAGTACATCACCCATTGGACAAACACCATTAAAAACCAACACAAACTGGAATGTTATTCGGCACTAAATCGAGAGTACACTGTTGCGCACTACCTGAGCACAGTGAGTGATGTGAGACTCAGGAGAACCCTGACGATGTACAGACTCAGCGAGCACAGTCTGGCCATAGAGACGGGCCGGCGCAGACAGACCTGGCTCTCCCGTGAGGACAGACTCTGCTCGCACTGCATGCTGGGAGTGACGGAGACCGAGCTGCACTTCCTCACAGAATGCCCAAAATATCAACATATTAGAGACCACTATTACCCAAAATAAATCAAATATTTCCCCAATTTAACGCCTGTAACCCAACCCAAAAACTCTGTTTCATTCTTGGTGAAGAAGCCAAATGCTCAAACATAGCTGCAAAATTTGTAGCATCTTGCCACATCCTGAGGGACGACCAGAAGCCAGCAAACACCCAATAAACGCACACTCACACACAGCCTAAGACCCACACACACACACACTCACAGCCTAAGACCCACACACACACACACACACACACACACACACACACACACACACACACACACACACACACACACACACACACACACACACACACACACACACACACACACACACACAGCCTAAGACCCACACACACACAGCCTAAGACCCACACACACACACACACACACACACACACACACACACACACACACACACACACACACACACACACACACACACACTCACAGCCTAAGACCTACACATGTATATAATGTTCAATTCCAAGTTCAGTGTTCGTTTGTTTTTTTTGTTTTTCGCTTGTTTTTGTCTTTTATATAGATAATTTCTAAATCCTTTATATTTATTTATTAATCTTTGTTTATTTTATTATTATTGTTTTACGCTATCAGTATTATTATTTTGTGTACTAAATGTTATAAATCACTTTCTATGTTGTCTTGATGCTTTGGCAATACAAAATGTATTTTTTTGTCATGCCAATAAAGCTTTCTGAATTGAATTGAATTGAATTGAATTGAAGAGAGAGAGAGAGAGAGAGAGAGGGAGAGAGAGAGAGAGAGAGAGAGAGAGAGAGAGAGAGAGAGAGAGAATCAGAGCGCCAGAGCATGAAAGAGCCAGAGCAACAGTTCAATCTTTAAAAAAAAAACAGTTCAATCTTGTTTTATCCTTTCCCTGACCATGTGACTAAATCCCAAATGTGAGACATTCAAACTGACCAATCAGATAATTGCACTTCCCCCATTGTTCTAAAGGTGTGACAATTCATAGACCCCCAAAGTACAAACATCTTGGCCTACAGGCCTTGATCACTATCAGACCCAGCATGTAACTCCTCTATGCCTTTGGGAACTCCAAATGGTAGAAAGAGGGGGTGGAACACAGTAAAGCATATGTCTTGCAAAGCAAATGTTCATTTCAAACTGCTTGGATTATTTTCAATCCTACAATTCCCATAATGTTGAAGAAAAACGGAGGGATCACTTAACGTTCAAGAAAAAAAAAGAAAACGTTTTTTAAAAACAAGCGCTCAGAGATAACGTTTCCACAACTTAATGGGATTGTTAGCAAAACATTCATAAAACATATTTTTGTCAGCTGCATGGTTAGCAATTTTAAAATGTAATTGATCAGTAAACAGATTAACAATATTTCAATTATATAAATCATAATTCTCCCAATGATTTAAAATAACTTTCCCAGACAGCAACATAGTGTCGGCCCAGATCCGGCCCGCATCTGGTACACACACCCGGATCTGGGCCGACACTATGTTGCTGTCTGGGTTGTGGTGTGACTTTTACTTTTGATATTTAAGTGCATTTAAAAAAAAAAAAAACTTATTTCACTCAAGTAAAATTTAAAAAAGTGTATTTATAATTCCATTAAAGCATCTGTACTTTAGTTCAAATACATAATTTGTGTACTTTGTGTGCATCTGACTAGTTTCATAAGCTCTTTGTAAAGTATTGTGTGTTGTCTTCAAATGAGCGAAGAGAAGTAGTGTTGCAATGCCATTTGTTTCAGTACAGCTGATGTGTCTTTTGCCTGAAGTAACTGGCAGTGGTCATTTGTTCTTGAGTTTATACCACATAAGGCTTTCTGTAATAATCTAGCCCTCATGCAAAGCGTTTCATTACCTGATGACAGTGATGGATCTGCTCTTTCCTACCATCTAAAGCTCATAAGCCAAAAGCAAAAAACATGGAAATGATCTCTGTCAAGTCAAGTAATCTCATTTGGTTTTTCTCAATGAGATGTATTAAAATAAAATTTGATTATTTGATTTAGTTGTTTACTATAGAAATGTGTTTCGATTCAGTCAGAAACTCCATGGAGGCCAAACGCTCCAAATAAACTGGATAAACCCACTGGACCAGTAGCCTGTTGTGAAACTTAAAGTCCCCATAAAATCATTTTATCCCTTAAATCTCATCTTTGATCACCAAAAATTTGACATATTTAAATGTTTATTCCTTGAAAAAAAAAAAAACATCTTTATGCCTAT
This sequence comes from Chrosomus eos, assembly GCA_036326025.1. NCBI lineage: Eukaryota > Metazoa > Chordata > Actinopteri > Cypriniformes > Leuciscidae > Chrosomus > Chrosomus eos. The sequence continues at coordinate 3,173,885 of CM070818.1, read as the reverse complement.
ATGTAACTCGTTCTGAATATGCAAATGAGCCCCGCCTCCACTCACTCACTCACTCACTCGAGATCCACTGGTTGACGATCACACGTTGATCTGATTGGTCAAGGTAGTTTGTGACGTCAGAAACACCAGCGATTTCAGTGTTTTTGAGACTGTCTTTGGTTCACTGCAGTTTTAAGCAGAAAATACTCAGCAATGCTGTCGACTTATGAATTTACACATGATTTGTGTTATAAAGCACATTAAAAACACCACATAGACACATAAACAACATTAAAAACTGGAGTTTTCACCACAGGGCCACTTTAACTAGTGACTGGTGAACTGACTCTCAAGCAGGGTTGTGCTTTGGTTTTGGTTTTTTAAAGAAGTCTGTAAGAATGACTACTAGTGGTGGAAATAGGTACTGCAGTCGAATTCAAATAATCGTCGTTTCTCCCTCCCCGCCTCCTCAGACTCAACGCTCACACGGGTCGCCAGTTTGAGCACACGCAACAGGAACGAGCGCAATGGACAATGAAAATTGGCATGAATTATCACAAACCAAAACAATAACAAACATTCCAGCCGGATACCACATTTCAGTAGAATTGTTTTTCAGAGAAATTAGTATGTGAACTTAGCATGTTTCCTTTACATCTGCAAACATATTATGGAGTGAAAAAGTTACATATAGCACCTTTAAATGTCTCAATTCTATTCAGTATTACTGTTGTGCAATTCAAAGTAAACTGTTAGGTGATGTTGGGTCAAGTCCTGACTTTTCTTAGGGCCTCCAGAATGATAAATCTTGTGTCCTGTCATAAGTTCGGTTCAGAAGCCACAGGAACATTGACTGTGTGATCACCCCATTAACTGTTGAATAGTACTTTATTTTAGCCATTTGTAGTGGTGTCCGAAACCATAGTGGACATTATCGAGTGCACTCATTCAATATGCACCACAATAACAATTGCACAACCGATGTACGCTCAATGCTAGAGAATACCATAACACTGTGAGGGTCATGCCGAATAAATCCATCCAGTTTCCAAACCCCTGGTCCAATGTGGCTACAGCGTAATATCAAACAGGCATAAATTCCTTTTTAATTGTTTATTACATTGTTTAAATAAGCTTTATACATGCTAGTTTCCATGACAGAGTTACTAAAAGACCAGATACTGGAAAATACTTAGTCTAAATCATTCGTTTTTGTATTATTTTCAAATGTTATTATCCAGTGTTTCCAAGGTTTTCAAAAAAACTAAACACTAAATTGCTTGGTATTAGAGGAGCCCAAGACTAGATTATTATAACTTTCATAAACAAATTAAATGAATGATATAACGAGAAAGAAAAAAGCTCATCAGTAACTTGAAATGCATTTAATCTTATTTGTAAGTTCTTATTCTTGTATTTGTGCGGTATGTAATGCATCAAAGCAAGTACAATGTCAGTGCATTAAATGTGATTGATTAAACATACTAATAACATTATATACCTCTAAAGATTCATAACCGTTTGTAAAAGTTATTATACGTGTGTAACGTTTCACGGATCTCTCTCTTCACATGCTGCTGTTGTCGTCTTTTGTGTGTTATTTTCTTGCATCAGGAAGATCTTTCCATCAGGACGGACTCGCCATGTTACGGTGGATCCGGTGTCCATCTTCTGCTGCGAGAGCATCTGATTCACCTGGAGACCAGAGTTCATCAGCCATCAGTGAGTATACAGACTGAAGATACGATCAAAACATTTCCTGTAAAGCCAGAGCAGAACTGTTGTGTGTCTCTGTTCATTTCAGGAGTGTGTTTCCCGTACAGCGCTGTAACTCGCTGCTTCACTACTATAGTACGATGCATCATTGAAGAAATCAACTAGCTAGTCACGACTGTTTCCCGAAACCATATTGTTTTAAATTACGATAAATTACTATTACATTTGCTATAAATTACGGACATGGAATCTGAGGACTATTTCTCATTTTTCTCAGTTATTTTGCTTTATTTCCAGGTTCAATCATAGGCTTGTTCACACATGCACACTCTTCAAATACTACACTTTAAATCTCTCGACAAACTAAAAGACACAAATTACATTTGCAAGTATTCTAAAATAAAAGATACATAATATACTGAATGTCAGCTTGCTTATTTGGCTCAAAATAAGGATTAATTGAGTCCACATGTCATGCAAACAAGTAACTCTGCTTCTAACCACAGCTCGAGATCTGTCACTCCAAACACACAAGTCTGCGACGCTGTTAGCAAATGTTCGTTGAAACAATGGTTTTGGGAAACACAGACTCGTTGAACTGCTGATAACGACGGAACTTGCGACCATAGTTTGCTAAATATGCTTTTGGGAAACACACCCCTGAATGGGTAAACCATTGATCCAATGACTCATTCATAAAGAGAGCCATTTACTTTAACATTTACATTACAGCCGTTTGAACGAATCGAATTAATGACGTATTCATTTAGACATTTACCGCCCCCTACTGGCAGTTTTAGTTTTTTACTTAGAGTATAATTTATTTAACTTCATATTTTTGGGAAAATTCATATAATATTTACAATCCTGTATGTTGAACTTTTTTTCTGGAGCACGTCTCTAAACTTAAACAAAACTCAGCGAATACAATTCACCCAGGCGTGAGCAATATATCTTTATAATCATTTAAGTGTGTACTTTTAAATTATCTAATTTAAAACTAAAATAAATCGCGCGCTATTCAAACGCTAATGATCTGAACCAACACATTGAGACGTGACAACTGTCAGGGTTGCTGCAGGTAGCTGAAGACGAGGCAAGGGCTTCAATATAATAGATTTATTAAACAAACTTTAAAACATCCAAAAACAAACGAGAACAAAAGAACAGAACTCCAGGACTTCAGGGTCAACACACAACCATACATTGACGACGATCGACAAACACTGAGGGAAAACACAGGGTTTAAATGAACTGAACCAAACGAGATAATAAACTGAAAACAAGTGCAGAGAATTGAACACAAACGAGGAGCGGGAAAACTAACAGGACTAAACCAAAAATCACACAAGACAGGGGAAAACAAGATTACAAAACAGAACTAAACACACTGAAACGTGACAGTACCTCCCCCCTCCCTGAAGGCGCGTCCTCGCGCCGTATAACATCCAAAGGGGTGGGAGGGTGGGCGCCCTGGAGGCTGACGAGGGCATGGTGCAGGTCTGGGAAACCTCCAGGGCGGAGCAGGCTGTGGGCGTGGCCACGGCGGAGTAGGCTGTGGGCGTGGCCAGGGCAGAGCAGGCTGTGGGCGTGGCCAGGGCGGAGCAGGCTGTTGGCGTGGCCAAGGCAGAGCAGGCTGTGGGCGTGGCCACGACGGTGCAGGCTGTGGGCGTGGCCACGACGGTGCAGGCTGTGGGCGTGGCCACGGCGGAGCAGGCAGAACCTCGGGCGTCCAGGGTGGAGCTGTGGGACCCTCGGGCGTCCAGGGTGGAGCTGTGGGACCCTCGGGCGTCCAGGGCGGAGCTGTGGGACCCTCGGGCGTCCAGGGCGGAGCTGTGGGACCCTCGGGCGTCCAGGGGGGAGCTGTGGGACCCTCGGGCGTCCAGGGCGGAGCTGTGGGACCCTCGGGCGTCCAGGGCGGAGCTGTGGGACCCTCGGGCGTCCAGGGGGGAGCTGTGGGACCCTCGGGCGTCCAGGGGGGAGCTGTGGGACCCTCGGGCGTCCAGGGCGGTGCAGGCTCTTCAGGTGGCCACGGCGGTTGAAGACCCTTCAGGTGGCCACGGCGGTGAAGACCCTTCAGGTGACCACGGCGGTGAAGACCCTTCAGGTGGCCACGGCGGTGAAGACCCTTCAGGTGGCCACGGCGGTGAAGACCCTTTAAGTGGCCACAGCGGTGAAGACCCTTCAGGTGGCCACGGCGGTGAGGACCCTTCGGGCGGCCATGGTGGTGAGGACCCTTCGGGTGGCCACGGTGGTGAGGACCCTTCGGGTGGCCACGGCGGTGAAGACCCATCAGGTGGCCACGGCGGTGTTATTTTTCCGGGCCTCCGTGGATCTTTGGCCGGCCACGGCGAAGGCGTATAGCCCCCCCCAAAATTTTCTTGGGGAGAAGGACAGGTTCAGGAACGGGAACAGACTTGACATCTACGGGCGCTGGGTCAACGGGGTCTGGGTCAACGGGCTCTGGGTCTGGGTCAACGGGCTCTGGCGCTGGGTCAACGGGCTCTGGCGCTGGGTCAACGGGCTCTGGCTCTGGCGCTGGGTCAACGGGCTCTGGCTCTGGCACATCAGGGGACTCGGAACTGGACGGGGCCAGCACATCATGGGACTCGGAACTGGACGGGGCCAGCACATCAGGGGACTCGGAACTGGACGGGGCCAGCACATCAGGGGACTCGGAACTGGACGGGGCCAGCACATCAGGGGACTCGGAACTGGACGGGGCCAGCACATCAGGGGACTCGGAACTGGACGGGGCCAGCACATCAGGGGACTCGGAACTGGACGGGGCCAGCACATCATGGGACTCGGAACTGGACGGGGCCAGCACATCATGGGACTCGGAACTGGACGGGACCAGCACATCAGGGGACTCGGAACTGGACGGGGCCAGCACATCAGGGAGCTTGGGGCTGGATTCATGCTCTGGCGGGCAGGCGACGGTCTCTGGCTGGATGTGGCTGACGTGAACCCCAGCCTCGGCAGCCATCTTTTTGGCTAATCGCACTGATATCAGCGGGGGATCAGTCATACAGGATATCAGCCGGGGAAGTCCAGGGACCGATCTGGCGGCAGGGCTGATGCGGTGTGCAGGCTCTGTCGGGCAGGCGATGGACTCAGGCTCTGGCGGGCATGCGATGGGCTCAGGCTCTGGCGGGCAGACGATGGGCTCTGGCGTTAGCGTTCAGGTGATGGGCCCAGGCGTTGGCGTGCAGGTGATGGGCTCAGGGGCTGGCGGGCTTGGAACTGATTGGAGTGGGAGATCTTCCACGAGGTATTCAGATCCACACGACCACAGCGTGTGATCCACGAACTCCAGGAAGGATAGATGGAGGTCCCTTACCAGAAATATCTGGACTCGCGGGTCCTTCAGACCACCCCAGAAACTCCGTTTTAGCTCCTCCTCATCCTGAGTCTCGTCATCATACAACTCTATATAAAGTCCTGCATATTCTTCAAGTGAGCGCTCTTGTTGGAGAAGAATTGGTATTTCCATGGGGCTCACTTTCCTTTTCTTTTTTATGGTCGATCGTTCTGTCAGGGTTGCTGCAGGTAGCTGAAGACGAGGACAAGGGCTTCAATATAATAGATTTATTAAACAAACTTTAAAACATCCAAAAACAAACGAGAACAAAAGAACAGAACTCCAGGACTTCAGGGTTAACACACAACCATACATTGACGACGATCGACAAACACTGAGGGAAAATACAGGGTTTAAATGAACTGAACCAAACGAGATAATAAACTGAAAACAGGTGCAGAGAATTGAACACAAACGAGGAGCGGGAAAACTAACAGGACTAAACCAAAAATCACACAAGACAGGGGAAAACAAGATTACAAAACAGAACTAAACACACTGAAACGTGACAACAACGCCCACATAAACTCAGTAAAATACATCAAGTATAATCAGATTAATGTACTGTCGTCTTGCGAGGCTGTGAGGAATAATCCTGGGACATTTACCTCAGGACAAGTGCTGGTTTATCCAAAGGATCCAGCTGAGCATTGTGTAAGTTTTTTATTCTTGTGCTTTGCTCTAATCGCGATATACAATACTCAGATATTCTCAAAATAAATAAAAATACAAACATGTACATACATGTTGCTCACATATTATGGTAGCCCTGTTTGTGCTAAATAGAGTGTAATTACACCTGTGCCATTAATATTTTTATAAGCAACTGAAAAAAGCACAAATGTCAGTGCATGTCAAAGCATCTCAAGGACCCCAAAAACACCTTAGACCCCAGAGGGTTAAAGAAGATATTTTGACGAATGTTGTTATCCAAGCTGTTTTGGCCTGCAAACATATCTAAATACCAATTCAGATGCAGCTTTGAACAAAAAAATGATGGCCGTTGAAGCCTAAAAGTTTATGTGTAACAAATTCTATGTTGAATCAAATAAAATATTTCTTTCTAAAGCAACTTTTGTAATGTCTATTTGATGCTTTTTTCATTTAACACAATAATGACTTTCAATGTGGTTAATTTATCAGCTAAATGTGATGTCTGATTTAAACTGTGATCAATTAATTGGCATATCGTGTAGTTCATTAGGGTACATTTACACGACTACAATGTGCTTAAAACAGAGAAGTGTTTCTTTTGAGTTTTCCGCGTACAGGCGACACCAATGTCATAAAAACGATTAAAGTATATTAATGATCATGCAGCAACGACTCACCTTGGTTTCGATGGCCGCCATCACCGCAGATTCGTTCAGATATCCAGCTGATTTCACTGACACTCTAACAAGCTTTATTTCCCTAACTTCAGCTAAGAGAAACAAACACATATTATTGTAATTAATAATTTATACCGCATACAGATGGTGTACTGTGTCAACACACTGCACATGAGAGAGAGTCACAGGAGCTCACGGGTTTTGCAGTAGAAGAACTGTGGAGTCGAGCAGGAGACGTCAGCCATCTGTCCTTCAGTCCCGGCAGACACACACTCCTCCAGGCCGCCAATGTTATCCGGCTGTCCATTCTGCCATATGACCGAAGACCACGACACGTTGGTCTGATCCGACCAGAGCCACAAGTTCTTGGACAAGCCGATCCAGGCGTCCAGATCGTTGTTTTTAGTAATAATGTCTGCGAGGGCCTCGTTCTCTGTGTTGTCTGTAATCGTGGCCATGTCTATGAAGTTCGTTCTGCAGTAAAGTTGAGTGTCACGCCACGTCATGTTCGTTTGGATGTACTTAAACTTGTCTGCGATTTTGCTCTTGTCTGTAAGGAGTGAGGATATTGAAACATGTTTGACAATCTGAAGAAAGAGTGTGATAAAACATGACCTAAAACTCAGTTTGCTTCTCTCATGTGAAAAGACCTTTTGGCTGAAAAGCAAGATTTTAAACACGTATTTAGATCGGGTTAAGGATGAATATTATGAGGAAAACGACTTTGCACAAGAGACTAAGCAGACATCCAGATTGTCAGTGAATGTGTTGCATTGTTTCTTACCAGTTTGGCAAAAAAATGTTTTTTTATTAAGGCAGGTTGTATCACCCCAATTTCCGGTTGCGTGAACAAATGCACAGGCCTCTAGTGTGCGGTACGTGTCCGGCTCCCAGGATTCCCATTTTTCATAGCTTATCACCTTATTTTCATAAGACCAACGCCAAGTGAGGACGCCATTGTAGAAGCCAATCCAGGCAAAAGAGGCAAAGTTCACAGCGTCTGCTGCTTTCTTCAGTTTGTCTCGGTCTGCGTCGCTCTGAACCGTAGCCAGATCCAGGTGTTTCTCTCTGCAGTACGACTGCGAGTCCAGCCAAGTCTTCTGCTCTTCGATCAGAACGAAGAGATACGGGTCGCACGAGGTCTTCGAGAGCATTCCTGTTGATGGTAACAGCAGGAAAATCAGATGTGGTAAGCTGATCTGATAGCAGTTTCATTCTGTAGTCTCCCACACTAACACTCACCCAGCACCAGAACAAGCTGAATCCTCTTCAGCGTCATCTTTGGTTTGTTCACTGGAAGAAAGAAACGACCAGAATACAAAATGCTGGATAGTTTTTCTGAAACTAATTGTTTTTAGGCAAGGTTTTTGAAACACTCTCAGGCTTCATTCAAACGTTTCATATGCCAATGTCTAAATGAGCCAGATTCTTTCTTTTGTTTAAGCAACTGGTATCTTTTTTTTTTAATAATGCAAACAAATACTAGTTACAAGTGACAGAAACAACAAAAACCAAGGCCAACAAAACATACATAACAACAGCCAACATGGTGTGTGTGTGTGTGTGTGTGTGTGTGTGTGTGCAATAATAATAATGATGATGATGATGATGATAATAATAGTAAACATAATAACTGGAGGATGAGGAAGATAATATGATAATATAGTCTTATATAATATTACAATAATGGTATAATAAGAATAGTAACAGTAGTAGTAATAATAAAAACAACAATAATAAACTCTTTTCATCAGGAATGAAGGGGAGGTTGCAGGATAAGGAAGATGACTAATAATAATAATAATATTAATATTAATAATAAGGAAATTTTCAAGTCACACACTGGAAATCATGATCAAGAGGGTTTTTTCTCGTCCACCAATGTTGCATTTTAATTTAAAGCCTTGTATTGATAATATAGAAATGCTATTAAATTAAAAAAATGCTAAGTAGAATTGCAATAAAAATACCAACTTTACCTGCTTTGGACGACTGAAGGTTGACGCTTCCAGCTGTTTCTCACAAGTATATTAAGTTTCTGTTCACAAAATCCTTTTTACTTGCCTTTTAATAGCTCTTTATTACGTTATGCAAAACCTTTTGTCTAGTACTGTATGTACAGCACTGAGACTGATTACCGCAATATAAGGCTCTTTATTCAAATAGCATCAGAGAGCCTGAAAATAGATGGTACAATCACAGAAGTTAAAAACTATAAAACGGGTATATCACAAATGAATTAATTTATATGTATGTACATTAAAAGTAATGCGTTACAGTATTGCGTTACTCCCTCCAAAAAAGTAACTAATTGTGTGTAATGAGTTACTTATTTGGAAAAAGAAACTCAGATATTTTGTTGAAAATTCAAAAGTAATGCTTTACTTGTTACCTTGAAAAAGTAATCTGATTACTTAACTCAAATTACTTGTAATGAGTTAACCACGACACTGTGTATGTATGAATTTATTTACCTTTATTCCTTTATTTACCTTTATTTATCTAGAAAAAGTTGTATACTATAAAAGTGTAATTCACAAATCTATCAATTTACTTAATTATTAACCTGTATTTTACCAGAAAAACAAAAACTCTTTTACAAGAATGTCTTCTTGGCCAAGACAAAACAAGACAATATACATGAAAATAACATAATTTACCATCGAGGTCAACTCAAAGAGCGGCTAGAATTATCAGTCATAACATTTGCAATCAGATAAACCAGATTCCAGATCATTTAAAATGAATTTCTGACCAACATGGCGTTTACCTGGAGTATCAATACCAGTGGAAATTGCTCTAGAGGTTTATGTGGAGAGATAATGTGGACCATTACATAAACACAAGCAACTGATTTATGTTCTTGTTGTTGAATAAGTTCATATCTTGCACTATATCAGCTCTCAAGTGAAGACATGCCGTTTCTCACAGCTTGTTTTGATGAATCTGATCATTGAAACCCAGTATATGCATATTATTGGTCTTATTGTGAACGATTCATCTGTGCCTGTTCCTTTTTTTAAAAATACCTCCCATTATTTAGTCTGCTTAAACCCCGCCCACAATCGACTGCTAGCTTGCATTCAGATCCGCCTCTGCTTTTGAGCCACGCCCACATCTCAACATCCAATCAACAGCTAGCAGATAGAACCAAGACCCCGCCCTACATTTCCTTCTTTTTCGATATAAGCTTAACTCAGATGTACGTCACAATACAGAAGGAAAAAAATCATTGCTACTTCAGTTTTATCATGATTTCAAGGACACATACAGTTCCCTCCTGCTTCAGTGTTGAAAAGAACAGAATATATCCACACATAGTTAGTATAAATTCTTATTTTTTTTTTTGTGATGTTGAGTTCATGTCTACGTTGAACCATCCCATTTACTTTGCATAAGCACTTGAGGCTCATTTCCCTGATCTTTTGCTTAAGAAAAGTTTTACAAATAAGTGAAGGTGAAGATGACAACATATTTGTTTGATTGAGTCCTATTACTCTGAGTGCCATTGCAATTCTGCAAAACTGCAAGCACATTATACGCTTTACACTCAGTTTGCATGTGTAAAACAAACTTTTTGCTAAACTCTAAACAAATTTCTCTACATTAGACATATCACTCAAATCTAACAGCTCTTGCGTTTTCACCCTTGCATTTCTGTTTATTTTGTAAATATATACTGAATATGCATAAAAGTCAAGCTAGCTTTATTTCGGTAGCACATTATACGATACAGATTGTTTGAAAGCAGCTTCACAATAGTAACAAATTCAGATTCTCCTGAAAAGCAGGTCTTCAGTGTTGAGTCAGCTCCGTTCAATAACTGTAAAGTTAATCAATTGTACAGACATACTGTATAAACGTGCTAAACTCCTGTACTGAACGGGCAAAAGACACAAGATAGTAGTTTTTTACATTTTTCACATCTATGTGTAGTTTGGTGTGTATGTGGGTTATCATTTGATGTTTGTGTGTAGAGTATTTAATGCACAAAAATAGCATTTTTAGAAGAGTTAAAGCTGCCGTCGACAATTTTTTTTGATCATATTCAGTGAAATCGACACTATAATCCGACAGAACAACATAAATAAAGTAGTTTTAGAAAAAAACCCCGAGCTTCTAACTCCACCTGGAGCGAGTTATTTGTTTTGCAAAAATCCACCGCTCCCGGATCATCGGGTCCAATCAGCGCAGCGCACATGCACACGCCACCCCTCGCACACGTTACAATCACATGCACAAGCCACCCTTCGCGCACGTTACAATCACATGCACACGCCAACCCTCGCGCACGTTACAATCACATACACACGCCACCCCTCGCACACGTTACAATCACATACACACGCCACCCCTCGCACACGTTACAATCACATACACACACCACCCCTCGCGCACGTTACAATCACATGCACACGCCACCCTCGCGCACTTTACAATCACATACACACGCCACCCCTCGCACACGTTACAATCACATGCACACGCCACCCCTCGCACACGTTACAATCACATGCACACGCCACCCCTCGCACACGTTACAATCACATACACACGCCACCCCTCGCACACCTTACAATCACATACACACACCACCCCTCACACACGTTACAATCACATGCACACGCCACCCCTCGCGCACGTTACAATCACATGCACACACCACCCCTCGCCCACGTTACAATCACATGCACACGCCACCCCTCGCGCACGTTACGATCACATGCACATGCCTGAAGTTTGCGCAGTAACGAGGAGTGATGGCGGAAAAGCTCATTTAGAGTATAAATGACGATAGCAAGTGCAATCTATCGGTAGATTAGCCAGGGCAGCACCTCCAAATACTCCATGGTGTTGATGATGCTGATGACAGGAGCGTTCACAGAAAAGCTGGTGCACACGCACTGACGAGCATGAACTCGGTGGGAGGGTATTCGTTGATAGTGGGGGAGGGGCATGAGAGTTGTAAACATTCAATATTTTGCCTAAGTCCACTCAATCTGCCAGACTTGCCGACTGCAGCTTTAAAATAGTTTTGAATGATGCAAGAGATGTGTGACGTTTTGCATGTTGTGTGCGTGTTTTGTGGTTTTGTGTGTAGTTTTGAGAATGGAGCCATAGTTTCAGAAATTGAGTGTAAGCAACTTGAAAAACTGTAATAATCTATGAAAAACCTCCTGTGATCTGCAGTGAATTCATAAACTGCTCTAGATGGTTCATGTGTGCTTAAAATTCACTTAGATAAGTCTTTGAAGATCCAGTTCACAAGAGTCATTTATTCAGAAACAGGGATCGTTCTACATTGTTTATCATTTATCATCAAGATGCTATGAAAGAGAACTCGTTTATATATCGTTTCTGTTTGCGCACACAGAAAGCCACCGATCAGACCGCACGTGAACTCTCTTTCAAGTCTTCTTGAGCAAATACACTGAATTTGTATAAAATTTTAAAAAATGTAACTAAAATTGTGTCAAAATGGCCGTCTTGACAAAGTAAACACAGTTGGTTATGTCTTAAGTGAATGTAAAAAGTGGAGAAAATATCGGTAGTTAGGTCTTAAAGTGACAGCAGCCTCACAAACATGCTGTTTTCTGTGCTTATAATGTTAATCAAACAACAAAAGAAAAATAATCTTAACTAAATAAATTCTGTTGCTTTAATTTGTTTATTTGATCTTATTTTATTATTGACTTCTCTTTGATGTTTGAACTTTATGTTTGAACTTTATATTAGTTATGCTAGTATTTTTTTTATTTATTTATTTATTTTTTTTGCTGTGATGGTAAATTGGTATTGAGGATTGTGAAATTTCTGTAAAATGTTGGTGTCAAAAACAAGGAAAGCAATACATTTTAAGGCCAGTGTATGTTTTGGGAATATCTGATCTACTCGCCCGACCAGAAATAAATCCTTAGAGTTTAGCCCTCAGTCAATATTTTTGTTTATTAGCTAGTTAACATTTAATTATAATGATATGGTGACAATTTTCTGTTAGTCAAACTGTTGCCATGTACCAATGTTAACTATTCTGCAGAAAGACTGGCGCCATTATGATTTACTGAATAACATTTTTGAATTGGCTCAGTATAAGTAGGATACTTTCGGCTTATTACAGTAATATAGTGTTGGCGATTTACAAAGAGCTCTCTTGGTACATGTACATTTATTAAGTGTTTGCTTCTGCAAGAGGTGTGTGAAGTTTTGCATGTTTTATGCGTAGAGTTTATACAGCTCAAACATGTATTTCAGTCTAGCACAAGACTTAACCCTGGCCTGTGAAAGTGCAGGAGGACGTTTGTACAATTATACTAAAAGACTTTTACTTGATAAAAGAGTCTAATCTATCAATCAGACACAGAAGCACTGCAGGAGATTGTTGAAGTTTTGATCGTGTTGATTTAGAGGCCTTAGAAATTAATTTATCAAATATAATACAGCAGGCTTTATAGTTACTATAGTTAAAATAGTTCATTAGTGAGTTTTAAATCTCTTCTCAAAACTTTTTATTTTAGGATTGCTTTTACTTGATTATTCATTTTATTGTTTATTTTTGTATTTAAAGTGTGTAGTTTTCTCTGTTGTTATGTAAAGCGATTTGAGAAAGCATCTTTTAAAGGCGCTATATAAAATAAATGTATTATTATAATTATTATTATTTATAGGATTAAGACTCTAAAATAAAAACTAAATCTGAACTCTTTTCAATGTCTCAGTTTTTTAATATTATTTTTAATCATTATGAACAAAAATATTATTGGGCTTTGCCATACAATTTATAGAACAATTGACCATGTAATTAAAAAAAAAATCATTTTCTAAACGATTAGATGAAATTCTTGTGCCAGTTCAGCTCATGACCTCAGTGTCCACCAGGGGTGTCATAATTCTCTAAATCCTCGATTGGATAACATTTTTATTGGTTGATGTGTTAAATCTTACCCAGATACAATAGTGCTATTTTCTGATTGGCTATTGTGTAGCTCGAGAGATGCACTTGATTCCGACGGTTTCAGAGACATTTTTAACGCTGCGGCATATTAAATATATTATAAATAGTTTTTCAGCGTGAGAAATACAATGTGTGGCGGGAGAGCCTGACAAAAGACCGAAATGAGTGACTGTCACGCTCAATGCGTGACACTTGAGAGCCCTGCAACTACTTTCTATGTTACTGTCTCCCGAAGTGCGCTTGCACTCGGCCATCAAATCTAGTCCCGCGCCGCACTCTATTGCGTTGGGAGTGCATGTCTCTAGATCAAGGGCCCGGCCGAGGATAGTGACAGGAAATATCGGCCCCGGTTGGGTCAAGTTCAGGCTCGGGCAGAGAATCTAAGCTTTAAGCTAAGTTAGAGGACTCACAGCCTTTCAACACGTGTGTGTTTTGTTAGTGATGAGTTTTAGGTATTTATGTTCCCTGTAAATTCTTTTTGACTACATTATAATGATTTCTTAATTCAGAATATGATCAAGATTGCATAGGTGGATGTGTTCGGGGAATTTGCCTGTTAATAGTATAACATTTAAAGCCCCTGAAATGAACGAAATGACTAGAAAAAAAGATTAGTTCATTTTGATGAATGAGATCGAACAAGAGAGTCAGTAAAATGATCCAAACTTCCCATTACGGGCGTGACATGGGGGCATGGCAGCATCGACGATTCCATTTTTAATTTGAAGTTAGAGATTGTGACTTAATTTCGGTCGATTTCGATTTCGAAATCGTGACACCCCAAGTGTCCACATTCACTCACTCATATATAGTGCACTACATGACACTCACTTCATAGTGCGGTAGACTTGTAGTCAAGACCGCCTAAACCGAGACCAAGACACTACCAAGACCAGAGGGTATCGAGACCAAGACAAGACCAAGACAGACCAAGTTGAGACCAAGACCAAGTCGAGACCAAGACCAAGACCAAGTCGAGACCGGAGGGAAAAAACAGACTAGTGTTGAAGCTAAGCAATAACTCGGGTAACACTTTATTTTAAGGTGCTTACAGTTAATAAGACACTTATAAGACCTTATAAGATGCATTGAAGACGCATATAAGCAGTAACTAATTCATATAACTTCTGAGGACGCTTTGTTTCACTTTTCCCGCTCTACTCAATCGTGCCGCCGACGAGGCTCACGACAGTTACAGCCAGGGTGAGTGTAGACTCCATCCCCTGGGGTCCAGCTGGGTCATGACCACTCCGGGGCCGCTCAGTTGCCTCTCCGGGTCAATCTTGTGCTTTAATTAACCCTTATATGAAGTAGTTAATGCTTATATGCATCTTATATGCATCTTATAAGGTCTTATAAGTGTCTTATTAACTGTTAATTAGTGCTTATTAATAGCGTGTTACCATAAAGTGTTACCATAACTTGTAAGATTTTGTTTTGCATTGCCTCCCTATCTCTGCCGATTTCGAAGTCTCCAAATGAATCCATTCTGCAACTTTTAAATACATAATTATATTTTTAAAAACGAAATTATAGGCTTAAGTGCAGGATCCGAAAGTTGGTCATTTTGTCGCTATGGTTACACACACACACACACACACACACACAACACCATTGGCGGTGCGCTCAAAGTCATCTGTCAGTTGTGCAGTTATCCAAAATCTCCTGAATGAAGTTAAAACCCATCATGCCACTGATATGTGTTTTACTAAATATTAATACATGTAAAACTGTACATGATGTGTTTTAAATCAAGTGATCAAAGATGCTCGTTGCCGCTGCGATCAGTAGCGCAGATGTGGTGTTTTCTCGTGTGGCTCGCGCACACGCACTGTCTTCACTCGGCGCACGCTTCAATCCGTTGCGGATATCGTCGTGGATATTGTAGTATTGTATTGCTACATCCCCCAACCACTATGTCGGTCTGAGACAGCGAGACCTAGACAAGACCGAGAGGTCCGAGACCAAGACAAGACCAAAGTGGTCACATAAAAGTGGTCTCGAGACCAAGACCAGTCTCAAGACATACATCACTATGAGTGCGGCTGCTCATTTTGAGACAGGGCCGAAGTGTTGATGATTTTCCATGCAAATCACTCCCTTCTTTCTCTGATTTTGTCTGCATTTGTGTAAAAACACATTTGATGCGCGTCATTAGCTGAGGAATTTTTTTACACCATGATTTATTGATTTTGCTGCCTTTTAAGGGTAAAGATGAAGCTAATTTAAATATGCAAATGAAAAAGGGTGTGTTTTCACCCCTAAATCACTAAGGATTATGAAGGATTAAACATCATAAAATCATCAGTAAAAGTCTCATCCTTGTTCGGGGGGCATGCTAGCCCTGGTCCCACCAGACTCTCGTACATTTCATTTGTACATAGAGTCTGGCACCGCTCCATTGACAAGCGTTAACTTCCTTGTAGGCGGGAACTCTATTGAAGTATAAAAGTTTTGGATCTGCCCAGAGTCACTCTATCTGCCATAACCAATCGATAACGTTTGGTCTTGACGTATGTCTTTTCCCGAATCCCGTGGGGAGGATGGCCACCAACAAAACAAAGCAAAGATTGTTTTTGCTCGGGCTTTAACTTGCGAGCATATTTGGTAGCGTTGCCACAACGAACCGAATGGCTTCGCTCGCATCTTTCTTATTTTGAACTACAACTCAAAATAACGCACGAGTCGACATCAACATCATCGTTCTCAGCCACTCCCTCTGTTCGCTGATTGGCCCAGTAAAAAATTGATCGGAGAAAACCGAAGTCTACAGCACAATCCCAGACCTAGTATTGAAGGAAAATGAAAATTGAGCGGAAGTACGAAGGAGGGCGGAGTCAGGTAGGGGCATGCTACAATATGCATAACATAAATCAAGTCAAGTAACCTTTATTTATATAGCGCTTTTTACAATACAGATTGATTACAAGCAGCTTTACAGAGATAACAGGAAAATTATGTTGTAATAATATGTGACCAGTCACGGAAACTAGGGACACAAGTCGGTTCTGGGGCATTTTGAGTTATTCATAGATTCTGAAAGTGTAGTCTCCAAGCTTTCCAACGATGTGTAACATGTGGAAATCTGATAATATTTGGAGAAGTTGTGGCCATTTGAAGGTCGGCACTTCAACGACCTCTAAAGATTGTGCAGTTCTCACCTCTCTCTGCTGCTAGGAGTGACAATAGGGCTCATTTACATCTCATTTAGATAAGCCATACCCCTGTAAAGCTCCCCCTGTGCTTTACAGCTTTTTTTGCACTTCGAATGAGTGCACTTCTGCAGCTCTAGGCGAAAAACAATTGTGATGCCCCTCTATTTGCAACATACCAGCAACAACACACAAAGACCAATATGCCACATAGCCTACATATAACGCAAAACCAGCAACAACACACGAAGACCAATAGGCCATATACATATAATGCAAAACCAGCAACAACACACAAAGACCAATATGCCATATACATATAACACAAAACCAGCAACAACACACAAAGACCAATATGCCATATAGCCTACATATAACGCAAAACCAGCAACAACACACGAAGACCAATAGGCCATATACATATAATGCAAAACCAGCAACAACACACAAAGACCAATATGCCATATACATATAACGCAAAACCAGCAACAACACACAAAGACCAATGAGCCATAGGCCTACATATAACGCAAATAGTGCGCAACGCGCGTGTGCCCAAAATGTCAACAATATTAAAGTTTATGCAGGAGGCAAATGCCTGCTGGCATTTTTCTGTAAGCAGTCATGACAGGGATTTTCCAAATAATCACATTTCACCTCCTCAAATTACTGTTGCAAATCTCTTTACATCACTTATGTGCGTATACACACACAAATGAAATGTCCCCAAGCACATTATATCATCAGCAGGTTCAGCATCTTAAATAACGACTAAAGAGCAAATGAAGCTTAACTTACGTTTCAGAAACAAGCACGGCAGGCCTTCATCGCAGCAAAGTGTTATGTTTCCCATTGACATAACATGTATAAAACACTTGGGTAAACCACGTTCGAATAACACAGCCAGCATTCAGGGATACTTTACTTCTTCTGAATTTATTATTAAGGAACACAACTAATTATTACAAGTGGCAGTGCCACCTACAGGCACAATGGGGGAATAGCAGTATTACATCCATAATATTTCCTCCCCTCTTAATCAAGAAACAATGTCCCCATCTAAGCAAGCCAAAAGCCAATGGCGACAAAGATGAAGAGAGGCGAAAAAGGCGACAGTGGCAAGGAACCAAAACTCCAAAACCTTGGGAGAACCCAGGCTCATTCTCAGTCCTCCTCTGGCCAACGAACGAAGAGTGTATGATTATGATTTAGGCAGCATTAAAGGTCAGAATTCAGATTGGATCAGAATTTTCACAATATTTATCCAGTTCATCTGGTTAAGGTCAGAGTCATCACGCCGGTGTGGAGATGAATATGTTGAGGTGTCCATGAAGTCTTCACAGTGTTGATGAGGCTGGCACATCAGGGATGCGTTGGCGTCGTGTCCAGGTGATGCTCCTTCCTCAGATCTGGATATGCCCTGGATCCGGCGGTTTGCGGTAAACCTCGGGATATAAACAGAGAGAATAATATTAGCGTAGACGCCATCCTTCCTATGATGTACAAAGTACATCAGGATTTATGGGAAGTGTTCCTGGTTCCGGCTGATCTAAACTATGCAGCCTAACATTGAAATATAGAAATCTATAATGTATTATGTGTATGCTAAGCCAAAGAGATGTGTTTTAGTCTAGATTTAAACTGACAGACTGTATCTGCTTCCCGGACCATGTTAGGAAGATTGTTCCAAAGTTTTGGTGCTAAATAGGAAACGGATCTACCGCCAGCAGTCGATTTTGATATTCTAGGGATTATCAACTGGCCAGAATTTTATCAGCATCAATAGTCGTGAAGGACTATAATGCGTTAAGAGCTCGCTCAAGTACTGGGGAGCTAAACCATTTAGTGCTTTGTAAGTAATCAGCAATATTTTAAAATGTATACGATGTTTAATAGGGAGCCAATGCAGTGTTGACAGAACCGGGCTAATATGGTCATACTTCCTGGTTCTGGTAAGAACTCGAGCTGCTGCATTTTGGACCAGCTGTAGTTTGTTTATTAAGCGTGCAGGGCAACCACCCAGTAGAGCATTACAATAATCTAGCCTTGAGCTCATGAACGCATGAACTAATTGTTCCGCATTTGTCAGTGAGAGCATGTGATGTAATTTAGATATATTTTTAAGATGGAAAAATGCGTTTTTACAGATACTAGACACGTGACTTTAAAATTAAAGAATGGTATCAAAGAGCACACACAAACACACACACACACGCACACACACAAGTTTGTTTTTGTGATTTATGAGGACATTCCATAGGCGTAATGGTTTTTATACTGGACAAACTATATATTCTATCCCCTACACTGCCCCTGTCCCTAAACCTACCCCTTACAGGAGACATGCTGGATTTTAACATTTAAAAAAAAACATTGTTTTTTATGTTTTTTAAGCTGTTTGAAATATGAGGACGCATGCAATGTCCTCATATTTCACGTGTAAGTTGTAATACCAGTGTAATACCCATGTCATTATGCACATTTGTGTCCTCATATATCACAAAACAAGCACACACGCACACACACACACACACACACATACACACACCACACACACACACAGGTTCCTAACCGACGACGAGGACTTAACAGAGCAGCCATCAAATGTTAAACAGTATTCTAGTTTATTATGTGAGGAAGTTTTTTGTCCAATAATTAGAATCTCTGTTTTTTCAGAATTAAGTATTAGGAAATGTTATGTCCAGAGCGCTGTCTTTGTCCTGTCTAGCCTGTTGTTGCAGTTTGCAATCTTGTTGTTGAACATGAACTGCTTAACTTGCTACTCTGTATTTTGTTTGTTATTTTGTTGAACTCTATTTTCTCCTGTTTTGGGACCAGGAAGAAGATAGGGTACACTTCTGTTATTCATTTTCTTTTCTTTGGTAGTTTAGTCAGAAGTTAAAATTCCCCAGTTAGATTGCTTTTTGTTTGTTATTTTGGCCTTGCCCTCTCCTGAAGCCATTGCTTCCCTGAAATATTATTTTTCTATTATAGCATGTCTTGTTCGATGAGCTAATAATAATAAAGAAACTTTACGATAATTCATTTGCTTGTGGTGCTGTGGCAGGACTCTATTTTTATTTTGTTGCGTCCAGCTTTACCCCAAAATTCATGCGCGACATAAAGAATTGGGGGCTCGTCCGGGATTTGAACCTGGGACCTCTCACACCCCAATAGAGAATCAAACTTCCCTAGACCCCTAAATCAGTGTTTGCAAGCTATACAGAGAGCTTATTTAAATGCATTGGACCAAGCTGGTCTCCAACACATGTTATTTTGTATAATTGTCAAAGATGTTTGTATTTCATTGTAACTTTCTTGGCAGCTTCACTCTTTCATTAACTTTATCAGGTAAGTTTTGAGCAGAATGGTTGGTACCCTAGATCACCTAAACCGATTCATGCAGAGGTCGTACACTCAAAAGCGTTCCCCGAACAAATGCAGATAAAACATTATTTCCCATGCAAACAATTCACTTCATCCTCTGCAGTGATTATTCTGTATTTTTGTAAATGCGTTTGCTGAGCGTCATTATTTGAACAAACGATAACTACCAGTGAATGCCTAATGATGCTGCTGCTTTAACACTCAAAATGCAAACCAATTCAAAATTAAAATAATGGCTATGTGTATGTTTACACCTCCTCTATCTACTACAACTTGCATTTTTGACATGGAGCTGAAAATAGTGGGTGTATTAAAAAATCTAAAAATGTGTTCTGTAAAAGTATACTGCTTAAAAAAATATATTTTGCATGCTACTAAATCTCTTCATTACATTATTAATTTATTAGTTTATTTAGTTTAAACTACTAACATGAGTAAAACTAATTATGTGGCGGCAGTGGCTTAGTGGTTCATGTAGGTTGTCTACAAACCGAAAGGTTGGTGGTTCCATCCATGGTTCCCCCTGACCAAGTGTCGAGGTGTCCATGAGCAAGACACCTAACCCCAGCTGCTCCCGACGAGCTGGGTGGCGCCTTGTATGGCTGACACGTCGGTGTATGAATGAGTGAATGTGAGGCAATATGTAAAGCGCTTTGGTGGCCATGGATCTGTTGAAAGCGCTATATAAATGCAGTCCATATAAAACTAATGGCAGATAAAGGTAAACACTCTCTTTTCATCACACATGCTTCAACAACCTTGTTACTTCGAAACAGCACAGAAATGGCCTAAGCCCTAGTTAACAAAACTTGTTAAGTGTTTTAAAATGTCGTTTACAAATAGTAATTCAGAAGTTAAGATAGTTCAGAAGGAAAGTATGACTACATTGGGTAACACTTTATAATAACTGCACGCTATTGATCATTAGCTAAGCATTACTAAACAGTTAATTCATAATAAAGCATTAATAGACATTAATAAGTAGTTTATAAATACCGCTATCAATGCTTTATTCTTGATTTAAAAGCATATCTATAATGTGTTTAATAATTGTATTTTCATACTTCATTTAGAAATGGTAAATTGATCATTAATAAAGTATTGCATTATTTACAAACCAGTTATTTAGAAGTTGTCAGTGGTTCATAAGATGTATGAAGAGAAGTAAATGATTAATAAACTATTTAAATGTATATTCATACATCTTAAATATTTATATCTTCTGTATCACTGTGTTGTGTTTGTTTCATTTTTCTGTTTAGAAAATAACAGAGTCTTTAAATCTCCTTTGTAAATGCTTCACAAGGCATAACTAGTCCTCACTTTAGATGAGCTCCCAAAAATAGTTAACTAACCACTGCTAAATGCTTTATAACTACCCGACTTAATCATGAATTACAGTAGAAATACATCTTAATAAAGCATTTATTAACACACTCAGTAACTATTACTATATGACTGAATAATATGTATGCATGTACATTTAAATAGTTTATTAATAATTTACTTTCACTTTCTAAATGATCTTATAAACCACTGACAACTCTTAAATAACTGGTTTATAAATAATGCAATACTTCATTTAGAAATTATAAATTGATCATTAATAAAGTATGAAAATACAATTATTAAACACATTATAGATATGCTTATAAATCCAAAATAAAACATTTACAGCTGTATTTATAAACTGCTTATTAGTGTCTATTAATGCTTTATAAATGATGACTTAACTATTTACTAATGCTCAGCTAATGATTAATAGTGTGCAGTTATTATAAAGTGTTACCCAGATGTCAAGAACTCAAAAGCTTTTCATGAACAAAAGCCAATAACATGATTTCCTATGCAAACAAATCGACATTGATTCTGCCTATATTTGTGTAAACACATTTGATGTGCATCATTAGCTGAGCAAATCTTTACACCACAATCCCTAATGCTGCTCTTGTCAAAGAATAAAGACAAAACTGATTTCAATACACAAATGAACATGGGTGTGAGTATTTACCCCTGGACAGAACAATATTTTAATACAGGGTGCATTGATTTTTAGCTAGTCTATGGAGAAGACTTCACTAATCTAATCTCAGCAGCGATGAAGCAAAGATTTGTCCATCTCTTTTTGCTCTCAGGTGAGTGTGTTTTGTGTTTGAATGTGATCTCCATTAAGTCACTTTTTATTGACCATCTGAACACTGAATTACTGAATTTTGGTTCTAACTTTGTATTAACTCCACTCAGGGTTTCTCTCACTGATTCTGTGCGGCTCGCGTGAATATATTCTGATCCGTGAGTATAAAACGTGGGACGAGGCTCAAGATTACTGTCGACAGAACTACATTGACTTGGCCACTGTACAGACTGATGGAGAGTGGAGCGATTTAAACAAGTTAAGAGCTGAACTACAGTTTTACATGTGGATCGGACTGTATGATGAAGCGAAGAGCTGGCGTTGGTCTCTTCCAGATGAAAATGTGACTTTCTCAAACTGGGATTTTGATCAGCCAAACAATTTGGGTGGAAAACAATATTGTGTAAATCTACGGTCAACTGGATACTGGTGGGATGAAGCCTGTAACTGGACAATGCCCTTTTTTTGCCAAAATGGTGGTAAGAATAAAGACAAAATATTTTCAGTATCAATTCAGTCAATATCAATTCAGTCATTAGTATCAAAGAGCTCACAGATTTCACTGCATGCCACTGTACATGAGCTTAAATATTGCGTATTACAAGTTTTCTGACATCTTATATGTAAATATGCTAATTATGCATATTTTGCATTATTATATTAAATATGCACAAAATTGCATACAGTTCCAGAACAAAAATTTTAATATTGGATAAAGCCAGGTTCAAAATTCATGTTTAATTTTGTTGACATGTTAGATTTAAAGTTTTTTACAGAAGGGATTTTGGATTTCTCTTTTTATCACTGCATAAATCAGAAAATACTGTCGGCAGACAGAAAAAAATAAATCTTCACCATATTTTAGGAATAAAATGTTATATAAATCAGGTTGAATGATATATTAATAAACCCTGCAGTATAAATCTTCAGAATATAGATAGAAATAAAACTGTAAATTTTGGTGTATATAAGTGTTACACAAGTTGAGAAAAAAACTCATTTTGAGAAAGCAGCCTTTAAAAGATACATATTGTAATTGATATCTACAGATGCAAAAAGATAAAGTGTACAAAATACGCTCTGTACTTTAGATGTTTTCTTTTCACTAGTCATAAGAAGACATGTTATGGAAGCAAAATCTCAAAATTGACCAGTGCATGAAAAAAAGGGTTTTATGTAATAGCTTGATCAATTAGGTTGAGTTAATCGTAGTTATTCTGATGTTTTACAGAAGGAAAGCCGGTACTAGTTACTGATCCACTGATGTCCTGGAACGAAGCTCAGAGTTACTGCAGAAAACAATACTCAGACTTGTTCACCGTGAAGAACAGGGATGTGAATAAACAGCTAACCGAGATGATCCAGAAACACACTTGTGCCTGGATCGGTCTGTTCAGGGACTCGTGGAAGTGGTTGAATCAGACTCACAAAAGCCTTTATTCCCCTCTGCCATGGGCTGTAGGACAACCAGATAACTCATTTGGCGCAGACATGTGTGGCGCTTTAGATGACTACGGTCAGATTGATGATGTGACCTGCTCAAGATCCAATTTCTTCTTATGCCAGACAAGTACAGTGTTATTTAAACCATGATATTTTTGTTGTTGTTTCATTGTGTAGCTTTATACATTTTCAAGCCAAAAAATCTTAATCTAAAATAAAAGAAGATACTACTTTAGATATGATGTATTCAATAAATCTCAGTATTTAAATATTAGCTCTGAAATTAATTAAAAGTGTTGTTAGACATTTTGAACATTGCATTGTAAAAAACAAGTTAACAATGATTATGAAATGTTTCACTAAATGAACACAAGCAATAATAATATATGTGATATTAATCAACATACGATAAAGCAAAAAAAAAAAAATCAATGCAGAGACATACAAATGTTTTGGAAGGATGGTGCAAATCAGTTCATTTAAATTGACAATTTGAACTTATGCACGGAAATAAATCGAGCTAAAAAAATGCAATTAAAACATCTTACTTTATTCTTATCATTTCTAAACCCTAAACTAGTGTAATGAATCAATGCAATATTCCCAATGTTCATGTTTTTCACAACACATATTGTAAATATTCTGCATATCACTGAGTCCTGTTCATATAACACTCACTGTGCAACCAAACTTTTTCTCATCTTGTATTCAGAGTGATTGTTATCGTCTGTATTTGTATTTTTCACTTTCATTTCTTTCCACAGCACGAGTGAAGCAACAGATATTAAGACTCGAGGTGAAAGCAGGAGATAATGTCAATGACCAAGCGATTACAGCTGATGTGTTAAAGAAGGTGAGTCAAGTCAAGTCAAGTCAAGTCACCTTTATTTATACAGCGCTTTTTACAATACAGAGTATTTCAAAGCAGCTTTACAGAGATAACAGGAAAATAATGTAACACAGTTTGTTTCTAGAGGAAAATAACGTCACAGTCCAACTTAAAATCAGTGATGTTTCATTTTTGTTTTAAAAAAGTTTTTAATTTAGTTCATTTATATACATTACGAATCATTCATAATTATGAGATAAAAAATTACTTATGACTGTCATAATTTACTTTTTGTGATAATTGACTTGTCATAATTTCACATTTTTATGTCATAATTTCATGACTTTGTTATAATTTCAATTTAGTATATCAAAACGTTGCTTTGTCAATATGTTTAAACATTTTGACTTCATATGATATGAAAATTCAAATGAATGAAATAATCATAAATATGAAATTCATAATTATGAGATTAAAAGTAGAAATTATGACTGTCATAATTGACTTTTTGTCATAATTGATGTCAATTTCAAATTAGTTTGTCATCATTTTAAATTAGTATGTCGTAATGTTGTCATGATTCTGCCATCATGTCTTTTGATTTCTCTGGTCTTGTGGCAGAATCATGACAGACCCATGTTTTGTGTACAAGCACATGGCCTTTTTCTTGGACCATGTCTCGTTACGTTACCCCGCCCCCTTGTTATCCTCATCTTGTCATTATTGTCTAGTCAGTTTCACCTGTTCTTGTCATTAGTGTCTCCCTATATTATCCCCTTGTGTTTGCTGTCTTGTATCGGTTCATTGTCAAAACTGTGTAGTTAAGCTTTGTCTAACTTTCTGTGAATCTTGTCTATCGTATCAAGCTGTGAGTACCTGTTGATCGTCTTGTTTTGTATAAGTGTTTTATTAGTTTAACCTGTCTTGTTTTGCCCCATCGTAGGTATTGTTTTCTGTTTTGTCATCAATAAACCCCGTTTTGAGTTATTTGCTGTCTGCGCTTGGGTTTGTTCCTCCGCCACATGACAAATGTTTACTTTTTGTCCAAATTTAAACAAGAAATATACGTTCTACTACTTACAGTTACATGCACTTTAGAGGTGTTAATAAAGCACCTGTTTGTTACAGTTGTGGTTTGTATTCAACATGTACAATATTGTACAGTTTGTTCTGCTAAATATATCATGACAGGAAACATGCTTGTGTTAATTTGTACTTAAACATTGTTAATACTGCACACATTATTTAAAAATATACCCATGTACTTAATTACTTGTGTATTTACTTATTATTGAATCGATATCGAAGCTAATAAATCAATATCGAATCGAATCGAAATGAATCGAATCGAAGCCTCAAGAATCGAAATCGAATCGAATTGTGAAATTCCTAACAATACCCAGCCCTAATTTTGAGTTTTTATGTCATTATGATTTACAAAAGCTTGTATTTGTTTTCTTATGAGGCAGAAATGGTCTTCCATGCATCATAAACAGCTGTAACGTTTCTAAACTCCTCTCCTCAGGTCCAGCAGACTCTGCGAGCGCAGGGAATAGCAGCCGATGTGAAGTTAACCTGGCGGGAGCATCCGGATGGAATGGTTTTCCAAAAAATGAAGAACGGATCAACAGGCATGAATGAAGAACTTTAAGGGCAGAAGATTATTATAGCTTCATAACTTTATTATAAATCTGCTGTAAAGCCAAAACAATCTCTGTTACTTTAATTTCCTATTATCACTGTAAAGCTGCTTTGAAACGATCTATATTGTTAAATGCGCTATATAA
This sequence comes from Chrosomus eos, assembly GCA_036326025.1. Lineage (NCBI taxonomy): Eukaryota > Metazoa > Chordata > Actinopteri > Cypriniformes > Leuciscidae > Chrosomus > Chrosomus eos. The sequence continues at coordinate 3,147,811 of CM070818.1, read as the reverse complement.
ATGAAGGTGACTTGACATGACTATTAAATATTAACATTAACAAACTTGAATAGAGTACTTCTAGTTTGTAGTGTGTTTAGAATTAAAGATTAGTTAGTTCATTAATGTAGCCGGCTAAAGTAAAAAGAATTAAATACATATTTTATGAAATCTTCATGTTGTGATAATATTTCTGTAATCTGCTTATATTAAATTTACAATGAAGTTTATTTATTGGCATCAATGGTTCTATGAGGAACCTTTAACATCCATGGAATTTAACGATCTTAAGAACCTTTAGTAAATGTTCTTCAGACTAAGAAAAAATGGCTATTTTAAGAACTGATCACTGAAAGGTTCTTTGTGGAACTAAAAAAAAATTATTTTTAAGAGCGACAGACACCCAAAAACTAAAATCTGACTGTAAATAATAATAATGATTGTTAGCATGTGAGTGTTTGTATCAGTGTTATTGTTTCAATTCAGTTTCTTGCATTAAATTCGCAGCCTCAAAGATACTCTCGACTGTATGAATGTTATTATTTTACTTATTACAATTATTGTTCCACCTAGCTATCACATCTTAAAATGTTGCATTAAAATAACTTTGCCGGAATTAACTTGTGGCGATAACTCAAATATCCAAGTTGTCACTTAATACAACTTCACATTTCAAGTTGACTAAACGTCAATAGTAATGTCAATAAAGATGCTGAAAATGTCAAATGAGTGTGAGCTGAACAGTGCACTGAAATAAAGTGGCTGGAGTATTTCATTTGACATTTAAATACTTAGAATAACAACAACAAAATACATAAAGAATAATGCAAGCAGAAGTGATTAAGGATTAAGGAATGATATAGCTAGCATCAATGTCTCTCCCTCAAGTCATTTGGCTTTTATAGGAAAGATTATCCAGTCGGGTTCATCAGCTCTTTAGTCAAATATCATGAAAACGGCCTCTGAGTGGATTCAACCAGAAACTAAGCTTTGAGTCGAGGGAAGTTGAAGAACTCAATGACCTCAGTGTTTCTCTGTGACTTTAGATTGGACATTTCTTTATAACTGTCACCACCCTTTTTGAGAATGGACATTAAAATGGACTATTCAAACTTCAATGGTTGTAATTCAAGAATGCTGTAGACCAAAGTTTGGTCTAGTTTAAAAGACAACACTCAGTAAAAACACTTCAAGTAAAAGCACTTCAAAAAATGAAAGTATGAAAAAGTTATGCAAGTTTAAATTTACAGTAAATCAAATATACTGTACTTAATATTTTTTCTTTTATATTAAATATATATTTTCAAAATATTTTTTACTTTAAAATTACTATAAAATCAAAGCCATATATCTAACCAAATTTGAAGTTGATATCACAAAAATTGAAGTTCCCATGAGATTTTGTTTAGGCGTAATACCAAACATAGCAACCGGGTGACATACAGTCCATTCTATTTAATTGTATGCATTATGCCGTAACAAATGAATACATTTCTGTCCAAATATCACTTCTGTCACAAAATATGGAACCTTGAGACACAGACTTTTCTGACAATATGTGTTTTGTCAAGGTTAGAAAAGGTTTTGATCATAAATTATGAAACATGATGACGCCCAAAAGCCAGATAAAAAAAAAAATTAGAGTACAGTTTCTATGCTAACGCAACGTCCAATTTCAAAACGTGTTTTACAGGATGAATTCTGAGTTCGTAAGCTTTCAAATGATACCTAATTTATGATAACTACTAAAATATGTGATGTAATAAAAAGGCAATAATAAAACATAATATTATATTTTAGAGGATAATATGTATATTATACTTTTTAGAGGATATTATTTTATACATTTGTATTGACAAATACTAGATTATATGTTTTATTATGAACTTTTAGCATGAAAACCAAAGTTTCAATTAGTGTGCGTCGACTTTTTGTGACAAAGGTCTCAATGACTCTTGTCATAAATTCATCTATTACTGTTCCTACATAATTTGTAACAAAAAACAGTGCTAAAATATCTATTTAGGAGTCTTAGATCTTTCCAACGATTTATAGTTTGTCATGATTAGATTAGGATTTAATTGTAATATATATATATATAGTGAAGTAAACGTAAGCGTCCCGGTAGCGGGACAGTGACAGTTATCTGAGTTGTGTCTAAACAGAGAACATATGAAGACAAGTTTCTTTGTTTAAGAACTCAAACATTTCTCATAAAACTGTTCCCAGATCAGGCTGCTATCACATTAACTTTAGCTCAATACACTGCAAAGAAATGAGATTCTGTCTTGTTTTCCTTCACAAATATTTAAACATTCTTAAATAGAGACGGGAGAAGCGAAAAGACTTAAAATATTAAGTCTTGTGTCATGACAAACTGTATCAAAATGAAGTTTGTGCTTAAAACAAGAACAAATATCTGCGAATGGAGACAGAAAAATAAACTTGTTTGAATTAATTTGGCAGATATTGTTCTTGTTTAAAGCACAAACTCATTTTGATACTTTTTTAGAAAAACAAAAAGTAATTTTGATTCTTTAGTAAATGTTTCTTGATTTAAGTTACTTTATGGAAGTTGCAGCCTGTCACGATTTTCATTTGCATGCCTCATTTAATGTGTTTTGAATAAAAGGCTTCATGTTTCAAGCAAATTGATGAAAATCAGTCTGTGTCATTAAGAAGAAAACCAGAACACTGACTGCGAGGAAAAGCATTAAAACAGGATCTCAGAGTTCAACACAACAGGTAAGAAGCTTTTCTGAAGCTTTATCAGCAGTTTTCCAGTAAACATATCTTAACATGCTTCAAAAGAGACACGTTAACTCAGAAGAAATACTATTATTAAGGCTTGTTTTCGCATTTCATAAATCTTCTGGTGATTACATTCATTCATTTAGCAGACGCTTTTATCCAGAGTGACTTACAAATGCAAATGTCTGAACATTCTTAAATCAAGATGGATTTACTGGAAATACACAATGACACAAATTCATAAATTAAGTAGATAAATGAGAACAAAAATCTGCCAACAAACTTGTTTTCACTTTGAATTAAGATTATCTTTTTGACCCTATGGTATTGGCAGATATTTGTCCTTGTTTTAAGAATCAACTCAATAAAACTTATTTTTTCTTTATTATTATTATTAGAAAACGACTTTTTGCAAGAATTTTGGGGCATATTAATTTAAAGAAATCGTCTCAGGTTACTACTGTAACCCTAGTTCCCTGAGAAGGGAACGAGACAATGCGTCGATGATGCCTTGGGAACGCCTTCGCGTGATTACCTCTGAAGCACCTATGTCAACTAGTCCAATGGAATGAATGAACGCCACGGGCGGGTGACGTCATGACCAGAGGCCTCATTTATAAAACTGTGCGTAGGATCCTTACTAAAAGTGTACGTGTGCCCGAAAGCCAAAAATGGCATACGCAAAAAAATATTCAGACTTATAAAACCGTGCGTACGCCAGAACCTGCGCAGAATTCACTTTATAAATCCCAGTCAGCGGAAGATTGTGCGCACATGCGTCTCCACCCCGAAATAACCATATATGGAGCTTACAACGCCTAGTTTTACTATGCATATCCTCATCTGCATATCATTTGCATATGATTATTCATCCACGTGATGACATGTTTAACGGTACAAGACATTAGGAAAATATGAAATACGGATGTGCCGTCACATTACATTAATAAAAATCATTTAGTAGCCTATCATTGATTTGTTTTTGAATAAATAAATCAAATAGTGTAAAATACATTTCAGAGAAAGTTTTTCTCAATCTTTTCCACTGGCCAAATAGTATTTTTATATTTTTTAATGGAAACAGATAGACCTTGTTTTGCATTATTTGCACGAAAATATTTTCTCAGACAATCTGCTATTATCATGATAAGCAATTATCTCCTAAAACATTAAAACACAGCACGCCAGAGGAAAAGTGTTGAAAAGCATTGCATCCACAACAAATATTTATATTTATTGAATACAATTTTTTTTTTGTGACTTCTCAGTAATGATTTCATGTAGGCTAGTTTAAGTGTTTAACACCATTCATGAAAATGGCTAATGTTTATATCAGAATTAAAACGTAGTTTAAATCATTCTTTTATTTATTTTAACTGTTATTGTGAACATGCACTGTATTTATGATTAGGACTCATAATGAAGATTTACGGTTGTCCTTCATCATGCCGTTAGATAGGCTATACATGCGTCAGTTTCACTAACGGCCCAACGCGCTCGCTGGCGCGGACATTTAAGAAGGGATGGATATTTGCTTCGAGTAAAATTTCTTGGTGAGTGAAATTAGATTATCTTTCTGTATATGTATAATTTTCTTTAGATTTTCTGTCTAAAAGTGACCAAAAAGACATTTAACTCCAGCTCACCATCGGTGTCGCCAAACTGCTCCGTCTCCAAAACGTTCGTGCGCATGGGTCAGAGTTTGCGTGCAGGTGCGCACATTTTCCCGTCAAGTTTGTTTTTATAAATCACAACTTATGCGTCGGAAGTAGCGTACGCATCTTAGCTTAGCTTCTAGAGCCGAAGCAAAGTCGATCGCAGGGATGCAGGAATTATGGCAGGGCGACGCATCATCTCGTTCCCTTCTCAGGGAACTAGGGTTACAGTCGTAACCTGAGACGTTCCCTTTCGAGGGAACTCGCCTTGGGAACGAGAATACCCAATCCGCCGTACTTACATAATGCCAGATGATAAAACTGTCGGCAAACTAAGTAAGAAGCACCTGGGAAGCTGGGGCAGCATCCAGGTCCAAGCTGTAAAACCTCACGAATGTGAGCAGTGAGGACCAGCCCGCTGCATCACAAACGTCTTGGAGAGAACTCCATATAATAAAGCTTAGAAGCCATACTCCTAGTGGAATGTGCCCTGACCACCTAATGGTTGGCCAGAGGACTCACAAGCAAGAAAAATAGTCTCGACTATCTATTTGCTCAATAGGATGGATTTTCTAGAGAACTCCGATCAACATAAGTGTCCAGTGCTTGCACTAGGCACAAAAGGTTCAGCTTTTCCTGATCCGAAAAACGGGGTGGACAGAAACCAGCAGCACAATAGGCCACGGAATAATGGTAGGCACCTTAGGAACATATCCATGTTTGGGGTAAGATTGCCTTGGCCATCCCCGGTGCACTCAAGGCAGGTGGGGACCGAAAGGGCCTGAAGGTCTGACTCTTAGAGGGACGAAATAGCTAGCAGAAAATAGTCTCAAAAGAAAGGAACTTCTCTGAGACCAAATCTAAGGGCCCAAAGGGAGCCCCAGATAGGCCTTCTAGAACTATTGTAAGGTCCCAAGCCGGCACCCTAGTGCAAGTTGCAGGCCTCAGCCTCAAAGTGCCACGAAGGAAACGAGTGATCAGGGGGTCTCGACCCAAAAATTTACCACCCACCAGGGCGTGGAAAGCTGCAATGGCCGCCACGTATACCTTAAGCGTGGAAGGACATAGACCTGATAAAAAGCATTCTTGCAGAAACTCAAATACTGTGTTTACCAGATGTGTCAAGTAACGAAGTACAAATACTTCGTTACATTACTTAAGTAGAGATTTTGGGTATCTATACTTGAATAAGTATTTTGCAGCCAACTTTTTACTTCTACTCCTTACATTTTCACGCAATTGTCTGTACTTTCTACTCCTTACATTTTAAAAATAGCCTCGTTACTCCTATTTCATTTCGGCTTGTTTTCATTTCGGCTTGTCATCGTTCAAAAAAAGGCCAATTACACAAACGTAGAAACGTAGATCTGAGTCCTGCCTCCTGAACATCGCTAAACTGATTGGCTTTGTGTTTTCTTTCTAACTTGTGAGAGGCTGTTACATTTGGCATGCAAAGGAAGGAATTAGGAAACATAGATGCGGTAAGTGAGGGAGACATCAACAGTTTTCTGCGCAAGAATACGGGGCAAATATTGATTTGGGGACAGCCGTTTTTACAATTTAGTACTGTAAGACAATCGCGGGATAAGTGGCAAACATAATCGAGTGTGTGTGTGTGTGTGTGTGTGTGTGTGTGTGTGTGTCACAGGGGTGACTAATTAGCAAACGAGCGGCAGGTGTGGAGGGAGTGGTGATTGGGGCACATGCTCCCTGAGCAGAGTATAAAGAAAGGCCATTTTGGAGAGAGAAAGGAGGAGAAAAAGGGGAGCAGGCCAGAGAGTGTTGTCCCCTGGTGCTCGGGTCCCACGTTGGGTGCCCCATGGCGCTCTTGACAGCAGACAGCAGTGTTGGATACAAGCTTCCTCAGGAAAACCGTTGGGGTGTGGAGATCGCCCATTTGAGTTTGCTGGATCAGAGTGATCGATTGTGGGAAGTCTGCTGGACTGAGCTATCGTCTGGATTGGTGCTGTGGAAAGAGAGAGAAGAGATAAGTGAACTGATTTCATCTTATGAGTATTTAAATTGCGGGAAGAGGAGGCAGTGAATGTAGGTCTGATTGTTGGAAGAGCTATGTGTTTCAGAGTGTGTTGAGGAGGAATTGAAAGAGAAATCCCTCGTGGAGCGAGCGCAACAAATGGAGTGGGGCCTCTGACCAGCCTTAACGTGTGAGTGAATTGCAGTGCTTTTGCCTTCTTGATACACATTGATTTGTGGCTGTGGAATTGAAGTGAACACAAGTGTGCTGTGCCTTTGCTGAGAAGTGGCCCTAGCCCCATTCACACGCTGTGGAAAGTTACTATATCTGCTCCCCATTGGAAGTCAGCTGCACTGAAGATGGTACTCTGTACTGTGAAGGTCCTTAATTGTTATTTACTGTTTGAGCTCAAAAGCCTACAGCATCACTGGAGAAACGATCTTTTAACCCATTGTTTACTCACTGTGAATTGAAGAGAGTACTGTGCAGATCCTTACCTGTTCCACTTACTGTTGAGTCCAGACGCATGCAGCACCACTGGAACGAAAGAGACCCTGTGAATCATTCTCCTGAAGTGAGTCTGCTGACTGCTGTGCTGTTCTATGAACGGAAAGAGACCCTGTGAATCATTCTCCTGAAGTGAGTCCGCTGACTGCTGTGCTGTTCTATGAACGAAAGAGACCCTGTGAATCATTCTCCTGAAGTGAGTCTGCTGACTGCTGTGCCGTTCTACGAACGAAAGAGACCCTGTGAATCATTCTCCTGAAGTGAGTCTGCTGACTGCTGTGCCGTTCTACGAACGAAAGAGACCCTGTGAATCATTCTCCTGAAGTGAGTCTGCTGACTGCTGTGCTGTTCTAGGAACGAAAGAGACCCTGTGAATCATTCTCCTGAAGTGAGTCTGCTGACTGCTGTGCTATTCTATGAACGAAAGAGACCCTGTGAATCATTCTCCTGAGAGACCCTGTGAATCCTGAAGTGAGTCCGCTGACTGCTGTGCTGTTCTATGAACGAAAGAGACCCTGTGAATCATTCTCCTGAAGTGAGTCTGCTGACTGCTGTGCTGTTCTAGGAACGAAAGAGACCCTGTGAATCATTCTCCTGAAGTGAGTCTGCTGACTGCTGTGCTGTTCTAGGAACGAAAGAGACCCTGTGAAACATTCTCCTGAAGTGAGTCTGCTGACTGCTGTGCCGTTCTAGGAACGAAAGAGACCCTGTGAATCATTCTCCTGAAGTGAGTCTGCTGACTGCTGTGCTGTTCTATGAACGAAAGAGACTTTTAATGTTGTTTTTATTATATTAATAAAGAACTTGTATTTATTTTAAATGCTGTGTCTGCCTCGTGGGTTTCACGGCACGCTCCTCGGGCGGTGGTCCGCTAAGAAGGGGGTGGGCGGCCCGCTGGCGCCCCCCTCACCTGTGGCCTAAGTGGCGTAGTCGGCAGGATCCGCCCCGAGTTGAGCGACCGTGGACCATGGGGCGACCAGTTTTTTTTTTCTCCCCCGTTCCAGGGACTGGAACGGACTGGTGGGGGAGGATGTCACAGGGGTGACTAATTAGCAAACGAGCGGCAGGTGTGGAGGGAGTGGTGATTGGGGCACATGCTCCCTGAGCAGAGTATAAAGAAAGGCCATTTTGGAGAGAGAAAGGAGGAGAAAAAGGGGAGCAGGCCAGAGAGTGTTGTCCCCTGGTGCTCGGGTCCCACGTTGGGTGCCCCATGGCGCTCTTGACAGCAGACAGCAGTGTTGGATACAAGCTTCCTCAGGAAAACCGTTGGGGTGTGGAGATCGCCCATTTGAGTTTGCTGGATCAGAGTGATCGATTGTGGGAAGTCTGCTGGACTGAGCTATCGTCTGGATTGGTGCTGTGGAAAGAGAGAGAAGAGATAAGTGAACTGATTTCATCTTATGAGTATTTAAATTGCGGGAAGAGGAGGCAGTGAATGTAGGTCTGATTGTTGGAAGAGCTATGTGTTTCAGAGTGTGTTGAGGAGGAATTGAAAGAGAAATCCCTCGTGGAGCGAGCGCAACAAACGGAGTGGGGCCTCTGACCAGCCTTAACGTGTGAGTGAATTGCAGTGCTTTTGCCTTCTTGATACACATTGATTTGTGGCTGTGGAATTGAAGTGAACACAAGTGTGCTGTGCCTTTGCTGAGAAGTGGCCCTAGCCCCATTCACACGCTGTGGAAAGTTACTATATCTGCTCCCCATTGGAAGTCAGCTGCACTGAAGATGGTACTCTGTACTGTGAAGGTCCTTAATTGTTATTTACTGTTTGAGCTCAAAAGCCTACAGCATCACTGGAGAAACGATCTTTTAACCCATTGTCTCCTCACTGTGAATTGAAGAGAGTACTGTGCAGATCCTTACCTGTTCCACTTACTGTTGAGTCCAGACGCATGCAGCACCACTGGAACGAAAGAGACCCTGTGAATCATTCTCCTGAAGTGAGTCTGCTGACTGCTGTGCTGTTCTATGAACGGAAAGAGACCCTGTGAATCATTCTCCTGAAGTGAGTCCGCTGACTGCTGTGCTGTTCTATGAACGAAAGAGACCCTGTGAATCATTCTCCTGAAGTGAGTCTGCTGACTGCTGTGCTGTTCTAGGAACGAAAGAGACCCTGTGAATCATTCTCCTGAAGTGAGTCTGCTGACTGCTGTGCTGTTCTAGGAACGAAAGAGACCCTGTGAATCATTCTCCTGAAGTGAGTCTGCTGACTGCTGTGCCGTTCTAGGAACGAAAGAGACCCTGTGAATCATTCTCCTGAAGTGAGTCTGCTGACTGCTGTGCCGTTCTACGAACGAAAGAGACCCTGTGAATCATTCTCCTGAAGTGAGTCTGCTGACTGCTGTGCCGTTCTACGAACGAAAGAGACCCTGTGAATCATTCTCCTGAGAGACCCTGTGAATCCTGAAGTGAGTCCGCTGACTGCTGTGCTGTTCTATGAACGAAAGAGACCCTGTGAATCATTCTCCTGAAGTGAGTCTGCTGACTGCTGTGCTGTTCTAGGAACGAAAGAGACCCTGTGAATCATTCTCCTGAAGTGAGTCTGCTGACTGCTGTGCTGTTCTAGGAACGAAAGAGACCCTGTGAATCATTCTCCTGAAGTGAGTCTGCTGACTGCTGTGCCGTTCTAGGAACGAAAGAGACCCTGTGAATCATTCTCCTGAAGTGAGTCTGCTGACTGCTGTGCTGTTCTATGAACGAAAGAGACTTTTAATGTTGTTTTTATTATATTAATAAAGAACTTGTATTTATTTTAAATGCTGTGTCTGCCTCGTGGGTTTCACGGCACGCTCCTCGGGCGGTGGTCCGCTAAGAAGGGGGTGGGCGGCCCGCTGGCGCCCGCCCCTCACCTGTGACATGTGTGTGAGAGAGGGGGAGAGAGGGAGAGAGATAGAGATAGAGATAGAGAGAGAGAGAGAGAGAGAGAGAGAGAGAGAGAGAGAGAGAGAGAGAGAGAGAGAGAGAGAGAGTGTGTGTGTGTGTGTGTGTACCCTACATTATGATCAATATATCCCCAAAAAAAGATGGCAATATCCGGAATCCTTGTTGGTTTTTTTTTTTTTTTTTTTTTAAATGAAAGGCCTGATTGATCAAGTTGAAACCTTATAGGCAACTAGTCATCATATCTTAATCTCCATGAAACGCACGTTAATGCTCAGTAGTACACATATGGTTCTTTAATTTTACTAAAATGGAAATTGGGCTGAAATAAATTTTCTATGGGCATATATGCGGCTGAAACAGGTAGTGCATCCCAAATTTTTCAACATTAACATTTTAATATAACGGTATAGTCATGGCCTTTAGAAAAATGTTTTTTAAGGAGGTGGTAGTGCATTATAGGCCCCTGTGGTGCGGCCAAAGCTTTTGTCCTTAATGGCATTTTTTTTCCTTGCATTACTTTTACTTTTATACTTTAAGTAGTTTTGAAACCAGTTACTTTTACACTTTTACTTGAGTAAAAAGCTTGAGTTGATACTTCAACTTCTACAGAAGTCTTTTTAAACCCTAGTATCTATACTTCTACTTGAGTAACGAATGTGAATACTTTTGACACTCTTGACCTCTGGTGTTTACTGAACAGTTAACCGGATTCCACTGACGCTGGTAACACCAAGAAGTGAAAAACTCTCAAAATAGTGAATATAGTTTCCTCGTAGCGGGAGCTCTGGAGCTTAGAATGGTCTCAACAACCTCGGTTGAGAGGCCACTCATGAGTTGGGCCCCCTCAGAGGCCAAACCCACAGTTTCCAAATCCCCTGCCGGGGGTGCAATATTGCATCCCCTGCCAGAGATGGAAGTTCTCTCCTGATCGGGACCTCCAAGGGAGGGCCGTCGAGGAGAAGAATTAGGTCCGCAAACCAAATTCGGCTTGGCCAGGGTGGTGCTACTAGCAATAGGCTTATACCATCCTGGCGGATTTACTCCAGAACTCCTGGGAGCAGAGCAACAGGGGGGAATGCGTACAGACATAGCCTCGGCCACGTCTGCACCATAGCATCCAGCCAAGGGGGCTGGCTGAGTGTGGGAGAACCAGAGTGGAAAGTGCGTCATATGCTGAGACATGAACAGATCCACTTCTGCCTGGCCGTAAAACTCCCATATTTGCTCCACCGCCTCAGGGTGGAGTCCCCTGGCCTCAGCCCCTGCCTCTACAGGGTGTCTGCTCCAATATTCTGGCCCCCTGGAATATACACTGCCCTCAGATAGCGTATTTTCTTGAGGGACCAAAATAAGAGGCCATCAACGTGTTGTCTGTGGAACAAGAACCAGAGTTTCCTCCATATAACCAAGGCACGGGGATACTGCCGCGTGATCTTAATAATAATGATAATAATTCATTACATTTATATAGCACTTTTCTGGACACTCAAAGCGCTTTACATAGAAAGGGGGGGGGGGGGGGTCTCCTCAACCACCACCAATGTGCAACATCCACCGACGGCAGCCATATTGCGCCAGTACGCCCACCACACACCAGCTTACTGGTGGAGAGGAGACAGTGAAGAACCCTCTGGTCCTGAGCCACCACTGTAAAGGTCTCACGTACAGCAGGTCAAAGGGAATCACATTCACAGGACGCTGCTGCCCTGAGGCCTAACAGTCACTGTTCCAGAGCAACACATGATGACCCCTCAGGTCTGGGAGGAGATGTCTCAACGCATTGATGACGACCATCATCTCTAGGCAATTCATGTACCAAGAGAGAAGATGACTCGTCCACAAGCCCTGAGCTGAGCGGCCTTCCAATACCACTCCCCAGCTGGTGAGGGAAGCATCTGTCGAGATAGCAACTCGATGGCAAAGAGCTCCCAACACCGGAACCTGGGGCAAGAACCAGTGTTTCCTCCATATAACCAAAGTGCGGGGATACCGCCGCGTGATCTTGATTATACAGAATGGGTTTCCCCTCGGGGAGAACCCTCTGGTCCTGAGCCACCACTGCAAAGGTCTCACGTACAGCAGGCCAAAGGGTATCACAGTGGACGCTGCTGCCCTGAGGCCTAACAGTCTCTCGAACTGTTTTACAGTGTGTGACTGGCCTAGCTTTAGCTCTTTTGTGGCAGTAAGGATAGCAGCTACACGAGCGGGCAACAGAACGGCTCGCATCGTGACTCCAAGTAAAGTGGTCCTCTGTACTGAAGAAGCACACTCTTCTTGCTTCTTGACATTGAGCCTCAACCTCAACCTTCACATCTAAGCGAGAACGACATCTCGATGCCGAACCGCTAACTGTTCTGATTCCGCAGATTCAGCCAGTCGTCTATGCAATTCAGAATGCGTATGCACTGCAGCCTGGCGGGGCCAGAGCTGCATCTACGCGCTTAGTGAATATGCGGGGTGATAGAGCTAGACCAAAAGGAAGTGCCTGATACTGGTGTTCTTTGCCCCTGAAAGAAAACCTCAGGAACCTCCTGTGCTGAGGGAGGATGGAGATTTGGACAGTTTTTTGGAACAATGAGATAATGACTGTAAAGACCGACACAATGTCGGGTGAGTACACCTGCTCTATAGCTTTCTTAGCTAACAGGGCCTTTACCTCTTGCTCCATTACCAGAGCCTGCTCGGGATGCACTGATGTGAGCAACACCCTGTTGTAACCTGGAGGACGAGAACCAAATCTGCCTCTTACTACTAACTGCAGGACCCATAAAGATATTTTCGGCAGTAGCTTCCGCGCTGCCAGAAAATCTACCAAGGGAACCAGCCCCTTGAGGTGTACACTGGTGTAATTGAGACAGCCAGTTTAGGGGGCCTGAAGCATACTGGCAGGAACAACCCGAACTGACTGTTTTCGAATCCCTCTCAGAGGGCGCGAGACCGACGCAATGTCGAGTTGACGCTGCGCCAGAAGCTCGCTGGAGACCGCTGCGCCCCGAAGCACCAAGGGTGGCGGGGTTGGCAGAATGGTCCCCTGACGGCATCGAGATGGAAAGGGCACTGTATAATGAGGTGTACACCGTTCCACCCCGGTTGGGGCTGCCCTCACCGGTCTGACGCCGGTGGCGCCAAGACCTTTTCTTTTGAGCCGAAGCCTTCTCAGCGTGAAGAACGGTCCTCAGATCCGGCTTCTGCTTTGAAGGCTTTGGCTGCTGTGTTGCGTATGAGAAACTAGACGGCTGGAGCTGCTCACGCCCAGCAGCCCCAGGGGGTTGGACATAGCGAGGGAGAGATTCTCTGGTATCTTTCTCCATGATTTCCATCAAATTGAGCCAGAGGTATCTGACAGTGACTACGAGGGCTGCCATAGACCGCCCAAAAGTTCACAAGCGTCTGTTCTACCCGGGGTATACCCCATAGCCATACTCTTTTAATCCCCTAATATCTGAATATACATGAACTTGGGGGCTAAAAGACAAGATGAGTAAGGCTTTTTCCATGATCTAGACAGCTCGCTGTGCAGATCGGGAAAAAAAAAAAAAAAATGGAAGGCCTCGTGATGGAGATGAAAAATATAGGGAAGGAAACTCATTCTTTATTTTTAGGACGAGCGTCCCCTTATTTCTGCTGGGCATTAAATATTTAATTTATCTACAGCCTTAGTAAACACCTCCACCAGCTTTATTTTTATATATTTATAAATTCTCTTTTTATATATACTGTCACGGGGTGAAGAATCACCTGACAAGGCAGGCTTCGTGATAAGGCCCCGGAGGGTGGATTTATTTACAATGAAACAAAACTGGTGAAAGACGGTAAGCCGGTGCGTGATGGCTGGTCCTTTAAGTGCTCTTCAGTGCTCAATCCCAATGAAAGTGGGTGTCCAAAACGTGCTCCAAAACAGTGGGCTGTCAGTCACTCGCTGCTTTCTGGGGAGAATAGAGAGACAGGTTAGACCAGTGCTTTCATTCAGTTCGAGACTAGCGTCTGTCTGTTTGCTAGGCATGTGCTGCTTATGTGGCTGTGGGCTGATTAGGAACAGCTGTGACTGATCAGCCGGCGATGAGGATGTGCAGGTGTTTTGTGTTGGTTGCCAGGGCGACGCTGATTCCTCCAAGAGGAATCATCACAATACATTTATTTGAAATATATTATATGAACTATTATATGTATTTATATTTAAAGAGTAGCTTCTTCCACCTCAGATCTGTTGCGAAAGTAAAACATTTTCTTTCTCAAAAAGATCTTGAAATTGTCATCCACGCACTAATCTCTTCTAGACTGGACTATTGTAATTCTCTGTATGTCGGTATTCCTCAAAGCACTCTATCTCGGCTTCAGATGGTCCAAAATGCAGCAGCCAGACTGCTAACAGGATCAAAATAACAGGAGCATATCACTCCTGTTCTCCCTTCATTGCACTGGCTCCCTATTAAATTCAGAGTTGATTTTAAGGTCCTTCTTTTTGTATATAAGGCTCTACAAAAATCAGCCCCGGATTATCTCTGTGAACTTATCCAGCCATATACAACCTCTAGGTCATTAAGATCCTGTAACCAGCTTCTTTTATCAGTCCCTCGTTCACGTTGCAAATACAAAGGCGACAGAGCTTTCGCGGTTGCAGCACCTAAACTTTGGAACAGCTTACCCATTAATATCAGGGCGTCTCCATCGCTCGACGTTTTTAAATCTACCTTAAAGACTCACTTTTATACTCTTGCATTTGAGTGAGGCTGTGTATGGTACACTGTGTATATGTACGTTGAAATGTTCTTTTATTAATCTATTATTATTAATAGTTTTCTCTATTAATTTTGTTTTTATTTTATTATTATTTTTATTTATTTTTTGACCATCTGTAAAGCACTTTGTATCAACAAATGTTGTGTTTATGTTGTGCTCTATAAATAAATTGACTTGACTTGACTTGACTTATATTTCTCATACGCTGGGGAAAGAGATGGCAAATCCACTTCCCCCATGATTGTGTGTTTCACTTTAAATGCCCAGCACATTTACCTCCTCGGAGGTAGAGCACTGAAGCATTGATCTCTCTCCCCGGGCGGAAGAGACCGCAGCGCGGGCTTCCGAGACCGGAGAGAGAGCAATGGATCCCTCGTTGAAAGGGAGGAGATAAGATCCGCGGACCCGTCTCTAACCCCGTAAAGAGATCCTATTTGTGATCCACAGGAATGCATCCACGCTGCCTCGGCAAACGCGGGTCCTGCACCCTGAGAATCGCGAGCCTGGCCACTTCCCTCGAAAAGTGACAGGCGGGAGCAGAGCATGCGAATCGAAAGCTTCTCACAATGTTGGCAATCAGCCAAGGCTGAACCGCATGCTCTACTTCCAAACACATCACACAAAGCTCGCGTGTGTCCCTACTCGTTAAATAACGCGAGCAGGGAGAACACAGAGTTTGTGCAATTGCTTCGTTTCCATAGTGTGTATATATATTTATATATCAGACAGACAACAATAAATATTCACAGACAGTTTTGACACAGAGCGCTTTGCTGAGGCACAAAAGCTAACGCGAGTAACGCACCGGATGTGCATGACGTCACCCGCCCGTGGCGTTCATTCATTCCATTGGACTAGTTGACATAGGTGCTTCAGAGGTAATCACGCGAAGGCGTTCCCAAGGCGTCATTGACGCATTGCGAGTTCCCTCGAAAGGGAACTGTCTTGTTTTCCAGCACAAATTATCTAAGCATTCTCAACCCTCTGGTGCTCTTTGCATGTCAGTCAAAAATGACAATAAAAACATTTCAATGAAATTAATGTACTATATTTTAGATCGATATTTTTTTTCATATTTTGTATTTTTAGGGTTTCTTATGGTATTAACCCTTGTATGGTGTTCGGGTCTGTAGGACCCGTTTTCATTTTTTATCAAAAGAAAAATTATACAAGTAATAATTTTTTCAACCTCAGACTCATTGGCCTTGGCTTATTTTCTGTGAAGAACATATATCCAAACACATTTTCAATGACCACACACTGTACACCCCCCCTACACATTTATATTACACACAGGATGTCCGGGTCCACTGGACCCGGGGCTAATAAAAGTGTGGAAATTTTAGGTCCTGTGTACCTTTACTCTGTCCTCCTCCTGTCAGGGCTTGCTGTTAGTGTGTGTGTGTATGTGTGTTCTTGTATATGGTTTATTAGGACACAAATGTGTATAATGACATGGGTATTACAACGTAAACATGGTTTATGGGGACATCTGTGTCCTCATAAACCAAACGGCTTAAAAAAACATACTAAATGGTGTTTTTTGAAATTCAAAAAAGGCCAAAAGTTTTCTGTGATTGGTAGGTTTAGGGGTAGGGTTAGTGTAGGGGGATAGATTATACAGTTTGTACATTTGTAAAACCATTACACCTATGGAGAGTCCCCATAAACCACATATCCAAGTGAGTGTGAGTGTGTGTGTGTGTGTAGTGTAGTGTAGTGTAGTGTAGTGTAGTGTAGTGCAGTGTAGTGTAGTGTGTGTGTGTGTGTGTGTGTGTGTGTGTGTGTGTGTGTGTGTGTGTGTGTGTGTGTGTGTGTGTGTGTGTGTGTGTGTGTGTGTGTGTGTGTGTGTGTGTTGTGGAGTGAGTGTATGCATGTGAGAGAGAGATTGTAAGTGTGAGAGAGTGTGAGTGCAAAAGTGAGTTTTGTTTCACCCCTCCCGTTCCCGCACAAGGTTGCAATTCTTAAATGTGATGTAACAAAGGTAAAGGGAAAATATTAACCATATATGCTGTTTATATTGCTTGTAATTGGGATGAAGTAAACATCTGTTGAGTATTTTAACATAAATTGTTTGATTATGTTGAATTAAAAACCCAAAAATGCAGCGGGTCCACCAGACCCACGAACACTGGCTGAATAACAAAAATATGAACACCACACAAGGGTTAAATTATATTTATGCTGTATTTATAATCTATTTATTCACTTTTTGAGCGTAGACCTGAAAATTACCTTTCCAACTTAAACTGTGGTAAATCTTGAATGCTTTAAGAAACAGACTGAAGTTTGATCTCTTTTCAAAGACAACACATGGTAGATTATTGCTGGAGTAAAAAAAATGTTTTATTTAATATATTTATATTTGTATATGAAATATATATTTTCAAAACACGTTCTACTCTAAAATAGCAAGAAAATCAAAGCCAAAATCTAAACATTTTTTTAGACTATTTTTTTCAGGACCATTTAACCTGTTCGAATCATGTCCATGTATTTTTGTGTTCGCAAGTGCCAAAACATTTACCAAGTTTCGTACCATTCCGATGAAGTAAGAAATTCTAAAAAATTAAATAAAAGTTTTGGGTAAATCAAGATACAATAACTGGAGAAGCAAAATGAGATTAAGTGAAAATAAAATAAAAATGAAGTACACTCACCTAAAGGATTATTAGGAACACCATACTAATACTGTGTTTGACCCCCTTTCGCCTTCAGAACTGCCTTAATTCTATGTGGCATTGATTCAACAAGGTGCTGAAAGCATTCTTTAGAAATGTTGGCCCATATTGATAGGATAGCATCTTGCAGTTGATGGAGATTTGTGGGATGCACATCCAGGGCACGAAGCTCCCGTTCCACCACATCCCAAAGATGCTCTATTGGGTTGAGATCTGGTAACTGTGGGGGCCATTTTAGTACAGTGAACTCATTGTCATGTTCAAGAAACCAATTTGAAATGATTCGAGCTTTAGGACATGGTGCATTATCCTGCTGGAAGTAGCCATCAGAGGATGGGTACATGGTGGCCATAAAGGGATGGACATGGTCAGAAACAATGCTCAGGTAGGCCGTGGCATTTAAACGATGCCCATTGGCACTAAGGGGCCTAAAGTGTGCCAAGAAACATCCCCCACACCATTACACCACACCACCAGCCTGCACAGTGGTAACAAGGCATGATGGATCCATGTTCTCATTCTGTTTACGCCAAATTCTGACTCTACCATCTGAATGTCTCAACAGAAATCGAGACTCATCAGAACAGGCAACATTTTTCCAGTCTTCAACTGTCCAATTTTGGTGAGCTCTTGCAAATTGTAGCCTCTTTTTCCTATTTGTAGTGGAGATGAGTGGAACCCGGTGGGGTCTTCTGCTGTTGTAGCCCATCCGCCTCAAGGTTGTGCGTGTTGTGGCTTCACAAATGCTTTGCTGCATACCTCGGGTTGTAACGAGTGGTTATTTCAGTCAAAGTTGCTCTTCTATCAGCTTGAATCAGTCGGCCCATTCTCTTCTGACCTCTAGCATCAACAAGGCATTTTCACCCACAGGACTGCCGCATACTGGATGTTTTTCCCTTTTCACACCATTCTTTGTAAACCCTAGAAATGGTTGTGTGTGAAAATCCCAGTAACTGAGCAGATTGTGAAATACTCAGACCGGCCCGTCTGGCACCAACAACCATGCCACGCTCAAAATTGCTTAAATTACCTTTCTTTCCCATTCTGACATTCAGTTTGGAGCAGTGTTGGTCAAGTTACTTGAAAATAGTAATTAGTTACTGATTACTGATTACATCTCCAAGAAAGTAATCCAGTTACTTTACTGATTACTTATTCTCAAAAGTAACTAGTTACTTTACTAGTTACTTTTCAAAAACATGATGCATGACCTGAATACGCTATAAAGCAATAGACCGTTCAGCCTAATTATATTCTTTCTGCATATTCCATCATCTAAAATTTAATCAAATGAAACACTCTCTTTTTTAAACTTGTTATATTAGTTTCAATATTTTAACTTTATGCACATTGCATCAAGCAAAAATTTAATTAAATTCAACAGTCTCAAACTTGAAGAAAATTGTTTAACATTTAAACCTATTTTCTGCACATTCCACCATATTTTAATGAAATAAATAAAGTCCTTCTTCTGTTAACTTACATTTCTGCATATTCCGTAAAATCCTTTATTCGAATAGATGTAAATAAAATACAGCAATAAAATAATTAAAATGAAAGTCTCTCCTGACTGTATTCCAAATTATTAACACGTACGTCTTTTAACAGTAAAGTGCAGAGAGGAGTAAAAATGAGTTTACCAAAACAGCCATGTCATGTCAGTTGGGGGTTCAGGTTTTTTTTCAGTAAGTTTTACATTCCTGTGCCGGCTTGCTAGGTGCTTGCTCAGATTTGAGGTGGAATTTTGACATTCTCCAACGGGGGTCCTGTTTCTAGATCAGGATGCTCTCTGCACACGCAAGGTCTCTCGCTCGCTCTCCCTCTCTGCCGTGCACCCGTTACACGGTCTCTGTCTCTGTCTCGCATGTACGCGTTTACGTCACAGGCATGCGCCAGTACAGGAAAATAACAACCAACATGTCGGATTATTTCCATACGTCGGACCTTCAAGTTGCCCTAGCAGCTCTGATAACGTACAAGAGTCTTTTCTGCAGTTGTACAAACTATTCTCAGATATTGGTGTTGTTGTGTGGCAGTGCTTCACATCGCCACCTAGCCGCCTGGAGTGCACACTACATCCAATTTCACACACTTTTGCATCACCATTTGCACGCGGATTTCCCCCCCATAACGCTTGTCTAAACGCAGAATAAAAAGTGATAACGCAACGCCACTTTTGTGTTTTCTTTTCAGATTCGTTTCCGTGTAAACATAGCCTAAAACAAGAAAAAATATTAGTGAAGTAAACTTAATTCAAATGGAAACAAGTTTATTTTTCTGACCTCATTGGTAGATTATTAATCTGCTTACTTAGTTTTAGTATTATTTGAGTTCTTAGTTTGTCATTATTTGCTGTTGACAGGAGCCATGGATCCGATGCTTCTTTTCGTCATCGTGAGCTGCGGTATATATTTTGTTATAGGTGAGATATTACACTATTATATTTTATGTTTGTAGCAGGGTATTTTTGCATCCTCATGAAGTAGGTAGAGACCCATTGCATCTGAATTTTAAATGGCAATTATAACCAAAATTTATATATTTTTCAAGGCACATTAAATCCCTCTAAAATCTTCTACTTCGTGAATCAACCCAAATCATTCGACGAGGCTCAGCGATACTGCCGAGACAATTACACCGATCTGGTGACTCTATGGGACCGGGCAGAAATGGAGGAGCTCTTTGCTCTTGAAGACTTCACGTTCACTGAATCCGCCTGGATTGGTCTGAAGAACACAAGTCAACGGCAGTGGCAATGGGCTCTGGCCGATCAAGACTTTTACAAGGAAGGAGAAACCGAATACAGAAACTGGAGAACCGGAGAACCAAATAACAGAGATGGTGAATATTGTTCAGTAATGGACGATAAAGGGAATCTTCGTGACACGACGTGTGCGACCAATAGGACCTTCATATGCTACAATGGTAATGAATTACTGCTATTGCATTTACGTTTATGTTTTTTTGTAGATGGTTATTTTAGGAAGCCACTAAAGAGTCATTATGGTGGAGATAAATAAAAGAGATGGGAGGGGAAATTATATCTCAATGCTTTGCTAGCAAAACGTTAGGGTTACGTTGGGGTTACGTAAAACCAAGAATCTGTGTGTTTGCTCACAAAACTTTTTGTGATGAAAAAAAAAAAGATGTAGAAATAATATCCACTTGTAAATTGCTAGTAAATTTCACAATTAATTACAAAGGTAACACATTGAAGTAAACATGACATTTGAAAAGACTGAAATAAGCTGTAAACACGAAGACTCGCAAACCATTTGCGTTTCACAAACGTTTTGTTTTAATATGCAATAACTCGCAAATAATGCAAATAACTCAAAAGTTTTGTGAGCAAACACAAAGTTTCAGGGGAGAATGCAAACAATTTGCAGGCAAATACAAAGTTTCTCATAGGAACATAAAACATTTGTGAAAAAACGCAATTATGACATATTTGACTTTTTTACCATCACCATGTCCATTTAGGGGCTACGCTTTAGGCTCCGTAGGCTGTAGTATTTTGGGTAAAATGTTCTCCAATAATCTTTTGGTGCATCTGAAATCCCGTACTGTCTGAGGAGGTACTATATTACATACTATATATATTACCAGACAGCAACATAATGTCGGCCCAGATCCGGCACACATCCGGGCCGTGTAGAATCCATGTGAACTGGATGTGGGCCGGATCTGGGCCGACACTATGTTGCTGTCTGGATATTTATAGGTAATAATATATTGTAATATAATAAACTTTGAATCCATGACATGGTGTTGTTAGCCCGACCAGTTGATTCCTGCAAATGCAACTCTTCTCTTTTTTTATCTCTTAGGTCAGAATAATGAACAGAAATACATCTTGATTAATGAGTTAAAGTCGTGGAGAAAAGCTCAGAGTTACTGTAGACAGTTTCACACAGATCTGGTCAGCGTCAGGAACCCGGACGAGAACCTTCAGATCCAGCAGCTCATTCCTGCAGGAGAAGTCACATATATCGGGCTTTATCGAGACGCTTTCGCCTGGTCCGACAACAACACGTCTGCCTTCAGGAACTGGGACACTAATCAACCGGATGGATCGGGAGAATGTGTGGCTCAACGATTACAGGATCCCAGACTGTGGGACGATGAGACGTGCAGCAGTCCCAGACCTTTCTTCTGCTATGCCAGTGAGTGTGTGTTTCTGTAGCTACGCAAAGCCATAAAGATAGAGTTAAAGATAGTTTTGTGGTTTAAAATTCACATTTCTTTTGGCTATAAATCCGCAGTGCGCTGTCATGTAAATAATATTGCATGTCAATCAGGTGACACAGTCCGAAATTGGTTCACCTTCCAGCCGTGGGTCTTTCATGCGGAGACTCTCCTCATGTGTTTGCAATTTGAATATAATGATGTCCGCTAATGACGTCACGGCCTGTCACCATCAGATTGGAGTGTTTTCACACATGCTTCAGTTCAGTCACTGATGGCATCCCCATAGTGTCCATCCAAGACGCAGTGTCTTGTTCCCCTTCTCAGGGAACCAGAGTTACAGTCGTAACTGTTTTGCTAACATGTATTTGCCACAGTCCCAGTGTTTAAACAGGTTCTGAGACTGGAGCTGGAATCGGATCAGAATCTGAATGATCCTGATGTGAAGGCGACCATCCTCCATGAGGTGAGAGACACTCGCCTTTATAAATTCATCTTTATTCTTGAACTTAGCAAGGACAACATTCACAAAAAAACAGCTGTTCAGGGACTCAAATGCATCTGTGATTCTTTTATTTTATTGGTGAATCTTTTGTTTACTGTACATGAACTATCTGGACGATTCTCTAAAATGAATCAGACTTCCCGACTCAACACAGGATTTCTAATTGAGAGCTGATTAATTTCAGAGAATAGTGTTGCTGTTTTCTAACTAATGGCAGGTTTGTTTGTGAAAGTGAATCAGTGCAGTATTTGTCCAGCACACATGAGTCTGTGTTTGTGTCCTCAGATCCAGAAGAGACTGATCTCTCTGGGAATGTCAGAGATGTCAAACCTGCAGTGGAGACAGCAGCCGGACAGAAACATCTTTCAAGCGAGAGCAGAGTTATAATACTAATTCTCTTACATCAGTACAGTAACCTTGGTTTATCTGGGCTTTTTTTCTTTTTAATATGTAAAATATGAAATATACTGTACTTAACTATTTGTTTATTGGCCAAAATTAATAAATATAGAGTTGTAGTAATAACATTTGAGTTTGGAATGTTATTCTTAAAGGGCACCTATTATGGCATTTAAAATGTTCCTAATAATGTTCTGGGAGTCCCCAACAACAGTTTTACATGCATGCAATGACAAAAAACACTTTTGTTGTCTTATAACGTGCATTTATTTTTACCTGATTTGCTCACCGTCGACTCCCCAATGATTCGTTCAACGACTCTCATTTTTCCAAACACCCTCTTTACTAATCGACGCTAATCTGCAGTAATTGGTCAGACGACCCAGTCAGTTATTTTTTGCGTAACCCAAAGCTTAAACATATTGATAAAGCACTGCAGTACTACAATACGCTCTATTCTTTATGACAACTCCAATAACACGACAAACATTTCACATTTCAAAAAAAATGACATGGAACCTAGAAGCTGCGCTGAGCGTAACGTACACACACACACACACACACACACACACACACACACACACACACACACACACACACACACACACACACACAACCTTATTGATCACGCTACAAAACCCATTAAAAGCAACAATTATTAACAGTACTTACAGGTTGTGATTCGGAGGAGGAAGCCGATCCAAATAAACTTGGTACTGAACCTTCCTTCAGTATCAGCCGGCTCGCGAATCCACACTTGAAAGCATTTGTGTTTGTAAAGGAATCGTCATTAAAATGACGTGAACACGCACAAGGTTGGGTTATACTTGTGTGGTACAGTTGTAAATATAAACTCTAGCCACTGATTCTTCACATGCTCGTCTCTGGGCAGTGATCGCTTTTGATTCACACTTCAGAACACAGCGTCTTGTTGTCGACATGATGTTTTCAAGTTTTCTATGGTGTCTGCGCAGCGCGCACAATGAGTAGGCGCGGCCAATTTGATAATTTTTCGTCTTTACGTCACAACGAAAAGGAAAATGACTCATTGGAAAAACGATTCATTAAATTGACTCAGAGTCGACTCATACTTTTGAGAGACAATAACTTTTTTTACGGTGAACTTTCATGTATAAAACTTTGCAGGATGTTTTTGTTCATTTAGATCTATGTTACACACTACATGAAAGGTAATTTTCAAAATTCCATAATAGGTGCCCTTTAAGCAGGGATGCACAGACCTGCAGGGGACTTTTTACAATTTTGAAAAATGATATATATATAATTCATAAATGATTGATTTATTGAACTGTCTATTTATTTAATTTATAAAATATTTAACCTATATATATATTATTTAACCTTATTTTATTTCATTTTAAGTCTATTTCTTTTTTGCTTATTTTAATTATTTTATTTTATTTATTACATTTTTTGCCTTATTTTATTTCATTTTGTGCTTATTTTATTTAAGCTTATTTTATTTATTTTATTTTTATCTTATTTTATTTTAAGCTTAATTTTATTGTTTTTTTATCTTATTTTATTTAAATTTAATTTAATTTCATTTTTGTTGAAAAATTATCTGTTTACCGTTTACATATAAAAGACAAATTACTTTCTGTCTGTCCTTGTCACGAGTCAGGTTTTTCTTCCCTTTTGATTCTTTCACACACACTCACACACACACCTTATTTGCTCATTATATAATTACTCTTTCTCTCTTCTGCTCTGTGGCCGTATTCAGTTACCCATGTAAATACTATGTACTTGTTTTTTGTTTGATTGGACTTTAGTTTTGTTTTTTAGTCTGTTGGAATCTATTGGAAATAAGAATGGCCATGTTCTGTTGTGAAGACTTGATTTTTGAGGTAAGATAACCTGCATGTTTGTTTTTAATGTAATTTATTTGATTTGTTTAGATTGCATTCTCTGTACTGTAGCCTATTGTATAAACTCATTTAGTTTGCGAGCGCTGTTGCGACTGTGCAGCAGAGCAGTTTGCCTCAGCTTTTCAAAAATGAAAATAAACGTTTAAACTATCGTTAACTGTCTGTGTGATATGCTTAAGTTGTTTTATATCTATGGATTTTATTGTAGCCAAGTAAAGTGTTGATTTTGAGAGGCTATAAATCAATGGATCAAACATGTTTAACTCGCTGTCGGCTGCTTGGTCGTCTTAAAAAATACTTTTCTTAATTAACTTTATAAAGAAATGAAAATAAACTTACCGGTAAATACTTTGCCATTAAAAACATATCTGGTTTACTGACTGCAACACAGGGCAGGCTGTGTATCTATTTTTTTTTTTTTTAACGGGCTCGGGTCGGACTCGGACTGATCATTCTGATGAGCTGTCGGGCCAGGGCCAGGCTAGGGCCTAGATTTGAGGCCCGTGCAGGGCTCTACCCTGCTGTTGCTGCTGCATGTGAACCTCTTCGGTTCTCTCTCCCTGACTGAGAGTTCTTCTCCTGATCATCAAGTCTGCTCCAAGGGAGTCCTGATCTATTTCTCATTGTGACAGGAGTCTGCTCTTCATTTTGAGTTATTCTCTCCAGTTCTGTGTGCATTAACGACAGACTGCCTTTGTTTTTTATTACTTCATTAAAGACTAATTCCTGTCATCTCTGCTTTTGAATCCTTCATTTATCGTTGTGACAGTCCTTTGGGTTCAGAAGACTTGTAATGCATACACACAATTCATGGGTTGTTTGGGTTTCTGGGTTATTTTTCAAAGAGTAACCCATGTTCTGGGTTATAGGGTTGTCTCTCTTTTCTCTCTCTCTCTCTCTCTCTCTCTCTTCTCTCTCTCTCTCTCTCTCTCTCTCTCTCTCTCTTCTCTCTCTCTTCTCTCTCTCTCTCTCTCTCTCTCTCTCTCTCTCTCTCTCTCTCTCATCTCTTGTATTTTTGTTGAAAGTATATAATTACAATGTACTTTATTGTGAATTTATCATTCAACCATTTGTAATATGAAATAAAGTGAACATTATGCTCATAACATTGGAAAAATATAACACCCCAAAGGAAATTAAGAAGAATATTAAGTTCATATATTACATCCTTGCCCCTATATTATTTAAATCAGTGTGCCAGAAATCCAGGAGAAGAGCAAGAAGAAACGCCTCTTTCCCTCTCTACCCCCGCGCGCGCCCGCGTTCGCGCAGTTCTGGAATTTTCTCACAGTCGTTGTCGTTTGAAATAACCGTTGGTTCGCGCTCAATCCGTTTGGACTGTGCTTCTTCGGTGAAACTTCATCGTGTATTTAAGGTAAGCGAGTATTTTCAGTGTTGTTGTAACGTAAACTTTTATGTGTCAATGTCCCCGTTGTTAGTTCATCACCATTTGCTGACAAAATTAATTACCATGGCTTAGTTGCTACGTTGAGATAAGTGTCGTGGTAACGGCCCGTGTCCGTGTAAAGTTTGTCAAACTAAAGAATAAGGTGTTATTAACCACACAGCCAGATTTGAATGATTAAAAATAACGATAAGTTCATGAAATTAACGTTAGGTGTAATTCCATAATGTCATTAAACATAACAATATTGCTGGCCATACATTGTAACGTTAGCTAACTTAACGTACTGTAACAAACAATCATTGCTGAGTCTGCAGTCTGAACACTTTACCTCAGAGCGTTCATTAACTAAATGAATTGAGAATATCACCTGAAATTTTTTTGCTAACTATATTGCTATATCTATATTGATATGTTCTTTCCAGGTCAACGGACAGCGTTGACGCTGTTAAGCTAACCGAGTGGCGGCTGTCTGAGCTGACAGTCTGAGCTGATCGAAAATTTTAGAGGTGAGCATTTTACTCTGACTAGCACCTTGATACTTGTGCTTTATATTAAGCTGTTAGCTGCTATGCATAAAATGGGCCAGATATTCATCTCTGCATTAATGTCATTACACTTGTTAATTAAATAAAAGATGGACAGTATAGACTGTCATTCACTAAAAATGGGTAAGTTAATGCTGCAAAAGAACCACATTAGTTAACTAGCAAATTGGGCCACGTTTTAAAACAAAAAAGCCACAGTATTCCATTAAAAGTGATTATGTTAGCTTGATAATCAAAGAGTGACTGGTGAGATTGTCTCGACTTGTTAACAATGCTCATGTTGTCTTGTTTTCTGTCTTTCAGATGAAGACCTTAACGAGGAAGCATTTCTTTTGTTAGATGAGGAAACTATCAAAAATGACATGACCAATGTTTGTGTTCTGTTTAGTTAATTACCATCATCATCATCATCATCATCATCATCATCATCATCATCATCATCATCATCATCATCAGCTGTTCTACTTTGTAGTCTTGTTTAGTGTGTGTACACCCTGCCTGTCTGTACCTTTTGGAACTACTTTTAGTAAAACATTTGAATTGGAACTTTGGACTCCTCCGCTTCTTCTGCCTGCACCACACCGTGACAGATATAATGTAAAACAAAGTTTTATTTTTTGAAATAAAGAGTACTGTCATAGTAACTATTTCAACCCATATATTGGGGTTGTTCTTTTGAACCAGAAGTTGGGTTATAGTTAACTACAATGATGGGTTTTTTAAACCCAACATTTGGGTCAGGTATT
Source organism: Chrosomus eos (assembly GCA_036326025.1). Lineage (NCBI taxonomy): Eukaryota > Metazoa > Chordata > Actinopteri > Cypriniformes > Leuciscidae > Chrosomus > Chrosomus eos. Next base: position 3,120,957 of record CM070818.1, on the reverse strand, counting down.
TAACCCATAATGTGGGTCAAAAAGAAGAACCCAATTTTCTGGGTTGAAATAACCCAGAAATTAGTTGGTCCCTTTTTAACCCAGGATTTGGGTCAAAATTAACCCATTATGGGTTATTTTTGACCCATGAGTTTTTAGTGTGTATTATTATTCCCTAATGATATGATACTTTAGTGATAATTGTTTTCAGAAGAAGGGAAATGAGAAAAAAGAGGACAATTTCTAAAACAGAAAGAATGAGAGAAAAGATGAGAGAGGCTGAAGTAATCAAGTTGTTTAATTGTTACCTAGTTGCTACTTAGTGGAATTTTAATTGAATTGCTGAAATTGTGGTGTTTCTGGTGGAAAAGGAAAGATCGATGTGGATCCAATAGTTGCAGGTTCGAGTCCCACCTAGACCCGAAGCTTTCTGATGAGCTTAGTGTGTGGTCGTTACACCTTCACAGCCTACTACTGTTATACATAACAATGCTGTTTATTATAATTAACATTGCCTGTAACTCATTTAGTAATCCTAATAGATTAGGACAAACTTCAAGTAGTTTAAGACAATTACCCTTTCAACTCACAGACCAAGAATTCTTCGTGATTAGCCGGGAATAAATAACATCAGAAATGTTAATAACATTAGATTTATTTACCTGGAAAAATACCGAGACAAGCAGTGCTGATCTCCACTTGCCAGCAATGGCGTAGCAACGGCTTACGGCTTCTGAAATGCAGATCTGATTGGTCGAAACATAGGAGGCGAGTGCATGGCAGTCAAAGAGTTTTGACTGGTAAGAAATTAAGCGGAGTCTCTTTTAATTGGCTAAAAATGAACACATGATTTTATTTGATTAGTAAGAAAAGAACCGAGGAAATGGGCGTTTGTCTGCACGAAGGCGCCACAGAGCCACATAAAGCCAAGCTTTAAGACGCTATTGCATGCACATCACTTAGATTTCCACATTTTGTGCAGATGCACACTGTTCAGCATGCAAAGATTTACATATGTAAAACGTTTAAGTGAGCAGTGGCCACATCCTGGGTACTGGTGTCACAGGTGAGGGGCGGGCGCCAGCGGGCCGCCCACCCCCTTCTTAGCGGACCACCGCCCGAGGAGCGTGCCGTGAAACCCACGAAGCAGACAGAGCATTTAAAATAAATATAAGTTCTTTATTAATATAATAAAAACAACATTAAAAGTCTCTTTCGTTCCTAGAACAGCACAGCCGTCACAGACTCACTTCAGAAGGATGACGATTCACAGGATCTCTCAGTTCACAGGGTGACAGCAGTCAGTAGACTCACTTCAGAAGACGAGGGTTCAACAGCGAAGCTGGCTTTGTTCACAGGGCTCAGGCAGACAGAGAAGATGAGGATTCAACAGCGAAGCTGGCTCTACTCACAGGGCTCAGGCAGGCAGAGAGACGATGAGGATTCCACAGCGAAGCTGGCTCTTTCCACAGGGCTCGAGCAGACAGAGAAGATGAGGATTCAACAGCGAAGCTGGCTCTGTTCCCAGGGCTCAGGCAGACAGAGAAGATGAGGATTCAAGAGCGAAGCTGGCTCTACTCACAGGGCTCAGGCAGACAGAGAAGATGAGGATTCAACAGCAAAGCTGGCTCTGTTCCCAGGGCTCAGGCAGGCAGAGAGAAGATGAGGATTCCACAGCGAAGCTGGCTCTACTCACAGGGCTCAGGCAGGCAGAGAGAAGATGAGGATTCCACAGCGAAGCTGGCTCTTTCCACAACGTGTGAATGGGGCTAGGGCCACTTCTCAGCAAAGGCACAGCACACTTGTGTTCACTTCAATTCCACAGCCACAAATCAATGTGTATCAAGAAGGCAAAAGCACTGCAATTCACTCACACGTTAAGGCTGGTCAGAGGCCCCACTCCGTTTGTTGCGCTCGCTCCACGAGGGATTTCTCTTTCAATTCCTCCTCAACACACTCTGAAACACATAGCTCTTCCAACAATCAGACCTACATTCACTGCCTCCTCTTCCCGCAATTTAAATACTCATAAGATGAAATCAGTTCACTTATCTCTTCTCTCTCTATCCACAGCACCAATCCAGACGATAGCTCAGTCCAGCAGACTTCCCACAATCGATCACTCTGATCCAGCAAACTCAAATGGGCGATCTCCACACCCCAACGGTTTTCCTGAGGAAGCTTGTATCCAACACTGCTGTCTGCTGTCAAGAGCGCCATGGGGCACCCAATGTGGGACCCGAGCACCAGGGGACAACACTCTCTGGCCTGCTCCCCTTTTTCTCCTCCTTTGTCTCTCCAAAATGGCCTTTCTTTATACTCTGCTCAGGGAGCATGTGCCCCAATCACCACTCCCTCCACACCTGCCGCTCGTTTGCTAATTAGTCACCCCTGTGACACTGGCACTGCTGGGATTCGAACCCAGGATCTCCTGTTTACAAGTCAGGCGCTTTGACCAACTCAGGCTACGTTTACACATAGCCGGGTATTTAGAGAAACGAATATTTTCCTCCCCTCCGTTTTCAATAATAACACCGTGCACACACCCGCACAAATACGCCGCGAGCACCATCATAACTATGCCAAACCGATGGGCGGCAGTGTAGGGAGAAGGATAAAGCCAATCAGAATCCTCAGAATCGACACGAGAGAACCTAAAACCCCGTTTCTCCCAGTTGACACGGCAACACATAACCGGCATTTTCAGAAATCTCCACTTTGGCCGGAGTTTTTAGAAATAATCGTTTTTTGTGATAAAAAACGGGGTTTTCGTGTAAACGAGAGGCCAAACCGCAGGGAAATATCTGCGTTTTCCCTTCGTGTAAACGGGGCCTAAGCCACAGCGCCACTTGCTGAACCTTCTACAGTGTGTCTAAAAGAGGTAGCAGGTCAGGAAAATAGCTGCTTACATCATGAAAGAGGTTAGGGGATTATTTCCAAAACCCCAGGGGCATTCAGGACTCTGTTGAAGAAAGAGGGAATATCTGAAACTCTCAATACTTGTGTCTGAAATGTTTTTGGAACCTCCAGGTTAAATCAATCTAAACTCTGTCTCAGCTTGGAGAAATGGAAAGCAATCTTTGCTATGCTTTCAGCTGATCTGAAAGACAAAATCTTGAAAGATTTTCACGAATTATATATTCATATTTGTAAAGACTGTTTTGAACACACACATCCAGAAGCTTGATCTCAACAATAGGAAGTAGCAGATTTTGGCCTAAGCCAGTGGTTTTCAAACCATTCTCAAAACCTCCCAGATGCTATACCTTTCTGTTATCCTTCTTATTTCAAAAAGGTGAATTGAGCTACTTGGTAGAGTACTCTATGATCTGATTTGGGTGTGTCCAATAAGGGAGATGAGCAGAATGTGAAGGATAGGCTTCTGAAGTAGTTTGTGGACCCCAGTTTTAAACATATGTCTGACTCACAGAGACATCAGAGCATAAGAGGCCAATCACTATTCTGGTGGGAATCAAAACCACAACCATGGAATTTCTCCATTCGCATCCTAGAAGTCCAAAGTTCTATCAATTCCACCAGAGAGGCATAGAATGACACACTTCGGGGAGGTATCGCATGTTCTTAGTTTTTCCAGGTTTTTGCAGGTAAACACAGTTCGGCATGCAAAGACTTTCATATTTGAAAAGTTTAAGCACTCTCATATCCTGTTGCATAGGCACTGCTGGGATTTGAACCCAGGATCTCCTGTTTACGAGACAGGCACTTTGACCAGCTAAGCCACAGCGCCAGTTATAAAAGTGTGGTGAAATTTGTCGATAAAACAAGTCTAAAAGAGGTAGCACGTCAGGAAAATAAAATCTTTAAAATATATCTAAATTACGTCATATGCTCTCATTGACAAATGCGGAACAATTAGTTCATGTGTTCATGACCTCAAGACTAGATTATTGTAATGCTCTACTGGGTGTTTGCCCTGCACGTGTGACGGTCTTGCCTGGGCGGTCTTTCTGCTGGATGGAGCTGCACAATGGAGATATAAAATGTAGAAATAGGGGTTTCACTTCATGGAGAATAAATCAGTTCCACAGCATGTCTCATTATCTCTGCTCTGTTTATTTAAAACAGTACTCTTTCTTTTTTAATCTGTGTTGTGATCGTATAGTGAGTACAATTTTGCAGACTGACAATTATAATACATTTTCAGTGAATTAATCACAAATCAACTCAATGAAATGATGAACATCTCAATTAAACTAAGAAACACTCCCACCTAGTGGTGAATATGCTCAATACCACATGTATAAAACAATTAATCCATTAAACACATTATAACATAATACTTTATACACATTACCTGCACAATGGAGATATAAAATGTAGAAATAGGGGTTTCACTTCATGGAGAATAAATCAGTTCTACATAAAACAAAAGACAATGCACAAATTGATTACGATCGTGCCTCGTAATACAAAGTCGGAATGACTCAATATAAAATAACACACTCGACGCCAAACACATATCAAAGGTTGCCTAACAAGTTCATTGCAAGATCAATCCACAATAAAGCAGTTTTTTATGTGTTTTGGACACTTTTAACTGATAATTCTCTGACTGCTCGAAAAGTGCGACTTACCCACAGCATGTCTCATTATCTCTGCTGTGGGTGGTCCCTATTCCGTACACTAAATGCCATCACGCATCAGCCAGATGGCGCTGTCCCCATTTATGCAGTAATTTAATATTTTACACTCCGTTACATGCACCCCCCTTAAATTATGCTAAACTGGGGAAGCGCCTGAACAATAGAAAGCAATACAAGAACCAGAAAAGGAGAAAAACAAAGATGACTGGAAAAGAGAAAAGATGTGAAACTCCTTGACACATTGCAGCGTACATATCAATTACAAAATTCCTCCATAGGAAGTATGCAAATATGGACCGGTACCAAAATCCAGACTTAACATAGACTAAAGAGATGCCCTAAACACCTCTCTTCACATACACAATTCAAGGATTGAAATTATTTCTTAAGAGACAAAATCTCTACTCAAAACGAAGTCCAACTCATAATTCACCCATGAAAAAGGCTTTTCACAACATCAAAAAGAGAAATCACTGGGGGTGATGAATCATGCACAACCTGATTATTCATCTCACAGATCAATCTTTTTGGAGGTTTAATGGTCCTACCAGCCCTAGTACTGAGTGTGCCTAGCTGAAAGTGTTTTGGTTGATTGCAAATTACAGGGTCAACTGTATCCGGAACAGGGTTATTGACTACATGTGAAAGTGGAAAAACTGGTGTTGTCAAGGAGTGCTGAGAGGAACTCTGATCTAACTCATAGTCAGTAGGTAGTCCTTCTAACGAATGTGGAACGTCACATTCCAGTTCAATGCGTACAGAGCGGTCACAGGTATCAGAGTCTGCCTTTGAATTGGAATTCTGTACATCCAAAGAGCACTGAACTCTGGACAAAGCAACTGAGTCACTGTCATTATCAGGGCAGTCGTGCTGATCAGACTGCATAACCCAGTGAGCCGTTCTTGCATCACTCTCAGGAAGATCAGGTAAGTTTGCAGTCGAATCACTTGAATGCGACTTAGATGGTAAATCGACTCCATCGTGTTACAGAAAGTTAACAGGGAGTAAGAGATTCCGATGCACAGTCTTTTCTCTGCCTGTTTCAGTGTCTCTTATCCGATAGACATTAATGGGCGATCTCACTGACATCACTTCGTAGAGGTTGGACTCCCATTTGTCTGCAATTTTCCGTTTGCCACGCTCACCGCGATTTGCCAGAAGGACTCTGTCGCCCGTGGTCAAAGGTGATCCCCTCACTTTCCGATTGTAGATCCTTGCATGACGGGTTTGCTCAGTTGAACTGTGCTTCTGTGCAATTTTTGCAGCTTCACCAAGGTCACATTTAAGCTTGGATACGAAATCTGAATACTTAACAACAGCATCATCCCTCAGAACATGTTGGAACATCACATCGATTGGAAGACGCGGAACTCTTCCGAACATCAGATAGAAAGGCGCAAAGCCTGTGGTCTCGTGAACGGTGCAGTTATAACAGAATGTCAGCATCTGCAAAGACTGTGGCCACTTGGCTTTGGACTGGGGAGGTAAGGCTCTTATCATGTTCCCTAAGGTTCTGTTGAAGCGTTCAGTGATCCCGTTTCCCATAGGGTGGTAAGGAGTGGTGTGTGATTTATTGACACCCGCCATATTCAGCAACTCCTTCATCAGTTTGCTCTCAAAACTTGGACCTTGATCTGAATGCACACGCCTAGGGAATCCATAAATGCAGAAGAGACTGTTCCATAAATGATGAGCAACCTGCTTTGCAGACTGGTTCTTGCAGGGAAAAGCGTAGGCTAATTTGGTGAAATGGTCTGTTGCTACCAGGACATCCACGCTCTTATCACCCTGCTCTGCAGTCCAAAAATCAATGCAGATTAGTTCCATCGGCTCAGTGGTGTGTATGTTCTCAAGGGGAGCACGATCTTTTGGTTCAGGTGTCTTGCCTACAATACATCGCATGCAGTTCCTCACATAATTCACTATGTCGTATTCCATACCCGTCCAAAAGAACCGTTGTCTGGCCAATGAGAGAGTCCTGGAGCGCCCTTGATGACCAGCCACATCATGCAGACCATGAAGCACTTGTTGTTTTAAAGAATCTGGGACAATGAATTGATACAACTTCTTGTTCATTTGATTGTCTCTTTTGACTTTAAAAAGCATGCCGTCTCTGATGATAAGTTTAGTCCAATGCTTTAGAAGCCTCAGGACAGTACGAGGCTCACTAGCACGTTCACGCTTGTCAGGACGTCTGTGTCTCTGAACGTAAAAGAGTGCTCTACTCACAGCGGTATCCTGCTCTTGTGCGGCCGAAAGTGTGCTCACGTTAAGTGCAGCAGTCTGGTCCACATCGAGGAATTGCTGGATGGATTCCACGCCCATGAATTGTCCTACACCACCTGAAGAATGAGCATCAAATACTGCAGCTATATCCTGTGACCTCATAGCATCAGTAGGCATCTGACATCGACTGCCAACTGCAGCTGCACCAGAGGAATCATCAGCAGGACTCAGTACTTGACAGTTGGTGGTAAGTCGGAAGGAATCTTGGACGACTTGATCTACAACTCCATCAACCTGATTGAGCAAAGACTGGTAAGGTTCAGTCACGAGTCGATGGCTCACACTGGATTGGACAAAAGGTTCCCTGCTCAACGCGTCTGCAACTATGTTTTTAGAGCCGGGCACATATTTCAGGTCGAAGCTGAAGGAGGCCAGCTTAGCAACCCAGCGTTGCTCGCAAGCATCGAGTCTTGGCTTGGTGAGTACGTAGGTGAGGGAATTATTATCCGTCCAAGCTGTAAAATGACGCCCCTTCAACCAATAATGGAACTTGTCGCATATCGCCCACTTAAGTGCGAGGAACTCTAGCCTGTGAGCTGGGTAATTCAGCTGAGAACGTGACAGCGTCTTGCTAGCAAATGCCACCGGCCTGGCCATAGTGCTACCCTCTGGGATCTGGGAAAGAACAGCACCCAATCCATCAAACGAGGCATCTACAGCCAGTATGAAGTCGCGTTCGAAGTCTGGGTGTGCTAGTGTTACACTCGTGAGAAGGTCCTCCTTCAAAGTGTCAAATGCTTTCTGGCATTTGTCCGTCCAGTCTGTTGGTGAGAGTTTAACGCACACAGCCTTTGAGGTGAGTTTCCTCCTCCTGAATCTGGAGCACTTAGTGTCTGTCTTCGAGATAAGATCGAACAAGGGTTTAGCTTTAACAGAACATCTCTCCATAAAATGTTGGTAGTACAACACCATACCTAAGAATGATCTAATTTTCTTATGGCATGGAGTGATTCCATCAGAGTCCATTAAGTCCACTGCTTGAACATCTGTAATGGCCTTTACTTTCTCAGAGTCTGTCTGAACACCATCACCACAAATGACATGTCCAAGAAACTTTTCTGATTTTCTCAAGAAATGACACTTCTTAGGGGAAAGCTTGAGATTGTGGGCCTTGAGTCTTGAGAACACCATCTCCAGCCTGTTGAGTGCAACCTGCTCGTTGGGAGCAAAGACCATGAGATCATCAAGATAGCACAGTAAACTTGTGAAGTTCTTGTCACCAAAGATTGACATCATCATGCGCATGAATGTAGCTGGACTATTGCAGAGGCCCTGCGGCATCCTGTTATATTCATGCAATCCAAATGGCGACGAGAAAGCAGTATATTTCTTATCGTCCTCATGTAACGGAACATTATAGAAGCCTGAGGTAAGGTCCATAGTGGAGAAGAAAGCATTACCCCCAAGAGCAGCTAAGGCGTCTGACTGGTGTGGCAGAGGATGGGCATCTTTCACGGTCCTGGCGTTCAACCACCGAAAGTCGGTACAGATCCTCAGATCACCGTTCTTTTTCCACACCAGGACAAGAGGAGAAGCATACTCACTATTTGATTTTCTGATAATACCCTTCTCTTCCATCTCATCCAGTGCTACTCTCAGCTTCTCATAATGACTTGGAGGCACACGACGGTACGGGAGACGAAAAGGTTTGTCGTCCACTAGGAGGATCCGATGTACAAAATCTTTGGCTTCACCACAGTCCATCTTGTCCCTTGAAAATATGGACTCGTATTTCTCAATGAGACGAAGTAACTTAATTTTCCATGCTGAGGACACTTCGCATGCTGTCAGATCCAGGTCTTTCAACCCCAAGTCATTCAGGATATGCACCATCTCCTCCTCAGATCCCTGAGAAGCTTCCTCATGTTGAAAGTACTGAATTTGAGACTGAATATTGTCACTCTCTGGAAGATCTTCCACTGCGATGCATGGAGAAACGTCTGCAATCTTTGCATTTCTTCTTAATATCAACACATTATTCGTAGGATTCATAATTTTCATAGGTACCCATCCGTCGCCCCATAAAGGTGTAATGACTCGGCCTACCATGATCTGTTTAGGACCACATTTGGATTGGGTGGGCTCCACAAGCACTGTACTTCCCACAGACATTGCAGCGTTGACAGGAAGCTTGCCCCAAACAAGATGTTCACTCTGAGGCTGCAGTATCACACAGTGCTTGAGCTTAACAGTACCTACTTTTCCAGGTGCGTGATCACCTCTCCATCTTTGTGTGTTGGACAGCAAAGAAATAAACTCTAAACTCTCGTTCTCTCCATTACCGCTTGGAAGTGAGATCAATTTCCAGTAGTCATCTGTATTCTTCAGGAGAGTCAACATGCTTTTGATGGCATTACTGCCCAAGATCATCTCATCTGTCTGTCCTGGAACAATCAGCACAGGTATTATCATTTTACATCCGTAAACACAGACAGACAGATCATACATTGCAGTTGGTGTGACTCGATGACCACCACATCCAATAATAACAACATCATCGGCAGAACACTTTGTCAGCATGGGAGCACTTGCCAACAAACTAGCTTCAGCAGCCTCGCTGAGAGTGCAGGCCATTGAACCACTGTCGAGTAATGCAGAGAAAGACGGGCCATTTTCAACAGATACAGTTGTGTAAAATAATGAATCGGCTCTGGGGACTCGTTGTATTCCTTGAAAGACAGCAGTTTTATCAGGAGATACACTGGGTTTGAGCTGCTCAAATACAGATTCATAATCTCGTGAGTCAGAGATGGGAGGGTTATCAATCTGGTCTGTACTAACCTCCCTTATGCACAGACCTGCTAGTTTTCCTGATCAGGCTGGAGGCGGTTGTCTCCTCAACCCAGGACAGAAACGTCTGGAGTGACCGGTGACTGACACTGGAAACACAGTCGGTGCTCACGACAATGCGTCAAGGCAGAGTGAGCAGCATCTTTGCAGATAGTACACGGTAAAGCATCAAAACCTTCAATCCTAGGGAGACTCCTATAAGGTTGGCGTTTTGGAAGAGACTGAGGTCTGTTAGTGTTGGTCAGCAGGAATTTCTCAAGCATGTCAATGACCTTTTCAAGAGCAGACAAATCTGTACTTTTCTGTTGTTGTTCGCACACTGTGGGAGCGGGCACTGGAACTGCATTAAAATCAATCTTGTTGACTGAAACCTTTTCACTTTGGCTACGATGCACTGTACTGGTGGCTTTGAAAGACAAATCAGACTGATAGTCGTTAAGTACAGCCTGTACTTCATGTGCTGACCACTTGCCAATCGGTTTGGACCTGAAAGTCAGGGCTAAGTCTTTACTTGGGCAGTGTCTGATAAACATGTGGACTACTTCCACACCGGGCTGGTCAAGTGTTTTACCTTGCTCTCTCAGACATTCTGAAGCAACATCCGCTGCCTTGTTGAGTCTCAGCCAGTAGTCGTATGGATTTTCATCCTCCTCAGGCACGGTAGTGTAAAAATCAGCAAGCGGGACAGGTGAGTAATTATTACAACTGAAATGTTTGCGCAACAGGCTATAGACAGAATTTGGACACACAGTGGTGGCAGAATCACAGTTCCTGATCCAGAATTTGACTACATCTTTTGCTTTTCCACGCAGGTGCACAAGGATTTCCTCCACATGCTCATCAGCATTCATGCTGCTCTTTTTAACAAACGTTCTCATCAGATCCTCCCATTCCTCAATTTCGATTGTGTCAGAACTATCCCCTCTGAATGAAGGCGGCTCCTTGACTTTTCTGTGCTGAATTACTTGACTTTGCGACAGATTTACCATGTCTGAAGTGCTATTATTAGCCTTAGAACTGTCAGGGTGTTGTCTATTTGGCATGTCAGTGTTCAAGCTAAAGGGACTAAGATGGAACATAATGTTGTCTGCTAACTGCTGACCAATCTGATGGACAATTGAACTCATTTGCCCTAACATATCAGGCACACCATGTTCAGTATTAGGTTTTGACGTGCTGAAATCTCTAGACTTTTGATTGACATCTGACTGCATGTCTGTTGTATCTGACTCTCTTACAGTACACACCCTTCTTGTAATGCCAGGTCTGTTATCGCTATTCCCAGTATTGGGACTGTCAACTGAAAAGGGAATCGGTACACCTAAAACCCCTCTGCCTCTGCCTACAGGACTAGGAGTGAATTGGTCAGGCAAATATCTCTTGCTGTTACTCATCATGAGCGATAAAATGTGCTGCAAGTTCACACACACATACAAACATAAACTCAATATTAATGATCAGTGCGAAATGTCCCATAAACTGAAAAAGGATAAAGTCAGAGAGTCTCTTGATCACGAAAGGCTGTGAACCAAGGACGAGCTGTCAAACTGATGACGGATGCTTCCAATCCTTATACAGCAGCACGGCGATGTCTGCACGGCGAACTTGCTTGAAGACACGACCCATAGCAACACAGCGGCATCACAACTTCACGGCACCAATGTGACGGTCTTGCCTGGGCGGTCTTTCTGCTGGATGGAGCTGCACAATGGAGATATAAAGTGTAGAAATAGGGGTTTCACTTCATGGAGAATAAATCAGTTCCACAGCATGTCTCATTATCTCTGCTCTGTTTATTTAAAACAGTACTCTTTCTTTTTTAATCTGTGTTGTGATCGTATAGTGAGTACAATTTTGCAGACTGACAATTATAATACATTTTCAGTGAATTAATCACAAATCAACTCAATGAAATCATGAACATCTCAATTAAACTAAGAAACACTCCCACCTAGTGGTGAATATGCTCAATACCACATGTATAAAACAATTAATCCATTAAACACATTATAACATAATACTTTATACACATTACCTGCACAATGGAGATATAAAATGTAGAAATAGGGGTTTCACTTCATGGAGAATAAATCAGTTCTACATAAAACAAAAGACAATGCACAAATTGATTACGATCGTGCCTCGTAATACAAAGTCGGAATAACTCAATATAAAATAATACACTCGACGCCAAACACATATCAAAGGTTGCCTAACAAGTTCATTGCAAGATCAATCCACAATAAAGCAGTTTTTTATGTGTTTTGGACACTTTTAACTGATAATTCTCCGACTGCTCGAAAAGTGCGACTTACCCACAGCATGTCTCATTATCTCTGCTGTGGGTGGTCCCTATTCCGTACACTAAATGCCATCACGCATCAGCCAGATGGCGCTGTCCCCATTTATGCAGTAATTTAATATTTTACACTCCGTTACACACGCTTATTAAACAAACTACAGCTGGTCCAAAACCCAGCCGCTAGAGTTCTTACCAGAACCAGGAAGTATGACCATATTAGCCCGGTTCTGTCAACACTGCATTGGCTGCCTATTAAACATCGTATACATTTTAAAATATTGCTGATTACTTACAAAGCACTAAATGGTTTAGCTCCCCAGTACTTGAGCGAGCTCTTAACGCATTATAGTCCTTCACGTCTATTGCGATCTCAAAATTCTGGCCAGTTGATAATACCTAGAATATCAAAATCGACTGCTGGCGGTAGATCCTTTTCCTTTTTAGCACCAAAACTCTGGAACAATCTTCCTACCATTGTCCTGGAAGCAGACACAGTCTATCAGTTTAAAGCTACACTAAAAACACATCTCTTTGACACATAATACATTATCGACTTCTATAATTAATTGTTAGGCTGCATAGATTAGGCCAGCCGGAACCGGGAACACTTCCCTCAAATCCTGATGTACTCGTTACATCATAAGAAGAATGGCATCTACGCTAATTTAGTGTCTTTGTTTATCCCAAGGTTTTCCTGCAGCCTGCTGGATCCAGGCCATTTTCCAGATCTGACGAAGGACCTTCGCCTGGACCCGATGACAACGCAGTGCTGAAGTGCCAACTAGCCTCTCCCTATGGAGGATCCCTAACCCACTCTACAGATAAAGCGCTATGAAATTACGGTTTCGAGTCCCTACCCGAAGTGATAAAATAAAATAAAATTCTGCGTCAAAATTTATAGGCAAGACAAGTAGTTTGTTTAGGCATGGTTTGTAGGGAATTACAAATCTGTGCACATATATTCAAACGCACATAACTATAGAATAAATTCTTAATGCGCATGTAAACGCCATCAGTGTTTATCACAGGTTTGCGTTTAGAGAGAACGGCGATGTCTTAGCGGCCCCTAATTTAATAACAAATGATAATTTCGATGGAAGTGAATCAATCAAAACTAACTTTACCTGGAAATAACATTATTCAAGAACCGCTATAAAACCAAACCATTCTTTGTTATCTTAAATTATATGTTTGTCTCTGTAAAGCTGCTTTGAAACAATCTACATTGTTAAAAGCGCTATATAAATGAGGATGACTTGACTTGACTTTTCCTGCACAAATATCTAAACATTCTTAAATCGAGACAGGAGAAGCGAAATGACTTAAAATATTAAGTCTTCTTGTGTCATGAAAAACTGTATCAAAATGAAGTTTGTGCTTAAAACAAGAACAAATATCTGCTAATGGAGACAGAAAAATAAACTTGTTTGAATTAATTTGGCAGATATTGTTCTTGTTTAAAGCACAAACTCATTTTGATACTTTTTTAGAAAACAAAAAGTAATTTTGCTTCTTCAGTAAATGTTTCTTGATTTAAGTCACTTTATGGAAGTTGCAGCCTGTCACGATTTTCCTTTGCATGCCTCATTTAATGTGTTTTGAATAAAAGGCTTCATGTTTCAAGCAAATTGATGAAAATCAGTCTGTGTCATTAAGAAGAAAACCAGAACACTGACTGCGAGGAAAAGCATTAAAACAGGATCTCAGAGTTCAACACAACAGGTAAGAAGCTTTTCTGAAGCTTTATCAGCAGTTTTCCAGTAAACATATATAACATGCTTCAAAAGAGACACGTTAACTCACAAAAACAAGCCTTAATAATAGTTTTTTTCTTCCGGTGATTACATTCATTCATTTAGCAGACGCTTTTATCCAAAGTGAGTTACAAATGACGAATGCAAATGTCTGAACATTCTTAAATAAAGTTGGATTTACTGGAAATACACAATGACACAAATTCAAAAATTAAGTAGATAAATGAGAACAAAAATCTGCCAACAAACTTGTTTTCACTTTGAATTTTGAACTTTGAATCTTTTTGACCCTATGGTATTGGCAGATATTTGTACTTGTTTTAAGAATGAACTCAGAAAACTTTTTCTTATTCTTTTTTTTTTCTTTATTATTATTATTATTATTATTATTATTAGAAAACAACTTTTTGCAAGAATTTTGGGGCATATTCATTTAAAGAGAAATCTGTCTTGTTTTCCAGCACAAATTATCTTAGCATTCTCAACCCTCTGGTGCTCTTTGCATTTCAGGCAAAAATGACCGATCGATAATATTTTTTTAGATTTAGTATTTTTAAGAGATTTTATGGTATTCAATTATATTTACGCTGTATTTATAATCAATTTATTCACTTTTTGAGTGTAGACCTGAAAATTACATTTCCAACTTAAACTGTGGTATATCTTGAATGCTTTAAAACACAGACTGAAGTTTGATCTCTTTTCAAAGACAACACATGGCTGATTATTGCTGGAGTAAAAACATTTTTTATTTAATATATTTTAAATTTTTATATGAAATATATATTTTCAAAACACGTTCTACTTTAAAATAGCAAGAAAATCAAAGCCAAAATCAAAAAATTTTTTAGACTATTTTTTTCAGGACCATTTAACCTGTTCGAATCAGGTCCATGTATTTTTGTGTTCACATACCAAGTGCCAAAACCTTTACCAAGTTTCGTAACATGCATTGCGATGAAGTAAAAAATTCCAAAAAAAAAATAATAAAAGTTTTGGGTAAATGAAGATACAATAACTGGAGAAGTAAAGTGAAAATTAAGTGAAAATAAAATAAAAATGAAGTTTATGCTTAAACAAGAAAAAATATCAGCCAAATAAACTTAATTCAAATGGAAACAAGTTTATTTTTCTGACCTCATTGGTAGATTTTTAATCCGCTTACTTGGTTTTAGTATTATTTGAGTTCTTAGTTTGTCATTATTTGCTGTTGACAGGAGCCATGGATCCGATGCTTCTTCTTGTCATCGTGAGTTGCGGTATATATTGTGTTATAGGTGAGATATTACACTATTATACTTTATGTTAGTAGCAGTTGCATCCAGGTATTTTTGCATCCTCATGAAGTAGGTAGAGACCCACGAAATACATTGTATTTGCATCTGAATTTTAAATGGCAATTATAACCAAAAATTTATATATTTTTCAAGGCACGTTAAATCCCTCTAAAATCTTCTACTTCGTGAATCAACCCAAATCATTCGACGAGGCTCAGCGATACTGCCGAGACAATTACACCGATCTGGTGACTCTATGGGACCGGGCAGAAATGGAGGAGCTCTTTGCTCTTGAAGACTTCACGTTCACTGAATCCGCCTGGATTGGTCTGAAGAACACGAGTCAACGGCAGTGGCAATGGGTTCTGGCCGATCAAGACTTTTACAAGGAAGGAGAAACCGAATACAGAAACTGGAAACCAGGAGAACCAAGTAACAAATCTGGTGAATATTGTTCAGTAATGGATGATACGGGGAAGTTTTTTGACAGAACGTGTGCGACCAATAGGACCTTCATATGCTACAATGGTAATGAATTACTGCTATTGCATTTACATTTATGCATTTTTGTAGATGGTTATTTTAGGAAGCCACTAAAGAGTCATAATGGTGGAGATAAATAAAAGAGATGGGAGGGGGAAATTATATCTCAATGCTTTGCTAGCAAAACGTTAGCGTTCCCCAAGAAACTGTGTGTTCGCTCACAAATTTTTTTTTTTTTTTGTGATGGAAATAAATAAAATAATTGGTGTAGAAACAATTTCCACTCGTAAATTGCTAGTAAATTTCACAATTAAATACAAATAAATGGCAGGTAACACATTGAAGTAAACATGACATTTGTAAAGACTGAAATAAGCTGTAAAGACGGAGACTCGAAAACCATTTGCGAGTGTTTTAATGCAGATAACTCTAACGTTTTGTGAGCAAACACAAAGTTTAAGGGGAGAATGCAAACAATTTGTGAGGGAACACAAATATGACACATTTGTCTTTTTTTCCATCAACATGTCCCTTTAGGGGCTCCGTAGGCTGTAGTATTTTGGGTAAAATGTTCTCCAATAATCTTTTGGTGCATCTGAAATCCCGTACTGTCTGAGGAGGTACTATATTACATACTATATATATTACCAGACAGCAACATAATGTCGGCCCAGATCCGGCACACATCCGGGCCGTGTAGAATCCATGTGAACCGGATGTGGGCCGGATCTGGGCCGACACTATGTTGCTGTCTGGATATTCATAGGTAATAATATATTGTAATATAATAAACTTTGAATCCATGACATGGTGTTGTTAGCCCGACCAGTTGATTCCTGCAAATGCAACTCTTCTCTTTTTTTATCTCTTTTAGGTCAGAATAATGAACAGAAATACATCTTTATTAATGAGTTAAAGTCGTGGAGAAAAGCTCAGAGTTACTGTAGACAGTTTCACACAGATCTGGTCAGCATCAGGAACCCGGACGAGAACCTTCAGATCCAGCAGCTCATTCCTGCAGGAGAAGTCACATATATCGGACTTTATCGAGAAGCTTTCGCCTGGTCCGACAACAACACGTCTACCTTCAGGAACTGGGACACTAATCAACCGGATGGATCGGGAGAATGTGTGGCTCAACGATTACAGGATCCCAGACTGTGGGACGATGAGACGTGCAGCAGTCCCAGACCTTTCTTCTGCTATGCCAGTGAGTGTGTGTTTCTGTAGCTACGCAAAGCCATAAAGATAGAGATAAAGATAAAGCTAGTTCCATGGTTTAATTTTCACATTTCTTTTGGCAATAAATCGTATCGGTTACCTAACGTAACCTTGGTTCTCTCTAGTAGAGGGAACGAGTATTGCAAGTTAGCTGACACTACGGGGAAAGATTCATCTTCTCGAGATATTGAAGCCAAAAAATTATCATTAATTTGTATTCATTGTCAACGCAGTGCAGCAGCCGGTAGACCTAGAGCAGGCTGTCTAGTGTGCTCATTGGCTGCCCTGCGGCAAAACTGCTGTAGCCTACCACTGAGCCCAGCGTGACGTCACGTCCAATGAAGGGTGTGGCTTAACATAAATAAGTGGGGCTCGGAGGCTGAAATCCCTGGTTTTCATCGACTCAAGTGAAAGTCGCTCGTAGCGCGAGCACGGCCGGTTACGCAATTTTCGTTCCCTCTACTAGAGAGAACCGAGGTTACGTTAGGTAACCGATACGTTCTCTTACGAGAGGTTCTCTCATATTGCGTAAGTTAGCTTACGCTACGGGAACCCTTTGTCAACGGTGTGCGCTAAGCATCCACTTCATGAGTCCCAGGGAAGCCCGGAGAACCCAGATAGCGGGGAATAAGGCGGCCAGCAGTGCGGGCCGGCACTTGTACATAAGCACTTATAGGAAATACAGAGCGGCGCCGCCGGTCTGTGTAAGCATATAGCATATTAACCCAAAACAGTGCAGCTCAACCAGGAGAGCTAAGTAACGTGAGAGTAGCCTGCGCACGATCAGATCAGGACAGAACATACATCTCACTCACACTGACAGAAGTTTAGCCTGCAGGGCGGGAACTTCCAGGTTATAGAACCTAACAAATGTGGACGGGGAGGTCCAGCCTGCCGCCACACATATGTCATGAATGGAAATTCCACTGGACCATGCCCACGAAGATGCCATGCCTCTGGTGGAATGAGCCCTGATGACCAAAGGGCATTGCAGACCTTTGGACGCATAAGCAGCTGCGATAGCGTCCACTATCCATCTGGACAGGCTTTGTTTCGAGGCGGCGAGACCCTTGCCCACCGAACGAAACGAAAAGCTGCTCCGAGCGCCTGAACGGGGCAGAGTGCGTGATGTAAGCCCTCAGCACCCTGACCGGGCAGAGGAGATTAACACCGCTCTCGCTATCTGATGCTGGCAGAGCCGATAGGGAAATGACCTGCTCTCTGAAAGGAGTGCCAATCACTTTAGGGACATAGCCATGTCTAGGTCTGAGGATGACTTTAGAGTAATTCTGTCCGAACTCAAGACACGCAACGCTGACAGACAGCGCGTGTAAGTCCCCCACACGTTTGACTGATGACAGAGCAGTCAGAAAAATCGACTCTGCGAACGCCACAACGGTCGCCACATAGACTTTAAGCGTGGAGGGGGACCTCCCCTTATCCAACAGCTCTTGAAGGAAACTAAGCAACTGCGAGACCCCACACGTTCATGGGTCCAGATTTCTGTCTGTGCACCATTTAGAGAACACAGACCATTTAGACACGTAAGGCTTTCTAGTAGAAGGAGCTCTAGACTGCGTAATCGTGTTCATCACTCCTTCTGGCAGGACAAAGGGTATCCGTTGATCACCCATGCATGCAGAGACCAGCGCTCTGGATGGGGATGCCAGATCGAGCCGCGAGCCTGAGAGAGGAGATCTGTCCTCACCGGAATCGGCCACGGGGCTGTCTGTAACAGTCACATCAGCCCCGGGAACCAAGTTTGGTTCTCCCATCGCGGGGCTATAAGGAGCACCGAGTGGCGCGTTTCCCTGATTCTCTTGATTACCTGTGGCAACAGAGAGACCGGAGGGAAAGCATACAGTGGGCGGCTGGGCCAAACCTGGTCCAAGCGCGTCCTCGTTCTTCGAAAAGAACATCGGGCAGTGAGGGTTGTCTTGTGACGCAAAGAGGTCGACATCCGCTTTGCCGAAAAAGCGCTATAGCAACTGGACTGTTTGGGGGTGCAAGGACCATTCCCTTGGGGGAACGTTGTCCCTGGACAGTTTGTCTGGGCCGTCGTTCAGGTGGCCCGGCACATGCGCAGCTCTCAGTGAGCGCAGATGAGACCAAACGAGGAGGCGTTCCGCCAGATTGCAGAGGTTTCTGGATCTGACACCACCCTGACGGTTCACATAGGATACTACAGACATGTTGTCCGAACGGACTAGAACATGGTGATCCTGAATAGACGGGAGGAAGCGCTTCAGTGCGTTCTCGACCGCTATCATTTCCAGACAGTTTATATGGAGTTTCTCCTGGTCTGACCAATGGCCAAAGACCGGTCTGCCTTCGAGGAGAGCGCCCCAACGCATCTGTCGAGATGACCTTTCGGTACAAGACAGCTCCTATCGTCACTCCCCGCTGATACCAGTCGGCCGCTAACCAGGGCTGCAGAGCCGAAATGCAGCTCTGAGTCACTCTGATTCGTTCGCAGCCGCGGCCCAAGCTCGGCGAGACACACACGCGTTCAGCCAGCACTGCAGCGGGTGCATGCGCATTGGGCCCAACTGGAGCACTGCCACAGCTGAGGCCATACAACCTAGCATCCTCTGAAAAGTTTTCAAAGGAGCGATGCGGCCCTTCTGGAAAGACGCGGCCAGGCATCGAACACGGCGCACACGTTGTGTCGATAAGCGAGACGTCATAGCCACAGGGTCCAGTTCTTTTCCAAGGAAGGAAATTGACTGGCTGGGCAGTAATGGGCTCTTGGTACAGTTGACCGTGAGACTCAGGCTTTCCAGATGACTGAGAAGCAGAGCCCTGTGAGATAACAGTTCTATCTCTGACTGTGCCAGAATTAGCCAATCGTCCAGATAGTTCATGATTCGCAAGCCCTGATTTCTCAAGGGGGAATATATCTATTGATATACCCGACCGTCGAAGGCGAATCTCAAGAATGGCCTGTGATGGGGTAATATCTGAATCTGAAAATAGGCATCTTTCAGATCGAGCGAGATAAACCAGTCCCTCTGGCAAACGTGCATGAGGATTTGTCTGCTCGTAAGCATTTTGAACGGTCTTTTCATAAGAGCTTTGTTCAAATGCCTCAGATCCAAAATAGGTCTGAGAGCTCCGTCCATCTTGGGTACGAGAAAATAACGGCTGTAGAAGCCTGACTCGCTCAGAGAAGGCGGCACCGGTTCTATGGCCCCTTTGCACAGCAGTTTCACTATCTCTGCGTGGAGTAGATGTGCTACTTCCGCATTTACTGTCGTCGTGGTCCGTGCTCGAAAGCGCGGGGGACGGGGAGCGAACTGTAACGAATAGCCCTGCTTTACTGTGCTTAGCACCCATTCTGATACTCCTGGAAACGCTTCCCATGCTTTTATATGTGCAGCTAGGGGCAAAATGGTCTGCGGGTTCTGATCGCCGCACTGCACGGGCTCTAGAAACTGAACCGGAGATATGAACCGGAGAAACTGAACCGGAGATACGTATCCAAGCACACGCTCTCTGTGCTTGGATACGGCGGCTCGCTGACAGTGGTGGTAGGCTGTTTCATATGTTACACCCCGATTGCTATGAATGGGGAGCGTTTTGCGATCAATTTTGATGCGCGAGTGGCGCCGTGGGCAAAATGTATGCTTATAAGCGTGAGCGTGAGCGAGCGGGCACGGGACTTCATAACCTGACCGATATGAGGCTGACTTAGCCATGTGACAGAGCGGGCAGAGAGAGGATGTGGGCATGGGCGCGTGGGCACATCTTCTACAGTCAACACTCGAGCAGCATTTGCCAGCTT
Source organism: Chrosomus eos (assembly GCA_036326025.1). Taxonomy (NCBI): domain Eukaryota; kingdom Metazoa; phylum Chordata; class Actinopteri; order Cypriniformes; family Leuciscidae; genus Chrosomus; species Chrosomus eos. The sequence goes on along the minus strand of CM070818.1, from coordinate 3,100,477 downwards.
TATGCTAGTGTAACGGAGGCCAGCTAGTAGTCGCTCTGCGAGTAAACCTCACTCCTCTGAACTCAAAAGGCGCTCTAGCGACTGACGCTAGAGGTTGCAGTCTTTAGCCTCGTTTGAGCGCTCCACTTCCATGCCGGAGATCTGGGTTTGAGGCCCACACAAAGCGGGGCAAGTGAGGGGTGTTCCCGAGGCTTCAGTCGTGGGGATCACTTTCAGTCGTCAAGCTCACCAAGTATTTTTGAGAAAGGTTTGACTCTTTCTCGTGCCTTGATCACGGGGTCGAGCGATTTGCTGAATCTGGTTGGTGAAGGTAAGGAAAGTGTGTGTACTATGGCCCTGTCCCAAATGGTACCCTAAATACTTACGGTCTTCCTTCGAGTCCGCACTTTCATGACGTATCATAAATTTGACTGTCAGGAAGAAGATTACTGTATGTCGACCGCAAAGGGGGCTCTCGCGAGCACCCTTCTAAAACCAAATAAATGACAAATATTTTCACCTATTGAGGCAGGCATGGTGGAGTGGGTATCGGTTCCCCATAGCGTCTATCCGAGACGCAGTGTAGAGTTCCTATTCCAAAGGGAAAGTCTCAGATTGAAGTGTTTTCACACAATCTTCAGTCACTGATGGCATCCCCATAGTGTCCATCCAAGACGCGGTGTCTCGTTCCCCTTCTCAGGGAACCAGACTTACAGTCGTAACTGTTTTGCTAACATGTATTTGCCACAGTCCCAGTGTTTAAACAGGTTCTGAGACTGGAGCTGGAATCGGATCAGAATCTGAATGATCCTGATGTGAAGGCGACCATCCTCCATGAGGTGAGAGACACTCGCCTTTATAAATTCATCTTTATTCTTGAACTTAGCAAGGACAACATTCACAAAAAAACAGCTGTTCAGGGACTCAAATGCATCTGTGATTCTTTTATTTTATTGGTGAATCTTTTGTTTACTGTACATGAACTATTTGGACGATTCTCTAAAATGAATCAGACTTCCCGACTCAACACAGGATTTCTAATTGAGAGCTGATTAATTTCAGAGAATAGTGTTGCTGTTTTCTAACTAATGGCAGGTTTGTTTGTGAAAGTGAATCAGTGCAGTATTTGTCCAGCACACATGAGTCTGTGTTTGTGTCCTCAGATCCAGAAGAGACTGATCTCTCTGGGAATGTCAGAGATGTCAAACCTGCAGTGGAGACAGCAGCCGGACGGAAACAGCTTTCAAGCGAGAGCAGAGTTATAATATCTCTGTCCACTGTAATAAATACTGAAAGCAAAGCAAGAATATACAGCTGAGAGAGAGAGTTTCTTCTATGTGCTTCAAACTAAATCTCAACCTTAATCTTTCTCTTACATCAGTACAGTAACCTTGGTGTATCTGGGATTTTTTTTCTTTTTAATATGTAAAATATTAAATATACTGTACTTAAATGACCAAAATTGATAAATATAGAGTTGTAGTAATAACTTTTGACTCTGGAATGTGATTCTTAAGCAGGGACGCAAAGACCTGCAGGGAACTTTATAATAAAAAAAAAAATTATATATTAACTTGGTGTATCTGGGCTTTTTTTTCTTTTTAATATGTAAAATATTAAATACACTGTACTTAAATGGCCAAAATTAATAAATATAGAGTTGTATCAATAATATTTGAGTTTGGAATGTGATTCTTAAGCAGGGATGCAAAGACCTGCAGGTCTTATATATATAATTCATAAATGATTGATTTCTTCACCTGTCTATTTATTTCATTTATAAATTATATAACCTATATATATTATTTAACCTTATTTTATTTCATTTAAAGCTTATTTTATGCTTATTTTAATCATTTTATTTTATTTATTTCATTTTTTGCCTTATTTTATTTAATTGTATGCTTATTTTATTTAAGCTTATTTTATTTATTTCATTTTTAGCTTATTTTATTTGAATTTAATTTAATTTCCTTTTTGTTAAAAAATTATCCGTTTCCACGTTATTACACGTTTGTTTAAAGTTTCCACGTTTTTACCGTTTTCATGTAAAAGACTAATTACTTTCTGTCATGAGTCATATATATATATTATTATTCTCTATATGATTCTTTAGTGATACTTTTTTTGTCCTGGCTAAGGCACATGAATGTGTATTTGCACGGAGAATCACAATTGTTCAGGAAGAGTCATTTGAGCTAGTGTCTAATGATTATTTACATTTACATTTACATTAAGTCATTTAGCAGACACTTTTATCCAAAGCGACTTACAACTGAGGACTAAACCAAACGAGTCATCGTGAAGAGACAATAGCAACCCAAGAAGTGCTCAAAGTACAACGTTCAAACCAGACAAGTTAGGATTTATTTATTTATTTTATTTTTTATGTTAAGTGCTCACGGAAGAGATGAGTTTTTTGAGGGATGAGGGATTCTGCATTCCGAATGAGGATGGGCAGATCATTCCACCAGCATGGAATATGCTATATTCCGTGCTGTATAATATTAACCAAACTTTAATATATTTAAATATCATAAGTCTACTAGTGTAGATGCCTCATTATAGTATAATTATTTTATAATAAATAAACAATTTTAAAAAAAGTGCGACTCCGGTGGGACTCGAACCCACAACCTTTGAATCACTTCACTAGATTCGCCTAGAAGTCCAATGCGCTATCCATTGCGCCACGGAGCCACCTGTTGATCGAGCTAAATATTACACATATTATTCTACTCCTCGACACTGTGTATCGCTCGAGATGTATGTTTTCTGAGTTTTTGTATCTTAAATGTTTCTTGATCTTTAACGTTAGAAATATGAATCTCTTGCATATTGCTTTATATCCACGTTGTTTGCGTCCAGTCTTGTGTCGCCAGTGCGTGCTGTGATTGGCTGAGACGCTGGTAAACGTCAGAGCCATAGTCTCTCTGACGTCACACGGAAACTCCAGGAACATGAAACGGGTCCGATATTGATGTTACATTGTTAACTTCTTAACATAAACAAATAAGTACACTTGAATACGGCAAGTCTAACTCTGTCGGCGAGGACTTCTGGACGAGGGCGGATTAATAGATCTTCCCGTTTAGCTGACGTGTGTTTGACTGAACCGGTCGGGTTGGTTGAAGGTAAATACATTTGCATTATGTTGCTTTAAGTAGTTTATTACCCGTCCCTTTTTGTTGAAAAATGATCCGTTTCCACGTTATTTGTAATGTAATGTCGTGGAACGTGTGTTTTAAAGTTTAAAGTTTATTAAAAGTAATATGTGTGAAACATGAAACAGTGATTTATTCGATTACATTCGACTGTAAAATATATTTATGATAACCCATTTCCGCTGCATAAGAAAAAAACATGCTTTTGTAAATCATATAAATTATAAATTAAAAAGTTATAATTATGACATTTTAAAAGTCGAAATTAAGACACAAAAAGTAGGCTAAAATATGACTTAAAAGTTGAAAGTCGAGATAGGCTTAATGACGTAATTTTTGTTTTACTTTTATGACAAGTCATAATTCCGACTTTTTAAACGTATAGGTAAGTTTAGTAGCCTATCCTATACTTTTGACTTTTTATGTCATAATTGTGACATTGTATGTCGTCATTAAGATTTACCAAAGCATTATTATTTTTCTTAAGTGTTAGAAATGGTCTAGACATCAGAATTGTGAGATATTGTTGCTGCATGACTGTATTATACTGATGTGTGTAACAGCATGAGTGGCCAGGAGGTGTCGCTGTTGCTCCAGGAGTGTCTGCGGCGCGCAGTCACCGGACCGCAGGGAGACACCGACACCGTGACGCCCCCGCACCCCCGCGGTAATGACGTACAGCACTCATACAAGTTTATCTGTTTTATTATCATAGTGTTTTATAGTAGTGGAGGCAGATCGAGATAAAACCCACTGACACTTGTTCATTGGTTCTCAGCGACTCCTCAGCGGTTCAAAGTGTTTTGAAACAGTTATGACGTAATGAGATCACGTGACTCTGGCTGTGTGATACACTCACCGAACCATTGATTCGGAACAAAAGATTGGTAAAGATTTCGAAGCTTCATGAAGCAGTGTTTTGAAACTGCCATCACTATTTTATAGTGTTTTTATTTATAATGTTTGTCTGAAACCGTAGTTTGACTACTCATAAGTTAAAGTAGTTAAACTACAGTCAAACTGCCCTTCTAGTTACTAGAAACATTGAAGCTACTTTTTTTTTTTTAAGAGTAACATGGTATATTTCAAATAACTGTTAATGAAGAATGTTTTACATTTGGGGTTTAAAACAATTGTTTTAATTTAAACATAGATTAGTCCCAGATCCGGTACACATGGATTCCACACGGCCCGGATGTGGGTTGGATCTGGGCCGAATCTATGTTGCGGTCTGGGAATAAAGCAGAATAATTAATCAATTTGAAAAGGCTAGACCCTAAATAAGGCTTGACCTCTGACCCCAGGGTCGTTTCCCGATGACCTGCGCACGCTCCTGCAGGAGGCGGCGGACAGAAAGTGGCCGTTCGTGGAGGAGAAATGGCAGTACAAGCAGTCCGTGACGTCTGAGGACAAGATGAACTCGTCGGACCTCGTCGGGAAGCATCTGCCGCAGTTACTGGTAATAACAGATTATTATTAATAATAATAACCCAGACAGCAACATAGTGTCGGCTCTGGTACACGTGGACTCAACACGGCCCGGATCACTATGTTGCTGTCACTCATAAGTTAAGTTTACCACTTTATTAATCCCATAAGGGGAAATGATATTAGGGCAGTGGTATCACATCACAAACTAAAAAAAACATATTATATTGTGCATATGTCGCCTTTGTTGCCATTGGCCTTTGGCTTGCTTAGTTGGGGACATTTAATTTAACATATTTAATATTCAACAATATTATTGATCTGCTGCATTGACACCATTATATGAGAAGTGAACTGAGCTGGACGATGACATCACAGTTTTCTCCAGAGCGGCTCTATTAGGGGTGTAACGGTACACGTATTCGTATTGAACCGTTCGGTACGAGGCTCTCGGTTCGGTACGCATACAAACCCAACGATTCGTTGGACCATTTTAATCCGCGCTGGCGCGATCACCACAACGCTGTGCAACATCAAATGGGAAACGTAATGAAAGCGGAACTGCGCTACTCGTTATTTTGTGCTTCACGGACCGTTTATCAGGTCGGACCAGCAACATCTGTGCAGCGCGAGCCGATCTCGATCAAGACACTGTTATACAGCGCTGAGAGATCCAGTAAACTAAGCTTTTGAGTTCTCCACTGAAGAAATAACATCGCTGCGAGATCTAGTGAGAAGCGATATTAACGGATCAAACAGCGCTGACGTGGACACCAGGAGAAACACTGTGCCATTAATGAACCAGTTATAGGCTTTAAGTCCACAGATCATCATTCACCGTGGGTTTACTGTAGTAATACTCACTGTAACCATGGAAGTTTGGCAGAAATAGAAAAATGCTTTAAAGTACATCACTTCCAGCACTTCAAAACTCAAATATTATCATATTTAAATCATATTTATTCTTAATGTTATGACCAAAACATTATTTGTTCATCCTTCAAAGATTACCCCCAATTAATAAAACTAAATTTAATTGTCTTTTCTTTCTTTTTGCTGTATCGAAAACGTACCGAACCGTGACACCACTTTATCGTATCAAACCAAACCGTGAATTTTGTGAACCGTTACACCCCTAGGCTATATATATATATATATATATATATAAACGAAATTACCGTAAAACTTCAAATAATAGCCGACTCCCAAATAGACGCCTGTCTCTTCTACACGCCTGGTGTGGCGACAGGTTTGAGTAAATAAAGGCCGGTGTCTAATAGAGGCCGGGTCTGTTTTTTATTTTCAGGTTGTATTTAATCTTCTAAAAACCCGCTTTTTGGCGGCCGCCAAAACAAATTTGTGTCCCGCCAAAGCCTTTTTTGATCGGTGAGTGATGTAGAGTAGAATGACTTCTGCGCTTGACAGTGCATAATGAGCAGAGAGAGAGAGAGAGAAGCGCTGTCTTGCTCTCTCTCCCTCGTGCATATATATAAATCAAAATCAATTGACACATTAATTAAAGGTCGGAAGACCGCGGTTTCACGTGGAGCATTTGGAGATTTTTAGAGATTAGAGACTCTAGGAACAACATCTCAACACTAAATTATAAAGGCCTGTCTCATATAGACGCCTGTCTCAAATACAAGCCGGTGCAGTTCGATGATTTGGGAAAATAAAAGCCCGGGCTATTATTTGAAGTTTTACGGTAATAACTTTTTTACAAGAGAAATGAAGCATTTTCTTCCGGAAACAAACTCAGTTGCATTATTTTCCTGTTTTCTCTGTAAAGCTGCTTTGAAACACTCTGTATTGTAAAAAGCGCTGTATAAATAAATGTGACTTTATTTGACATACACATCTACATATTACAACATTCCAATGCACCGTTCTTCATAGTCAAATTCACACAAGGAGGAAGAGGGGGAAAGCGGTGGAAGCGCGGCTCGTGCTGCTGTCTGGGCAATAATGCGTGATCTGATTCCAGGTGTTCCTCAGAGACAGCATCACATCTGGCGAGCCGCGGTTGGCCGTCGCCGTCGTGTTCCTGCTCGACCGGCTGCTGTATTGGATGGACGGATCACGTGTCCTGCTGAAGATTGCTAAAGCGTTGCACAAACGTTACCCGGACGTTCCCATCGCCCCCCAGGTCATCATTAGACAGGCTCGGGTCTATCTGAACACCGGTGAGCTCATTCCCAGAGAACGTAAATATGTCGTTCTGTTAACCTTCCCATTAAGCTATGAAAACGTTCGATTTCATTTCCGCCTGGAAAAAAATTCCGCCATTTTGAATTTTGACCAAAACCTACTTTTTGCGATTTAGATCTAGGTTTTTCGCCCGAACGAAACCAAACCAGTGCAGGAAGAAATTTAGCTGGACTTTAACTCGAGAACGAAATGAGATATTTTCACCAAACTTGGTACACATATGTACAAGCTCAATTTGAGGTCATAGTAAAAGAAACGTGGCGATTGGACACTTGGTGGCGCTATAACATGAAAATAAACATGAAAATGGTTATAACCCCCCAACTGTAGTCCGATTGACTTGAAAATTGGCATGCAGTGTCTTGGTCCGAGGTGAAGCGATGTATGTCTATGAGGACATTGGCGTATCTCGAAAAACATGGCCGTCATCGGCCAATGAAGTTTGAGCACCTATTTTACAAGGTTAAAGGATTAGTTAACTTTAAAAAAAACTTTTGCTGATAATTTACTCACCCCCATGTCATCCAAGATGTCCATGACTTTCTTTCTTTCAGTCGAAAAGAAATGAAGGTTTTTGATGAAAACAATGAAAGCGATGGTTTGGCTAGATATTATGGTGATTTTATTTCCGTTACACCTTTGCCTATACATTGACGCTGATGCATAAAGAGAAGGGGCTCCCCTGTTCCAAGATGGCGGCTCTTTTGACGCATTCGTTCCAATGAACTGCTTTAGCCAAGGTGACGTCTAGTGTATATATCTATGTGTTTACAAGAGGTAAAAACGATATAAATACTGTTCGTTTGCTCACACAAACCGCTCGTTTCGTGTCTTAGGCCATCAATGTATACTTACATTTACGAGTCATTAAATAATGTTTAATCTAGGCTGAGTTTCCCGAAAACGTGGTCTCTTATCGCGCTACGAAGACTCTTAAGGTATAACTTAACTGAAGGTATACCATTTCTAGGCGTGTTCCCCGAACTATACCTTAGAAAGCTGCTTAAGATATACCTTCTTACGTGCGACGTTACCGGGTGCTGTCCGTGGCGATGGTGCTGAATCTGTTGATATCGATAACTCGAGAATCAATTATTCACTCATGCAGGGGCTGTTTATGTGAGAAAGCGCTGTTCTTTATAAAAGAAGCACTTCAGAAATAGTTGAAATTGCATTTACAAGGACTCATGGGATATTATAAAAAATAATACAAACTATAACAGCCTATAATAGCCTTGCCTACATATTTTAAAATTGTATCATATTTTGCTGCCATAATAACCAATTAAATTTTTTATGTGCTTTCTTCTCTTTCCCATTTTTGTTCTTTCCCATTTTTGAGGTGAGCTACGATGAAATATTGTTCTTGTAAATACTAAAAGTGATAAATAAGTAATAAAAGTGTACGTCATAGCTACGGTGCTCAGCAGTGATCAAAAAGGATTTAAACAGTGAATTTAGAATCTCTTCTTGTAAACTCAGAGATGTGGATTCAGACGGCAATTAAATTACCACACGACCTGTTTGTCAAAAATCAGTTGGTACTAATTTGGACAGAGATTTTTACGCGGGTTGGGTGAGAAAAAACACTGATATTATGGATTCGGACGGCACTAAAATATCCGACTTACCCCTGTAAATGTTTAAAATACCGTACGAGCCCATGATAAACAATATTAGCGTCCGAATAGGACTTAACTGACAGTAGCCTATGCTTTCACTGGCCTTTAAAAGCGCTCTTTAATTAAAATAAATGTATAAAATTTGATTATATATAATAATATAATTAAAATTCTAACAACAATCAGTGTAATGACAATTTTATTATTTGCATGAAAACACTTGAATTAGCCTAATTGAACACTGTCTGGGTGTATTAAAACTTCAGAATTATATTATTATAGACCTTTAACAGTGATAAGGTAAAGCTAAGAGTGGTCCAGATTAACCTTCCGAAAGTATGACTTACAGAAGGTATACTTAACTAAGAGCGTTTCGGGAAACACGTAATAACGATAAGGTACAGCTTAAGGTGTAACTTAAGAACGACGTAGCGTTAAGAAGGTTCTGGGAAACTCAGCCCTGGACTTCTCTGTGTATGCTCTTTGAGGTGGACCCCATAGACCTGCATTATATGACTGACAGACAAGAACGGTTTGACCTAAAAATATCAAAATTAAAACTACTGCGGAAACAAAGACACCTACATCTTGGATGCCCTTGAGCTAAGCTAAAACATATCAAAAAATAATTTCAAAGTGACCTATCCCTTTAACCATCCGAAAAAGTAGTAAGGTTCCAAAAAAGTTTTTCCTTGGTTATGTGAACGTTAAGGGAACATTACATTGTATCATTCTTCAAACATTATCAGAATGTTACTTTCAAATATTCTCTGAACGTTCTGAAACAAGTAGTAACATTTAAAACAACGTTACATGAACATCCAACTGAAATGTTTCAGGAAAACACTCAGCTGTATAATGTTTTTGTGCTAACGTATTGAGAACATTAACATTGAACGAACGTTCTATTAATGTTACTGGAAGAACGTTTGTTCAGAAGGTTCCCTGTTGGCTGGATCGGGCTTTAACAGATTGTTCTGTTGTGACGCAGGTAAACTGCAGAAGGCCGAGTTTATTCTCAGCAGTCTGATCAGTCATCAAGCTTCAACAGGTACCGTATGCTTCTGTTCCTCTTCCTCCGGATCTGTCCATCGCTGCTGTGTCTGAATGCTGTACTCGTACTCAGGCTGTTGGACGTATCAGAAGGCCAGTGACCGGACGCTGGTGCAGGCCGTCAGTCTTCAGGTGCGAGGACAAGTGCTTCAGACACTCGGTGAGGAATCCAGATTAACACACGATCAAAGCTCCAGCAATCTCCTGCAGTGCTTCTGTTTCTGACTGATAGATCAGACTCTTTTATCAAGTCTTCTAGTGTAACTGTGCAAATGTCCTTCAGCTCGAGTCTTTCTGTCAAATCTGCTCTGATTTTATCAAAGAAACGCAAGAATAACTTTGATATTGTTAGTAATATTTCAGCTGGACTGAAGCAGGTTTATTTGATTATCCAGACATGATCATCAGGCTTTTGAGGAAAGTTTCAATCATCATTGTATTGCATTGCATTATATTTTTAAAACTACAGATCATACAACTATGCATTAAAAATCATCTTACTAAGACATATCATTGGCAGATATTGATATTTATATAAATTTTATGAGAAAAATATAATATCTACAATAGAGAGAGGGAGAGATATTACAATATTTTAACAACCTTCAAGCAAGAGTTTCAGTTTTATAGATAAAGTGTTTGAATTACTAGCTGATCCTTGTGGAAAATAGATTTTTTTAGACATTTCTTGTTATAAGCATTTTGCAGGTTACCAAGAAGATGAGAAAAATAAACATTTTATAGTCTTACACAGTTTTGCTTCTCAGGTAAATCTTGCTTTAAGGATGTTTTGGTTCTAAAAGACATTAATACTTTTATTCATCAATGATTCATTAAATCGACCAAAAGTGACAGTAAAGATGTTTATAATGGTACAAAATATTCTATTTCAAATAAATGCTGTTTCTTTCTATTCATCAAAGAATCCTGAAAAATAAAATAGTTTCCACAAATATCAGAACTGTTTTCAACACTGATAATAATCATAAATGTTTCTTGATCATCATATTATAGTGATTTCTGAAGGATCATGTGACACTGAAGACTGGAGTAATGATGATAAATTCAGCTTTGATCACAGAAATAAATTACACTTCACTATATATTCACATAGAAAACAGCTGATTTACATTACAATAATATTTCACAGTTTTACTGTATTTTTGATTAAATATGTTTGTGTTTATTGTAGGTCTGTGGCTTGAGGCTGCAGAACTCATATGGGCGTCTCTGATCGGCTTTTACACTCTTCCACAACCTGATAAAAAGGTCTGGACACACTTTACACTACAAACACTGTTAACCTCCATCTGTCCTGTTGCTCATAAGTGTGTGTGTGTGAACACCATCACGCTCTTGACTCTGAATCAGTGGCTGCTTGTTGGTGTTTTCAGGGCATTGGGACGTCCCTCGGGCTCCTGGCCAACACACTGACCTCCATGAACGACAGAGACTTCACCCGCGCTTCAGGAAAAGCCACACATTGACCTGGTAAGACCGTCTGAGGTGTCCTGAAGCGGGTTGTGTGTGTGCTGAGCTGAGATGTTCTCTCTCTTCCAGAGTTTCCTGGGAGAGACTCGCCATCGTCTGCTGTGTGCGGCGCGGGCCGCTAAGATGGCCGTCGTGTTCAGTCAGTACGGGTCTCTGTACGTCCTGACCAATGTGGTGAGTTTCAGAGACTTAATACATTTATATAATCATTTTTTTAAATATTTTTTAAATATGTGAGTAGGGGGAGAGTGGGGTGATTTGTGCCAGGGGGAAGTTGATCCACCCCTTGTTTCTGGAAAACTAAAGAAGAAATTAGTCATGTGACCACATCATTTTGAAAAGCCATCCATTTTACTTATCCTCCAAAGAAGAGAGACACATGGCATGAGATGTAAGCACATTTTAGCTCAAAAAAACTGTTTTTCTTCTTTCAAAGTAACATTTCTATGATTAAGGTTTTTTGATTGTAGTGTCTGAACAATTATTGATAAGTTTGAAAACATTTCACACATGTTTTAGGGCTTTAGCAGGCTACACAATGAGTCTATAGAGTTAGCATGATGTTAGCTCTTAACTGCTGGGTCATGCTAGTTTTTCAAACATGTAGGTCTGGGGGTGATTTGTGCCAAAGGGCCTGGGTTAAGTTGTGCCAGTGGCACCTCCACTTATAATTATTTTTCAACATATTAATTTGTAATTGTACATTGCACTCTTACATTTAAGCACTTAAACTATGTGACATTCTTAATTTTAGACCTAAACTTGGTGGTACAGGCAGAAGGGAGCAGAAGTATATATTACCCTGCAGCATTGACAAGTGGGATGTTAAGTAGTAGGCCAGATCAAGGTTACACACTCACAGGGGATAATCTGGAGAAGTGAGGAGATGGGCATGCCTCATCAGTGTTTGACTTAGGCCTACCTGCCATTTGTTTCATTTAGCTATACACTGATTTCAGTTTTGAATTTGCACTATGTAATTAAAGAGACGTATTTTAAGTGGCCTAAGTCACAATAGGATGTTTAGAAATTAGCCTAGTCACTTTATTCTTATATGTTACATAATTGACAGACAGCGTTCTATGTATGTCAACAGGCATCTATTGCTAAAGCCTTTATTCACAAATATCATATATTGTGTATTTAAGTGGACTTATTCCAACAGTTTAATAGGGTGACAATATCCAAATAAACCTTAAATTAGTAATTTTGTTTTGAATTTCTCTTGCTTTCATATAGCATCACAGTTCATAACATTAAAATGTTCTGTTTTACTAAAGAAATCACTGGCACAATTTACCCCAATGTATTACCCCCAAAGGCACAACTTACCCCACTCCAGGGGCAAGTTGTGCCACGAGACCACTTTTTTCCCAAAAGCTATATTTCTGAAACTATTTATTTCAGACCCAAAGTTATTGTTCTCATGGATGCACCACATCCTGAAATATATGTACATCCTTAAGTTGAAGGCATTACTGTCATGGCCTCACTTTAAAGTCACTTTGAGTAAAAACTGGCACAACTCACCCACTTTCCCCCTATGAGATTTTAAAAAGTCCAAACATTTAAAAAGTCAAAATTATGAGATAAAGGTCAGAATTATGACAGTCATAAACATGATAAAAAGTCGACATTATGAGGTCAAAATTGACAACAAAAAAAACAATCAAGATTATGTGATAAGTCACAATTATGACATAGTAAGTCATAATTATGAGATAAAAAGTCCAAATTGACAAAGTCAAGATTTGAGATAAAAAGTCAAAACTGATGAAATGTAGGAATTATTAAATACTGAGTAATAAATGATGAGTGATCATAATTATTATAAAAAGTCATAATTAGAAGTCAAAATTGACAAAGTCAAAATGATATGGTAGTTTTAATTGTTAAAGTCATAATTGAGATAAAAAGTAAAAATTATGAGACAAAATGTCATAATTATGACTGTCATAATTATGATAAAAAGTCAACATTATGAGATGTCAAAATTGACAAAAAAATAAAAGTTATGTCATAAATCAAAAAGTCTCATAATTATGAGATATAAAGGCAAAATTGACAAAAGGTCAAGATTATGACATAAAATTCAAAATTATGACAATCAAAAGTATGTCAACAAGTTGACAGTATGTCAATTATGACGGTCATAATTGAGAAAAAGTCAAAATAATGACATTAAATCATGATTAAGATAAAATGTAGATTAAATCATAATTTAGATAAAATGTAAATTATGACATACTGAGTCATACATTATGAGATATATAGTCAAACTATTATGACAGTCATAATTGTTATAAAAAGTCATAAATATTGGAAGTCAAAATTGACAGTCAACATTATATGGTAGTTTTAATTGTTAAAGTCATAATTGAGATAAAAAGTAAACATTATGAGATGAAAAGTCAGAATTATGACTGTCATAATTATGATAAAAAGTCAACATTATGAGATGTCAAAATTGACAAAAAAAATAAAAATTATGTAATAAATCAAAAAGTCTCATAATTATTTACATGTACATTTAGTCATTTAGCAGACGCTTTTATCCAAAGCGACTTACATCTGAGGACTAAACCAAACGAGTCATCGTGAAGAGACAATAGCAACCCAAGAAGTGCTCAAAATACCAAGTTCAGACATTGCTCAGAGTAGCATAAACCAGACAAGTGAGGATTATTTTTTTTTGTTATGTTAAGTGCTCCCGGAAGAGATGAGTTTTCAGTTGTCTTTTGAATGCTGTCAGGGATTCTGCATTCCGGATGACGGTGGGCAGATCATTCCACCAGCATGGAACCGTGAATGAGAAAGTTCTGGAGAGTGATTTTGTGGCTCTTTGTGAAGGTACCACGAGCCGCCGCTCATTGACCGATCGTAGGCTTCTGGTAGGGATGTAGTGTTACGAACCCCTGTTGTTAATAATGCTCGTTTCGTAAGGGTTCAGTAACACAAAAGGAGACGCAAGTCAAAAAGCAGTTTCAAGCATTTATTACTGGACTAATCAATGACTGCACAAACTCACGTCTCTCAAATTCTCTCTCTCCACAAGTAACACACATTTACTCCACACTAACGTCAACATAGACATACTAAACACTAAAAAAGATAGAACAAAATAGTGGCACAATACAAAGAACACAGCTTGAGTTGATCAGCAGGTTAGGCATCATGACGCGCACGGCGTTCACCGCTGCGTGTTTCACCCTCCTGCACACTCCACTTATATGCTCAGCACGAGCCATCAGAGCAACGAACCACAGGTGCGCAGGGGAGGAGCCTACACTCAGAAAGAAACACCAATTAGAAAACAAGACAAACATGCACACAACAATACACAGGCAACACCCATTACGGCTGAGGCCGTCACACTTCTCCCCTAAAGGAAGAATCAGGGTTTTTTTCTTTTCCTTCCTTCCTTAGAAGGGAAAAGAAAACTGATTCTGCATAAAATCACACAGAACTTAACCTAATCCACGAGACAACGCGTCTGCCACCACGTTGTCGGATCCTTTTTTATGACGGATCTCTAAATTATATGGCTGAACCATTAAAGCCCAACGCATCAATCGTTGATTATGGTTATACATTTTGCTCAGAAAAACCAGCGGATTGTGATCCGTATAAACAACGATAGGAGAAGAACTAGACCCCACATAAACGTTAAAATGTTGTAAGGCTAACAACATAGCTAAAGTTTCTTTTTCAATCGTTGAGTAATTCAACTGATGACGGTTAACTTAGCTGAAAAATACGATACTGGGTGGCCTATTTCATCAGCACCCTCCTGCAGCAGGACAGCTCCCATCCAACCGCACTAGCGTCGACCTCAAGCTGGAACGGACGAGTCACATCTGGAGCAGACAGCACAGGTGCCACTGCAAAGGAGAGATTTTGCAGAAAGGAATGCCTGCTGGCACTCACTAGTCCAATCAAAACAAACTTTAGGACTACACAACTTCGTTAAAGAGGCAACCACACTCGAGAAATTTTTACAAAGCACCTGTAGTACCCAACCATCCCCAGGAATCTACGTAGTTCTCTCCTCGTAGTAGGTACTGGGTAACTGAGGACAGCAGCTACTTTTCCGTCCAAAGGCCGTACCTGACCGTTTCCCACCTGCTTTCCTAAATAGGTGACAGAAGCCTTAACAAATTCACACTTTTTTAGGTTTAACGTTAAGGAAGCAGCTTCTAATCGGCGAAACACGTCATGTAAGGTCAACATATGTTCAGCCCATGTGGATGAATAAATGACGACATCGTCTAAGTAGATATTACAGTTAGGAACCTCGCCTAAGACTGTGGACATTAAACGTTGAAACGTGGCTGGTGCGTTTCGCAGACCGAATGCCATTACGTTTGTACTGCAGAAAAGCATCAGGGGTGACGAATGCAGAGATCTTAGAAGCGCGCGCTCGGTTAAAGGCACCTGCCAATAACCTTTCAGAAGATCTAATTTAGTGATGTATTTCGCAGCCCCAAGGACTGTCAATGCAATCGTCCATCCGCGGTAACGGAAAAGCATCAGCCACGGTGACGGAATTTACCTTTCTAAAGTCAGTACAAAAACGTAAAGACCCATCAGCCTTTGGTACCAGAACGCACGGCGAGCTCCATGGACTATTACTCGGAACAGCGAAACCATTCTGCAATAAATACTCAACCTCACTTTTCATTGCTTCTCTCTTACTTATTGGGCAACGATAAGCATGTTGCTTGATTGGTAATGCACTACCGACCTCAATGTCATGCTGGATGACATTAGTACCGGGAGGAACGTCATTGAACAAACTCGGGGAAACTGTCTATCAGCTTCATTACGTCCTCTCGCTGTTCAGGCAATAGATAGGATAGTTGATCGGGAAGCGAAGATAAAACCTTTGAGTTTTCAAAACATCCGCCTCCTAAAGCTTCATAGATACATTCAACCCATCGTCCGCTAGTATCGGAAGGCAAAAGCATAAGCTAGCAATGAAACGCGCTCAGTATCTAATATTAGTCACCTGTTCACAAACCAAATTCTCAGTGTTCTCTTTTGGTTCGACACAAAAATATGGTTTCAACATATTCACGTGACATAAACGAGTTTTTCGCCTCCGTTCTGGAGTGTGTAAGATATAATCAGTTTCATTCAAACTTACTTTTTATCACGTAAGGACCGGAGGAAACGCGCAGAGAGAGAAGATCCAAGAATAGGAAACAACACTAGAACTTTCTCGCCTGGCAAAAAATTACGCACAACTGCCTTCCTATCGAAATGTTTTTTCATTTTCTTTTGTGACAGAGAAAGTGCTTCCTTCGCCACAGTACAAGCATTGTGCAAACGTTCACGAGTACGTGATACAAAATCAAGGACGTTGGTCTTCGCAGACGAACCATTACAAAGAAATTCCTCCTTTAACATTTTCAAAGGACCACGGACATTATGTCCGAACACAAGCTCTGACGGGCTAAACCCAAGTGAGTCCTGACGCGCCTCACGCACCGCAAATAAAACTAATGGAACTCCATCGTCCCACTCATTCCCAGTCTCTATACAATACTTCCTCAGAGCAGATTTTAATGTTTGGTGCCACCTCTCCAAAGCTCCTTGCGATCAGGGTGATAGGCACTTGATACCACGTGAGACACCCCAAGAGCTTTTAACGAAGTACGGAAGACGCGAGATACAAAATTTGAACCTTGATCGGTTTGGACAGTTTTCGGCAACCCAAAAGTTGTAAAAAATTTTGTTAAAGCTTTAGTTACCGTCTTAGCTGTTATGTTCCGTAACGGGATGGCTTCTGGAAAACGTGTAGCACGCACATGATTGTCAACAAATATTGACAACCAGACTTAGCCCGAGGAAGTGGACCCACACAGTCAACCAGAACGCGCTCGAATGGTTCGCCAACTGCAGGAATAGGACAGAGAGGAGCAGGCGGTACAACCTGATTAGGTTTTCCACTGACCTGACAAATATGACATGTCTTACAGTATGTCACGACATCAGATTTTAACCTGGCCAGAAAAAATGCTGGAGCACCCGGTTATAGGTCTTAGTTATCCCTAGGTGTCCAGACCAAGGATGGTCATGAGCAAGACTTAAAACATGTGTTCGAAATTTCGAAGGCACCACAATTTGATAAACCGCATTCCAATCTTCCCGCTGCTCAGGATTTATCGATCTACTCCATTTACGCATGAGCACATTATCATTCCAGTAAAAACTGGTGGTTACGCAGCGACATTTTATCATTTTCAACACTCGCACGACATTTTTCTAGTGATAAATCATTTCGCTGAGCTTCGATCAGAATTTCGCGCGAGACGGATAAATCAGCGATAAGATCAAAGCTAACAGATGACCTTAAAGTCGTTTTAGACGAGTCTGGAGAATCGGGAAGAACATCAGTTTTCAAAATCTTTGAAAAGACAGAATCGCAAAGAGTATTACTTTCCTGAATGTCATGTTTCGCTTGGGCTCGCGTCACAACAGCACTAAACACATTTGGCAATTTTTTACCAAGTGCATCAACCTGCGATCTTTACACGGGACATCAATGACTTGCACTACCGGCATTACCTTACCTCCTGCTATGTCATTTCCCATGATAAAATCAACACCTTTCACTGGTAAAGAGGGACGAACTGCTACCTCAAAACACCCAGATGCCAAATCAGAAGAAACGTATACACGATGAAGAGGAACGGGCACAAAACCCATTTCAATACCCTGCACAATCGCGCTGGTATTACACGCCGAGTCAGCACAAAAACCCAACATATCTGATAATATAAAGGACTGAGACCCTCCGGTGTCACGGAGAATTCTTACAGGTTTTCGGCTTTCGACCTTCTCATTTAACGACACAAATCCATCGAACACGAAAGGCTGAAAACAGCTATCAGGTGTCGCAAGAGAAGTAAAGGAAGGCGGGGACACAGTTTTCACTAGAACCGAACCTCGAGGCTGAAAAGATGAGGAATCTTGTCGCTCTTGTTTACGTTTTAAAGTACGACACTCCGCCATAATATGTCCGATCTTATGACAGTAACCGCACTCTCGACTAGACTTCGGACTGGTAGGAACCCATTTATTTCTCACATCAGAAAGATTTTCATTTTCTTTTAATGAGGAACCCCCAGAGTCAGACGGACGCTTTAGAAACACACTTTTATGCATCAATGCATACTCGTCAGCTAACACCGCAGCCTGTTGTACAGTGCTGACTTTCTGTTCGTTTAAGTACAACGCAGTACGTTCGGGAACACAGTTCTTAAACTCTTCAATCAGCAAAAGTTCTCGCAAAGAATTATAGTCAGTTACCTTGCACGCCTTGATCACCGATCAAATAGAATGCCCTTTTCGCGAACGAACTCGACATAAGTTTGAGACGTGCCTTTTTTCGTGGTGCGAAATCGTTGTCGATAGTGCTCAGGAACTAACTCATATGCTCGTAATATTGCAGTTTTCACGGCATCGTACTGCACGCTTTCCTCTAACGAGAGAGATGCACACACCTCTTGTGCCTTACCTGAAAGTTTACATTGTAACATTAGTGCCCAAACCTCGTTTGGCCATCTTAAAGCAACAGCAATTCGTTCAAAGGCTTGAAAATACGCCTCAACTTCCCTCTCACGGAACGGTGGGACGATAGAGATATTTTTAGCCACATCAAAATGTGTTGAAAACGGCGCTACAGACTCAGATCCAATATCAGACGGCACAGAATTAACACCCGAAGTTGATGGCCCGGCCCCAGCCGATATCTCAGAGTTAACCTCCAACCTAGATGTTTTAGCAATAGATTTTTTTGGTACCTCTGGAACCGCCTGCAACTCCAACTCGCGCAGTCGCACCTTCGTATCAGCATCAATTTGGTACATTTCGATCTGACGCTTCAACTCATCTTGTCTCGCCTGAGCTTTGTCCTGAATCTCCAATTGTAACCGTGCTAAACGTAACTTTAAACGGGGATCTGCACGCAAACCCGATGATGACTCTGTGGACAGTGAAAGAGGTTCAAATTTAGGTAATGAAAAAGACGGACGTACTCTGCACCAATCCAGTCACTGGAGTCACTGGAACACCCCTCGACACACGTAAGGGCGAACTTTCTGCAGCTGGTGCCGCCAACTCCACTGCTGCAGTAGGAACAGCCTCCATAGAAGGAAATACCCCTTATTAATCAGGCTAGTCACTAAACAAGCTTTCAAACTCTTCTTTACGCAGTGCTCTAGAGATAGATATCTCATAGTGTTGAGCAATAAGAAAACAAATCATTTTTCCGACATGTCTCTAAAACTTCAACACTAGGTTGATCTAAAAATTTATTCAGCTCAAACGTTGCCATCTTTAAAGAAAAGAAAACGCAAAAGCAATCAGGATAATCAACACCCTCTGGACCTACCTACCTACCCATTAATCTAACTATACCCTAGCTAGTCTTCAGAGGGTACCGATTAAGAGATCGCTCTCTCCCCGGATTACCTCCAAAAAACAACAAACTAAAATAATAAAAAAAAAACAATAAACAGTAAACCGTCGTCAGGACTGGCGCTAAGCACAGCCCCGCTGGCTTACTCTTCCTAACCAGAGGATATGGATCACCTGAATCAAATTAGATCAATCAAATACCACTACTCGGACAAAAATCCCGGACGAGCCCCCATTTATGTTACGAACCCCTGTTGTTAATAATTGTTGTCATAATTGGATACAGTAAACAAAGAGATGAAAGTCAAAAAGTCATTTTTAAAAGTCATTTATTCATGGACTAAATCAATGATGTACAAATCAAAGTCTCTCAAATTTTCTTCAAAATTAACATCAACTTTTATCCAACACTACTCAACATAACCAATACAACACTAAAAAGATAGCAACCAAAAGTGCAAAATACCAAGTAACAGCTTGAGTTAGCATCCAGACAGGTTAGGATGTTTTTGTAGAAGTGCTTCACCGAGGGGGTTTTCATTGACTCACTTTATGCTCAGCAGAGATTCAAGCAACGAACATGAGTGGAGGGAGATCTTCACTCAGATGAACCGTACATAGAAAAGTCAAATCTTTGCACTTACGAAAGTACACAGCACACCCATTACGGCTTGAGGGTGTAGACTCGTAGGAGGGAGTGAAAGTAGGAGGGAGCTGAGCCTGTGGTCAATCTGTAAGCAAGCGTCAATCCTTGAACTTAATGCGAGCAGCGAGTGGTAGCCAGTGCAGAGAGATGAACAGAGGAGTGACGTGGGCCCTTTTGGGCTTGTTGAAGATAAGACGAGCTGCAGCATTCTGGATCATTTGTAGAGGTTTAGTTGCACATGATGGAAGTCCAGCCAGAAGAGCATTGCAGTAATCAAGCCTAGAAATGACCAGGGCCTGGACGAGAAGCTGTGTTGCATGCTCAGTTAGGAAAGGCCTGATCTTCCTGATGTTGTACATAGCAAACCTGCATGATCGAGCTGTCTTTGTAATGTGGTCTGTAAAGGTCAGCTGGTCATCAAAGATTACACCAAGATTTCTGACCGACCTTGATGGGGTGATTGAGGAAGAGTCTAGCTGGATAGTGAAGTCGTGCTATGGAGACAGATTAGCATGGAGGACGAGAAGCTCAGTCTTTGTGAAATACAAAGGCAAAATTGACAAAAGGTCAAGATTATAACATAAAAAGTCAGAATTATGACAATCAAAAGTATGTCAACAAGTTGACAGTTTACGAAAAAGTCAAAATAATGACAATAAATCATGATTAAGGTAAAAAAAAATTATGACACTGAGATGTATGGTAAAAAAATTGATTATAAGATAAAAGGCTAGGATTATCATAAATTATGATAAAAAAATATAAAATTATTAGATGAAATTGACAATAAGTCAAAATAATATGTTTTTTCTTATGTGGTGGAAATGACCTACCATAAATATGCATGTTTTCATTCACTTCACCATTCACTCATTTGCTCTGTTATTATGCTAAATCTGTTCTACAGTCTGATGATACGTTTACACAACAATGATATGCTTAAAACGCAGATGTTTTTTCCTTTCAGTTTTCTGTGTACAGAAGACACCCTTGTCAAAACCATCCCCATTCACACGGAACCGCAAACACAAATAAAAACCCCTGTGTTCTGCTGCCAGGCCACTAGATGGCGATGAAACACTATAGACTAACATGTAATAAGCATGTGCATGACATCATTGTCTCCACAGATTCGCGTTTTTGTTGTTTACACGGAGACCGTTTTCAAAAACTTGCACTTTCAGGAGCCCAAAACTCTGTTGTCGCATAAACGAACAGCATAAAAAGTTGTACGTTTTTAGTTGAAAACGTTGTCGTGTAAACAGACCCTCAGTTTAGCGTGCTGTTATTCCCGACATTAAGACTAGATGTGTTTATATTTTCCCATCCCAATGCTCTTTTGCAGGTTGCCCAGGGCATTTGTTTACTATCCTACAGTTTCTCCAAGAAATGCCCCACGGAGGATCAGCAAACGTACCTGGCTTTTGGCCAAGGAGGCCTTTGAGATCGGCTTGTTAACAAAGACTGCGGGAGACGCCGTCACCAGCAAGCTGGAGTTGCACACATTCCTCAAAGCCGCGTATTGCTTGGCCACGACACACCGATGGATTAGCGGCGAATCCGAGACGGTCCTCGCGGCGACCAGCGTCTGTCGGGAAGCCTTGGCATTATTTGTCAAGTATTGTGCTAGAGCGGATTCCTCTTTGTGTGCTGAGATCATGGCGAGGATACAGCAGATTAAGTCCTTGTTGAAAGTTAAAACCTTCCGTAATTCCGATGCACGCTCTTTTATTCCCGATAGCTACCGTTCAATGGAGTTCGGCACGGTTTTGTTCACGCTCAGCGATTTTGCCAAGGCGTTGGATGTTTTTGGGAAGCACCACAAGTTGGTTTGTGAGGCGTTCGAGAAAGGCGTTCGAGGCGATCCGTGTTCGACTCATTCTCAATGCATAACGGCATTTCAGACGGACACAGAAGTTCTTCCAACAGCCGATCATTCGAATCCGCTTTCCTCCAATCCATTAGTAGCGGATCTTTAGTTATGGTTGATCAGGGTTGTGATGAACGAAGCAGTTTTGGATCTTTTGAGGCTCTTGATGGAGGTAAAGAAGCAAATGTCTCTCTCCAAGCATTCCCGACAACTTTAGACACAACAAAGGATCCCAAACTCAATCCCAACCAAAGCTAGAGCCCGTCATAACTGAAGGTGTTGAGGACAATGCACCAAATACATCAGGAACCCAACGGAGAGACCTTTGGAAGAACCTGGAAGCAAGAACGTCTTCGAGTTCCTCGTGGGAACACGTATCGGGATCGTCTCAGAGCGGCGTAGAAACTACAGATGATGATGTGGAGCAAAGCATATCCGGATCTTGTCAGGGTCTTGATGACCATAGCAGTGGAAGTCGAGAAGCAAATGTCGTCTCTCCAAGCGTTGCCAACACCTTTAGACACAACAAAGATGCCCAAACTCAATCCCAACCAAAGCTAGAGCCCGTCATAACTGAAGATGTGGAGGACAACATTCCCAACAACTTTAGACTCAACAAAGATTCCCAAACTCAATCCCAACCAAAGCTAGAGCCCGTCACAACTGAAGATGTTGAGGACAACGCGCCGCATACATCAGGAACCCAACGGAGAGACCTTAAGAAGAACCTGGAAGCAAGAGCGTCTTCGAGTTCCTTCAGCAGCGGCTCCTCGTGGGAACACGGATCAGGACAATCCCAGAGCGGTGTAAAACCACAGATGATGATGTGGAGCAAAGCAGATTCAGATCTTTTCAGGGTCTTGATGACCATAGCAGTGGAAGTCGAGAAGCAAACGTCGTCTCTCCAAGCGTTCCCAACACCTTTAGGTACGAGAAAGGATCCCAATTTCAATCCCAACCAAAGCTAGAGCCCGTCACAACTGAAGACGTTGAGGACAACCCACCGAATACATCAGGAACCCAACGGAGAGACGTTCGGAAGAACCTGGAAGCGAGAACGTCTTCGAGTTCCTTTAGCAGCAGCTCCTCATGGGAACGCGTATCGGGACAATCCCAGAGCGGCGTAGAAACCGCGGAGGACCTTGAAGATCCTTCCCATGACGGCAACGAAATCAATAAAGGTGCCAAGTTTGGGGGGAGCACTTCCTCGTTTTCCCTGTGCGATAGCTTCGGATCACACTCATCCTGGCAAAAACTGTCCGTGAGCCCCGTCGCTAATGTAGAGCGCCTTGAGCTAACGCACAAGAAGAAAGCGTTCCCGCAACAGATTCAGGAAGGCTCAGGAACGACCACCGACAGCGACCCGTTCGAGGAGCTGGGGTTTGAGCATCTGTCGGACTCTACGGGAGACGACGAGCCGCTGTGCAACGGATGCTTCAGGAACTGCATCATGGGAAGTGGCGTTCTGACGGGGCGTGACTATCGAGCGCTCCTGGCTGGAGTCTGTGAAAGCTGCCTCGTCAAGCGGCTCCCGAACACCCCGCTGAAACCCCTGGACCCCACGCAGCTGGAGAAGCCCTACGGTGTGTGTGTGTGTGTGTGTGTGTGTGTGTGTGTGTGTGTGTGTGTGTGTGTGTGTGTGTGTGTGTGTGTGTGTGTGTGTGTGTGTGTGTGGTGTGTGTGTGTGTGTGTGTGTGTGTGTGTGAGTGTGTGTTTTATGGGTAGGGTTAGTGTAGGGGGAGAGAATATACAGTTTGTACAGTATAAAAACCATTACGCCTATGGAATGTTCTCACAAGTATAGCAAAACAAATGTGTGTGTGAGTGAGTGTGAATCTAATTGTATCTAGATTGAAGAATTTTTAGATATTTATATTTATACAGAAATGTCACTTTATGTCTTCTGTCTTCTTGTGTTCTGCAGATGCCATCGTCCTGAAGTTCTCGAAGGCCTCTGGTGTCTGGATGGGCTGTGAAACCAGCGTTTATATTGGGAAACCGATGGGAGTCAAAGGCAAACAGAGACAAGCCATCGAGCTTCAGTACCTGCACCAGGAGCAGCTTCTCAGCAGGTCCACACACACACACACACACACACACACACACACACACACACACACACACACACACACACACACACATACACCGATCTGGGTAACACTTTACTTGAAGGGGTGTGCATAAGACTAACATGACACCTTCATAACATGATATGACACATGTCATGAATATGAAGGAGCTTTTATGCATGTTTATGACAACTGTCATTAAGTGTCATTCGCTAAATTATGACATTTTTAATGCAAATATGACATTGTTTGAGATTTCTTTGTTATGACATCTTGACATAAACCAAAACACCATAACCTTTCAGTTTCTTTGTCATGATCTCTGTCTTTGATTTGTTTCCTATTTTAACTTTTAATTGTATTCAATAAATTAATAATGTAATAATAACAATAATAATTTCATATTTATAATTATTATTATTATTATTAGTAGTAGTAGTAGTAGTAGGATTGTTGTAGTATAGTCATATTAAATGAGAGAAAAGAATGTCCTCAGTCGATCTCATGCCTGACTGTAATGTAAATGCTCATATTCATATTCTCTGCTCAGTTATGTAGGGAAGGAGTACCTGAAGAATAAAGGTCTTCACGCGCACCTGGACGACGTGGAGAGACAGATGACGGCACAATACTACGTCACCGAGTTTAATAAACGCCTGTATGATAATAACATCACCACCCAGATCTTCTTCATCCCCTCTGAAGTGCTGCTGGTGAGATCAACACCGTATTCATATATTATCACAATGGCCAAATATCTCTCGCACATTTAGAGAGGCTGTATTTCTAAACAGAACCCAACATGATTGATGCATTAGACGGAATGTGTAATAATTAATAATGGTGGTAAATTAGTAGGTAAGTTATTATTAATATTATGATTAAATTATTTTGCAGTGCAATAGTATTATTCGAGTAGTAATATTTAAGTTTATTGATTTTTACATTTTTATAAAATATTTTGAATAATATTAATCTTAATAATTATTATTATTAATATTAAATACCAGTTTTTATTTTACCATGCAATAGTATTATCTGAATACTAATATATTTGTTTCAGTAATTTTAATTGTAAAATGCAAATTATAATAATAAAATTAATAAATATAATATTAATAATATAAATTATTATTATTAAATACTTATTGTTTATAGTTTAATAGTATTATTGGAATAGTAATATCTTTGTTTATTGACTTTTAACTTGTAAAATGCAAATGATAATATTAAAATAAAATTAATAATAATTAATAATAATAATTAATAATAATAAAGGCTGTTAAAGTGACTGATGGAATCTGCTTTTGGATCATATATATGATTTTGTTATTGTATTGTGTATGCAGCACATGAAGGATTGTGAATACTTGGCTCGTGTTTCAGGTTCTGGAGTCGCACCGTATCGTGACCTGTTTATCTGCGGAGCCGTTCATGTCTGGGACGTTTGTGAAACTCACCAACAACGCAAGAGGAAAAGCGGAGAACAGCGCGACCCAGTACGGCATCGCCTTCGGTCATTTCAGCTACGAGTTCTCCAGGCGTCAGGAGGTGGTGGTGGATCTGCAAGGTATATCTCAACCCTAAAAACTCATTTATGTCAACCCTAAAAAATCATTTATGTCAACCCTAAAAACTCCTTTATGTTAACCCTAAAAACTTATTTATGTAAACCCTAAAACACGTATTCATATAAACCCTAAAAACTCATTTATGTTAACCCTAAAAACACATTTATGTAAACCCTAAAAACTAATTTATGTAAACCCTAAAAACGTTTATATAAACCCTAAAAACTCATTTATGAAACCCTAAAAAAACGTTTTCATGTAAACCCTAAAAACTCATTTATGTTAACCCTAAAAAAACTTATTCATCTCAACCCTAAAAACTAATTTATGTAAACCCTAAAAAACGTATTCATATAAACCCTAAAAACTCATTTATGTTAACCCTAAAAAACGTATTCATATAAACCCTAAAAACTCATTTATGTTAACCCTAAAAAAACTTATTCATCTCAACCCAAAAAAACGCATTTATGTAAACCCTAAAAAACTTATTCATGTAAACCCTAAAAACTCATTTAAGTTAACCCTAAAGAACTTATTCATATAAACCCTAAAAACTCATTTATGTTAACCCTAAAAAAACGTTATTCATCTCAACCCTAAAAACTCATTTATGTCAACCCTAAAAAAAACTTATTCATCTCAACCCTAAAAACTCATTTATGTAAACCCTAAAAAACCTAAAAAAAAAACGTATTTATGTAAAACCTAAAAAAAGTTTTCATGTAAACCCTAAAAACGTATTCATGTAAACCCTAAAAAGAAAACGTATTCATGTAAACCCTAAAAAAACGTTTTTTATGTAAAACCTAAAAAAAAACGTATTTATGTAAAACCTAAAAAAAATGTTTTCATGTAAACCCTAAAAAAAAGTATTTATGTAAACCCTTAAAAAAACGTTTTCATGTAAACCCTAAAAGAAATGTTTTCATGTAAACCCTAAAAAAAAACGTTTTCATGTAAACCCTAAAAAAATGTTTTCATGTAAACCCTAAAATAAACGTATTCATGTAAACCCTTAAAAAACGTTTTTATGTAAAACCTAAAAAAAACGTATTTATGTAAAACCTAAAAAAAACTTATTCATGTAAACCCTAAAATGTTTTCATGTAAACCCTAAAAAAAGTATTTATGTAAAACCTAAAAAAAAATGTTTTCATGTAAACCCTACAATAACGTATTTATGTAAAACCTAAAAAAAACGTATTTATGTAAAACCTAAAAAAAACGTATTTATGTAAACCCTAAAAAAAAATTATTCATCTCAACCCTAAAAACTCATTTATGTAAACCCTAAAAAACTTATTCATATAAACCCTAAAAACTCATTTATGTTAACCCTAAAAAACGTATTCATATAAACCCTAAAAAAACGTTTTTATGTAAACCCTAAAAAAACTTATTCATCTCAACCCTAAAAACTTATTTATGTAAACCCTAAAAAACTTATTCATATAAACCCTAAAAACTCATTTATGTAAACCCTAAAAAACGTATTCATGTAAACCCTAAAAAACGTTTTTATGTAAACCCTAAAAACTCATTTATGGTAACCCTAAAAAAACGTATTCATGTAAACCCTAAAAAACTCATTTATGTTAACCCTAAAAAACGTAATTCATGTAAACCCTAAAAAACTTTTTATGTAAAACCTAAAAAAAACGTATTCATGTAAACCCTAAAAAAACGTTTTTATGTAAAACCTAAAAAAAAAACATTTTTATGTAAAACCTAAAAAAAAACGTATTTATGTAAAACCTAAAAAAAAAAATCGTGTAAACCCTAAAAAAAACGTATTCATGTAAACCCTAAAAAACGTTTTTATGTAAAACCTAAAAAAAAACATTTTATGTAAAACCTAAAAAAACGTATTTATGTAAAACCTAAAAAAATGTTTTTGTGTAAACCCTAAAAAAAACGTATTCATGTAAACCCTAAAAAAACAAACGTTTTTATGTAAAACCTAAAAAAAACATATTTATGTAAAACCTAAAAAAATGTTTTCATGTAAACCCTAAAAAAAACGTATTCATGTAAACCCTAAAAAAACGTTTTTATGTAAAACCTAAAAAAATTGTATTTAGGTAAAACCTAAAAAATGTTTTCATGTAAACCCTAAAAAAACGTATTCATGTAAACCCTAAAAAGAAACGTATTCATGTAAACCCTAAAAAAACGTTTTTATGTAAAACCTAAAAAAAAAACGTATTTATGTAAAACCTAAAAAAATGTTTTCATGTAAACCCTAAAAAAAACGTATTTATGTAAACCCTAAAAAAAAACGTTTTCATGTAAACCCTAAAAGAAATGTTTTCATGTAAACCTAAAAAAACGTTTTCATGTAAACCCTAAAAAAAATGTTTTCATGTAAACCCTAAAATAAACGTATTCATGTAAACCCTTAAAAAACGTTTTTATGTAAAACCTAAAAAAACGTATTCATGTAAAACCTAAAAAAAACTTATTCATGTAAACCCTAAAATGTTTTCATGTAAACCCTAAAAAAAGTATTTATGTAAAACCTAAAAAAAAATGTTTTCATGTAAACCCTACAAAAACGTATTTATGTAAAACCTAAAAAAACTTATTTATGTAAAACCTAAAAAAAAAACGTATTTATGTAAAACCTAAAAATAACTTATTTATTTAAACCCTAAAAAAAAACGTTTTCATGTAAACCCTAAAAAAAATGTTTTCATGTAAAACCTAAAAAAAACGTTTTTATGTAAAACCCTAAAAAAAAAATTATTTATGTAAAACCTAAAAAAAACATATTCATGTAAACCCTAAAAAAATGATTCATGTAAAACCTAAAAAAAATTATTCATGTAAACCCTAAAAAAAAATATTTATGTAAAACCTAAAAAAAAATATTCATGTAAACCCTCAAAAAAGTATTCATGTAAACCCTAAAAAAAACTTATGTAAACCCTAAAAAAATGTATTTATGTAAAACCGTAAAAAAACGCATTCATGTAAACCCTAAAAAAAATGTTTTCATGTAAAACCCCCAAAAAAAACGTATTCATGTAAACCCTAAAAAAACGTTTTTATGTAAACCCTAAAAAAAACGTATTCATGTAAACCCTAAAAAACGTATTTATGTAAAACCTAAAAAAAAAATGATTCATCTAAACCCTAAAATCGAATTCATGTAAACCCTAAAAAAACGTATTTATGTAAACCCTAAAAAAAAACGTATTCACGGAAACCCTAAAAAAAACGTATTCATGGAAACCCTAAAAAAACGTTTTCATGTAAACCCTAAAAAACGTATTCATGTAAACCCTAAAAAAACGTATTCATGTAAACCCTAAAAAAATGTATTCATGTAAACCCTAAAAAAAAACGTATTCATGTAAACCCTAAAAAACGTATTTATGTAAACCCTAAAAAAACGTATTCATGTAAACCCTAAAAAAAAACGTATTCATGTAAACCCTAAAAAAAACGTATTCATGTAAACCCTAAAAAACGTATTCATATAAACCCTAAAAAACTTATTCATGTAAACCCTAAAAAAATTATTCATATAAACCCTAAAAAAACGTATTTATGTAAACCCTAAAAAAATTTATTCATGTAAACCCTAAAAAAACTTATTCATGTAAACCCTAAAAAACGTTTTCATGTAAACCCTAAAAACTCATTTATGTTAACCCTAAAAAAACGTATTCATCTCAACCCTAAAAACTCATTTATGTAAACCCTAAAAAACTTATTCATATAAAACCTAAAAATTCATTTATGTTAACCCTAAAAAACTTATTCATATAAACCCTAAAAACTCATTTATGTCAACCCTAAAAAAAACTTATTCATCTCAACCCTAAAAACTCTTTTATGTAAACCCTAAAAAACTTATTCATATAAACCCTAAAAACTCATTTATGTTAACCCTAAAAAAAACTTATTCATCTCAACCCTAAAAACTCATTTATGTAAACCCTAAAAAAATCTTATTCATCTCAACCCCAAAAACTCTTTTATGTAAACCCTAAAAAACGTATTCATATAAACCCTAAAAACTCATTTATGTAAACCCTAAAAAAAAATTATTCATCTCAACCCTAAAAACGTCTCAGGTTACGACTGTAACCTAGGTTCCCTGAGAATGGGAACGAGACAATACGTCATTGACGCTATGGGGAAACGCCTCAGGCGTGACAGGTGTCTGAAATCACTATCAAATCACGTCAATCACATTGACCGGCGACAGCCCGTGAATCATTATTGTGAATGATTAGCGTGCGACCTGGAAGCATATAAGGGCGCCTTGCAAACATGACAAATCACCTTATCGTCTGAAGGGACTGTACGGTAGGCGAGCCCCGAGGCATGGCAGGGAGACGTATTGTCTCGTTCCCATTCTCAGGGAACCTAGGTTACAGTCGTAACCTGAGACGTTCCCTTCCGAAGGGAACTCAACAATACGTCATTGACGCTATGGGGAACGAAATACCCAATCCGCCATGCTGAGGGGAGTGCATGCCCAAAGGCAGTGACAACTGTCAGAACCAGCAACTTCAAATGAAACGCTAGAACCACTCACCCTTAGGTCACACTGGGCTGTCAGTGACAGCATTCCCTCCGGTCATAGCCCAAGCTACAGCCTCACAGGCAACACCTCCATAAACATGGTTACCTGGGCCGGCTCCGGACCTGGAACCACAGCTTCCAATTAGAAGGGGTCCCTTCTAGGGAATGTAGCTAGGGAACCCGAAGGAACCCCAGCCAATCACTGTTCAGGGGAACGTACTCACCCCGAAAAACCACCAGGACGGCCTGACCTGGCGTCAGAACATAGACACTAGTCTGGCCACTTCCTGTCTGTCTGAAGACAGAGCCTCTGGACAATTGCCTAAAGAACGGCATCCAACCCGAGGGACTGCGAAGATGGCAGTGAACCACTCGGCCCGGATCTCAGAGACGGGATATCCCGGAGAGTATGACTCAGCATAGCGCTTTCCAACCCTTGCTAGCGAGGGGAGTTTCTCTACTCGATCCACGGATCAACCCAGTGTCTGTGTTTCAAAACACTGAGGAGGCCTGTTAAGGCCTAAGGGCTGATCTAACTGGGAGGCCTCACGAGAGGCCTACAACCGTCTGACCAGACTCAGGAGGCCGCATGCTCATAGCGACCCTCGGTGAGGGGAGCACAAGGTCCGCCTGGTAGGCAAACCACGCTGTAGGCAGGAAAGGTTCCGGGAGGGAACCAGTAGCAGAGAATGAACACTTTAGCGAGCCAGGGCGCGAGCTCGCCTTCAGCAGCTGCCAACTAAGGCTAGCTGAGACTGATAGCAAGAGGCCACTAGCTTAATAAACCCAGCAACATAAGGGAACCATACACAGGGAGGCCTGGAGAGGCCTACAACCTGATAACCACAACCTGCGGGAACTCACCTTCAGGGAGGCCTGGTGAGGCCTACTACCTGAGCGTTCTCATTCAAGGAGGCCTGGAGGGGCCTCCTGAAAATCACAGCATGTGGGAATTCTCCTTCAGGGAGGCCTGTAGAAGCCTTCTTCCTGGAAACCACAGTATGCCACAGTATGTGGGAATTCTCCTTCAGGGAGGCCTGGTGAGGCCTACTGCCTGATAACCACAGTGAGAGTGGGAGCTCACCATCAAGGAGGCCTGGTGAGGCCTACTACCTGATAACCACAGGAAATGTGGGAGCTCACCTTCATGGAGGCCTGGTGAGGCCTTCTACCTGATAACTGCAGTATGTGGGAATTCTCCTTCAGGGAGGCCTGGTGAGGCCTTCTACCTGGAAATCACAGTATGCCACAGTATGTGAGAATTCTCCTAATGGGAGGCCTGGTGAGGCCTACTACCTGATAACCACAGTAAATGTGGGAGCTCACCATCAAGGAGGCCTGAGAGGCCTACTACCTGATAACCACAGTGAATGTGGGAGCTCACCATCAAGGAGGCCTGGCGAGGCCTTCTACCTGATAACCGCAGTATGTGGGAATTCTCCTTCAGGGAGGCCTGATGAAGCCTTCTACCTGAAAACCATATTATGTGGGAATTCAACTTCAGGGAGGCCTGGTGAGGCCTACTACCTGATAACCACAGTGAATGTGGGAGCTCACCATCAAGGAGGCCTGTGAGGCCTACTACCTGATAACCACAGGAAATGTGGGAGCTCTCCTTCAGGGAGGCCTGGTGAGGCCTTCTACCTGATAACTGCAGTATGTGGGAATTCAACTTCAGGGAGGCCTGTTGAAGCCTTCTACCTGAAAACCATAGTACGTGGGAATTCAACTTCAGGGAGGTCTGGTGAGGCCTACTACCTGATAACCACAGGGAATGTGGGAGCTCAACATCAAGGAGGCCTGTGAGGCCTACTACCTGATAACCACAGGAAATGTGGGAGCTCACCTTCAGGGAGGCCTGGTGAAGCCTTCTACCTGATAACCACAGTATTCTACTTCAGGGAGGCCTGGTGAGGCCTACTACCTGATAGCAACTGGTCACTGAGACTGGGTGATTGCACTGAGGCGGCCTTACAGGGCCAGCCAGCTGGGGACTCGCCTATCAGGGAGGCCTGGTTGGGCCTACTAGCTGATAGCAAGTACATTCTGCTACAAAGAGACAATGTTGGGAACATACTACACCAACATAAACTATTGGGCCCACACACAGGAGGCCTAATACGGCTAGCTACCTGGTAGCGGCTAAAAGTATGTCTCTACAACATTGAGACTCACCTCCTAAGGCGGCCTGATTAAGGCCTACTACCTGTCGGTGAGTCAACTGCCGAAACACCAAGGCCAACCTCGATTAGAAGTAGGCTAGCCTACAGTGCCCTCACGGGGGCTGCCAGTCAAGGAGGCCTGCTGGGGCCTACTACCTGATGGCACAGCCCTTGTTGGCAGATAAGCTGTTACACAGCGCCTACAGCATCATGGTGCCTAATCACATTACCCATGGCAGTGTACTCAGCAAGAGAGCTAGCACCCTTAAAGCAAGGGGAGTACAACGTACGCCACTCTGCCTCAATGGAGGCCCCAGATAGTGAGGGGCCTACCATCTATGCATGGGCGTCAGCTCAGGGCAATGCTCTGGCTTCAGGGGAGCATACTTCGACCAAAGAAGTTGAAAGCTTTACTTCATACTCGACCCGAGCCATAGTGGTGCGAGGTAGGATGAAACAGAACCGGGAGTGAAGTGCTCAGACCTACCCTGTATCACAGGGGAACACTCACACCTCACCCTGAAGTTATCAGGGTGCGGGCCTGCCAGCGGCTCTAGGGGTGACAGAAATGCATCTGTGCTCAACCTAGGGGAGTGGGGCTTGAAAGAAAGCCAACCACCTACAACCCAGCGCTCGAGCAGTGGCTCAGCGAGGTGAGTAAAGCCTATACTGGCGGCCTAAAACCGTAGGCCAGTTCTGCACTGCAGGGTCTGGCAGGAGACCCAGTCTTATTCGTTCTTGTTTTGAAACGAAAGACGGCCTAACCCTGGCTCAAAAAAGACATATATACCACGGAGGCCTGTTGAGGCCTACCATGTCCTTATAAACCATCCTCTGCACCACGCTGCATTACTCTAGTCACCCCAGAATGCAGAGAAGGGGGCGGGCCTTGGCCTAACGACTCCCAAGGGAGGAGGCTGTTATACAGGGATGCTAGAAACCTACATTCACAAAGTGAAGGGTCAGAGGAAGAAATGCTAATTTTAGCAGAACGCCTCTAATATCCCTGACACAGCCTAGGCCAGCTACAGAGGTGGCCCTGGTGAGGGCCAGCCTCCAAGCAAAGATCTATCTGAGGGCTCGGAGGAGCCACAGCCTAACAAGGAATATAGTCTGTATTATTCCATAGAAAGGGCTGCAGGATCGCTCAGCCTAATGAACACTCAAACAGAGCTCAAGGGGCGAAATACTCAGAGAAGTCAAACGGTCCAATGGGCCGGACATAAGATCTATCTGAAGCTCTAGCATCAGTCAACACTCTAAGTAGAACATACTAAAAGAGAGAGACCAGCTACTCTACCCTAAGGTGGCTAACAGCCCGAAGGCTAACATAATTATCGCTCTGGCCACCTAATGGGGAACTTCAGGGCCCTGATAATCCAATAAAGTTCTTACCTTATTACCTTGACATGACCCCATAGCTCTATACAGGGAACGAGGTCTGTAGAGAGATACATTTCGGAATTTTAATTCACACAAAAATGACTCTAAAAAAGACCAGTCAGCTCACCTGCGGCGTGCGGAGTGAAGAATCGCCAGATAGTTCATTATGAACCTGGGGTTCCCACTATACATGCCTGAAAGAGGCGTTACTACTACCAAGCCTAGGCGGGCCATAGAAAATCATTTTATCACAGACCCAGCCCCAGGCCTGATGTAATGAACGTCTGGGGATTAAGAAGAGAGGAGAGGGCTGTGATGTAGTGAAGCCCTCCGGGGAATTATCCATCAGCGACCCTGTGTGTGGTTGTGCTGGATAACCTCCCTCGGATCCTTCTTGCGGGAGTCACGCCTCTGCGCCCTATTCCTCCATGGAGGGGGCGCACGAGAGGCGCAAACGACTCAAACAAGGACACATGCATGCTCTGCGATCCCCTCAACATCAGTGAAACTAACCCGCTGATGTCGGTAAATACAGGCAGAGTATGGGCTCTTCCATGCCCTATAGATCTCAGTGTGAAGATCAGGAAGGAATGGAAGGCTCACCTGAGCTGGTGGAATTTCAGGCTGGGGAGAAAACGATCGTCGAATTTACCGCGAGCGATCTCTCCTCTCGCATGTCGCCATGGCAGCTATTCAGCCTGCCGGCGGTGCGCTCCACCCAGCTCTGCATATCTATCTGGGAGCCCACTATGCAAAACGCAGCTCTGCCTCGGCACGAGCGGGACCTGGACCAGGCATTAAACCCCCTTCACTCGAGAAGAGGGTCAGACGAGAGCGGAGCGTTTAAAATGAGAAACGCTCACAGTTCGCACAGAGGATTCCCACGAGAATCTCCCGTGCGCGCTCTTCTCCCAGGCAGGAAACACACAGCTCGCTGTGCATTTCATAAATTCTCCTACCGTTTCTTTGAGTAGCAATTTCAAACAGACAGTCCCTGAAGACGAAAAGATGATTTGTCATGTTTGCAAGGCGCCCTTATATGCTTCCAGGTCGCACGCTAATCATTCACAATAATGATTCACGGGCTGTCGCCGGTCAATGTGATTGACGTGATTTGATAGTGATTTCAGACACCTGTCACGCCTGAGGCGTTTCCCCATAGCGTCAATGACGTATTGTTGAGTTCCCTTCGGAAGGGAACTCATTTATGTAAACCCTAAAAAACTTATTCATATAAACCCTAAAAACTAATTTATGTTAACCCTAAAAAACATATTCATATAAACCCTAAAAAACGTTTTTATGTAAACCCTAAAAAAAACTTATTAATCTCAACCCTAAAAACTCATTTATGTAAACCCTAAAAAACGTATTCATATAAACCCTAAAAACTCATTTATGTAAACCCTAAAAAACGTATTCATGTAAACCCTAAAAAACGTTTTTATGTAAACCCTAAAAACTCATTTATGTTAACCCTAAAAATCGTATTCATGTAAACCCTAAAAAACTTATGTAAAACCTAAAAAAAAAACGTATTCATGTAAACCCTAAAAAACGTTTTTATGTAAAACCTAAAAAAACGTTTTTATGTAAAACCTAAAAAAACATATTTATGTAAAACCTAAAAAAATGTTTTCATGTAAAACCCTAAAAAAACGTATTCATGTAAACCCTAAAAAACGTTTTTATGTAAAACCTAAAAAAATTGTATTTATGTAAAACCTAAAAAAATGTTTTCATGTAAACCCTAAAAAACGTATTCATGTAAACCCTAAAAAGAAACGTATTCATGTTAACCCTAAAAAAAAAAAACGTTTTTATGTAAAACCTAAAAAAAACGTATTTATGTAAAACCTAAAAAAATGTTTTCATGTAAACCCTAAAAAAAACTTATTTATGTAAACCCTAAAAAAAACGTTTTCATGTAAACCCTAAAAGAAATGTTTTCATGTAAACCCTAAAAAAACGTTTTCATGTAAACCCTAAAAAAAATGTTTTCATGTAAACCCTAAAATAAACGTATTCATGTAAACCCTTAAAAAAACGTTTTTATGTAAAACCTAAAAAAACGTATTCATGTAAAACCTAAAAAAAACTTATTCATGTAAACCCTAAAATGTTTTCATGTAAACCATAAAAAAAG
The DNA here is from genome assembly GCA_036326025.1 of Chrosomus eos. Classification (NCBI taxonomy): domain Eukaryota; kingdom Metazoa; phylum Chordata; class Actinopteri; order Cypriniformes; family Leuciscidae; genus Chrosomus; species Chrosomus eos. The sequence continues at coordinate 3,064,722 of CM070818.1, read as the reverse complement.
TATTTATGTAAACCCTAAAAAAAATGTTTTCATGTAAACCCTACAAAAACGTATTTATGTAAAACCTAAAAAAACGTATTTATGTAAAACCTAAAAAAAACATATTTATGTAAAACCTAAAAATAACTTATTTATGTAAACCCTAAAAAAACGTTTTCATGGAAACCCTAAAAAAATGTTTTCATGTAAAACCTAAAAAAAAAAAACGTTTTTATGTAAAACCCTAAAAAAAATTATTTATGTAAAACCTAAAAAAAACATATTCATGTAAACCCTAAAAAAACTTATTTATGTAAACCCTAAAAAATGTATTCATGTAAACCCTAAAAAGAAATGTATTCATGTTAACCCTAAAAAAACGTTTTTATGTAAAACCTAAAAAAACGTATTTATGTAAAACCTAAAAAAATGTTTTCATGTAAACCCTAAAAAAAACTTATTTATGTAAAACCTAAAAAAAACGTATTCATGTAAACCCTAAAAAAACTTATTTATGTAAAACCTAAAAAAAATTATTCATGTAAACCCTAAAATTTTTCATGTAAACCCTCAAAAAAGTATTCATGTAAACCCTAAAAAAACTTATGTAAACCCTAAAAAAATGTTTTCATGTAAAACCCCCAAAAAAACGTATTCATGTAAACCCTAAAAAACGTTTTTATGTAAAACCCCAAAAACGTATTCATGTAAACCCTAAAAAACTTATGTAAAACCTAAAAAAAAAACGTATTCATGTAAACCCTAAAAAACGTTTTTATGTAAAACCTAAAAAAACGTTTTTATGTAAAACCTAAAAAAAATATTTATGTAAAACCTAAAAAAATGTTTTCATGTAAACCCTAAAAAAACGTATTCATGTAAACCCTAAAAAACGTTTTTTATGTAAAACCTAAAAAAAATTGTATTTATGTAAAACCTAAAAAAATGTTTTCATGTAAACCTTAAAAAACGTATTCATGTAAACCCTAAAAAGAAACGTATTCATGTTAACCCTAAAAAAAAAACGTTTTTATGTAAAACCTAAAAAAAAACGTATTTATGTAAAACCTAAAAAAATGTTTTCATGTAAACCCTAAAAAAAACTTATTTATGTAAACCCTAAAAAAAACGTTTTCATGTAAACCCTAAAAGAAATGTTTTCATGTAAACCCTAAAAAAAACGTTTTCATGTAAACCCTAAAAAAATGTTTTCATGTAAACCCTAAAATAAACGTATTCATGTAAACCCTTAAAAAAACGTTTTTATGTAAAACCTAAAAAAACGTATTCATGTAAAACCTAAAAAAAACTTATTCATGTAAACCCTAAAATGTTTTCATGTAAACCATAAAAAAAGTATTTATGTAAACCCTAAAAAAAAATGTTTTCATGTCAACCCTACAAAAACGTATTTATGTAAAACCTAAAAAAAACGTATTTATGTAAAACCTAAAAAAAACATATTTATGTAAAACCTAAAAATAACTTATTTATGTAAACCCTAAAAAAACGTTTTCATGTAAACCCTAAAAAAATGTTTTCATGTAAAACCTAAAAAAAAAACGTTTTTATGTAAAACCCTAAAAAAAATTATTTATGTAAAACCTAAAAAAAACGTATTCATGTAAACCCTAAAAAAACTTATTTATGTAAACCCTAAAAAATGTATTCATGTAAACCCTAAAAAGAAATGTATTCATGTTAACCCTAAAAAAACGTTTTTATGTAAAACCTAAAAAAAACGTATTTATGTAAAACCTAAAAAAATGTTTTCATGTAAACCCTAAAAAAAACTTATTTATGTAAAACCTAAAAAAAACGTATTCATGTAAACCCTAAAAAAACTTATTTATGTAAAACCTAAAAAAAATTATTCATGTAAACCCTAAAATTTTTCATGTAAACCCTCAAAAAAAGTATTCATGTAAACCCTAAAAAAACTTATGTAAACCTTAAAAAAATGTTTTCATGTAAAACCCCCAAAAAAACGTATTCATGTAAACCCTAAAAAACGTTTTTATGTAAAACCCCAAAAAAAGTATTTATGTAAACCCTAAAAAAAACGTTTTTATGTAAACCCTAAAAAAACGTATTCATGTAAACCCTAAAAAACGTTTTTATGTAAAACCTAAAAAAAAAACGTAATTATGTGAAACCTAAAAAAAACTTATTTATGTAAAACCTAAAAAAAACTTATTTATGTAAAACCTAAAAAAAAAAAAATGATTCATGGAAACCCTAAAATCGAATTCATGTAAACCCTAAAAAAACTTATGTAAACCCTAAAAAAAAACGTATTCATGGAAACCCTAAAAAAAAACGTATTCATGGAAACCCTAAAAAAAAATTATTCATGGAAACCCTAAAAAAACGTTTTCATGTAAACCCTAAAAAACGTATTCATGTAAATCCTAAAAAAAATCGTATTCATGTAAACCCTAAAAAAAGTATTCATGTAAACCCTAAAAAAATGTATTCATGTAAACCCTAAAAAAAAACATATTCATGTAAACCCTGAAAAACGTATTCATGTAAACCCTAAAAAAACGTATTCATGTAAACCCTAAAAAAAAACCGTATTCATGTAAACTAGTGGTTCTCAACGGGGGCGGGTACGCCCCACAGGGGGCGTTCAGAGAACAACGGGGGGCGTTGGAAGCAAGATTTTTGAAAGGGGGGCGTTCCGGTGTTAATGGGGGGCGTTCATGAGTTTAAATATAATACAATTTTTTGTTCATTTACTTTGATTCATTTTAAGCATTTGATAATTTATTTGTAATAAACACTTTAAGTGGGCTATTTAAAAAGTGTTAGGACAGAGCGTGAGGTCATATTGTGTGTGCGTGTCTATGGTGCGCGGGTAGAAAAAAATTGTCAGCAGCCTCAAAAAACAAACAAAAAAAAAAACATTCGTCCACTCTACTCCTGACCGCAAGTCCACCGTCAGTGTTGTAGGTAGGCACTAAGCAGTTCATTTCAATTGCATTCCGATTTCCGATTGAAAGCATTAGATGTGCAGGCAGTATGGGTGGAGCCGAAGCCGAATACGGTATTCGGAAAGGCACAAATAATGTGTTTTTTTACGAATACTTATTTCGGGAATAAGAAAAACTTTATATCAAAAAGTTGCGTTTCCTCACGAGACCGCAGTGCGTGAGTGATGTTCAGGAAGAGGTGACTGACACAGGCTGCTCCACACAGCAACAGAGAAGGCTCGGCTGAGCGAAAAAACACTTAACTGCATCACAATTTTTGTTGAATAGATTTTTGTACCTTAACTGGGCTCCGGAGGCAGTTTATAACTTTCGGGAAGCGGAGTTTGATCTGCAGAATATTCCATACGCTGCATTATTGACGTCTGCAGTCGGGTGCTCTCATGTTCGCTCTGTTTACGTAACTTAGATCTGTTAGCTCTGTAATTATTTGTTTTTATTACATTGCTTGGTTGAATCCTAATGTAGGATATGTAAGAAATAAAACAGACCGCGCTAAATATAAAACACAGTTGGCATGGAAAACCGAGCGTTGCCATGGATTCTAAAAGTAGAGACGGAACGAACTTTTGGAATACAATCGTTTTAAAATCAATAAACTCCTTTTTAAAGCAATATTTTTAATTAGCCATGTAATAAGCGGGTTTAACCATGGATGGGGTCTGTTATGTTATTTTCTTTTCAGTGACGTTCCTTGTTATACATATTCATTGCTGGATTTATAGATAAACAACAATCAATATTGCATATCCATAATTATTATAATGGATATAATTAAAGAATACTTACATTATCATAAATTAGATGTGTAACACAAAAAAAACTTTTTACGCCTATTTTGAATTTTATGAATTTGAATTTTAGCGCGGAGGAATGGAAAATTGACAAGCCATTAAAAAGTATTTACTTAAAAAACACTTATATATTTTCAATAAGTCATGTTCCCATTAACACTAAATTCTTTTTATAAGGTAAATAATTTTTTTTTTAAACATTTGTAGGCATTATCAATCCCAATGCCTAATGCCAAAATGTTTTAGGCCTATTTGTTCACCAAGTAATTTAGCTATACTGGTCAGGCATTTTTTGTTAACTTGCAAAACAGTAAGGAGAAAATGACAATTTGATGGATAATTTAAATATATTCTGTAATCACATTTTTGGTAGTTAATAAAAACAAATTAATTGTAATTGTATATATACCATTGACGAAAACCAGCTGATACCAAGGTATTTTAGGCCTACAATTCTAACATAATTTTTCATGAAAAATCAGGATTGTATTTATTTATTTTTCAAAATAAATAATTAGGTTAATGTAGTGTTGTCACGATACTAGAATTTCTAACTTCGATACAATACCCTGAAAAATATCGATATTCGATACCATTTTCAATACCACGGAGAAAAAAAACTGCCACAATATTAAGGGTATAATATTGTAATATAATAAAGTGTTTTTTTTTTTTAAGCTAAATATAACAAGTCTAGAACTTGACAATGTATGTTATGTGCGCAGTATGTTCTGTCTCGCATGCGCGATCTAGATTCCTGGAGATTTGAACTAATTTGCGGGCATCAGGGAGACGCTATCAATATGCGGGAGACTCACAGATATTCCGGGAGACTTGGGATGTCTGGCTTCATATCAAGAATATTTCCAGATAGCACTCCTGATGTGTTCTTTATCAACCAAAACTGGTCGCGGGGGCGCCGCACTCGCCATCTTTCCATTCACTTCACTTTTGCTATTTAACCAGAGCGAATGAGACGAGTGCGCGTGTGTGTGGTGTTTGTCAACGTGCATTTGGAGAGAGTGAAAGTGAAAGCTTGGCTAGTATCGATACTTCGTAGACAGGCACAACTAAAAGAGATTTGAATTTTACTTTAATTTGCACATTGAATATGGGTGGAGCTTTTAATTTTGAACTCTCAAAGTGCACCAGATTGATGAATTAAACATTAAAATTCACGAAATTTTCTTACAGGGGGGCATGCCCCCGAACCCCCCTAGAAGGTCAGAAAACCAGATTTAACAAACAACCTGTGAGGAACACTGCTATTGCTATTCCAATGGGGGGGCGGGGGGGGGAGGGTGGTATTAATTGTATTAATAAATTGCAATTTTGTACTTATTTCATCTGTTAACACCCACTCGCTTGACTCGCTCATAACATACCATTAGTTGGGGTGGGGTGGGGGGCGGTCAGGGACCTGGATATTGGATAGGGGGGCGCTGGCCCAAAAAAGGTTGAGAACCACTGATGTAAACCCTAAAAAACGTATTCATATAAACCCTAAAAAACGTATTCATATAAACCCTAAAAAAAATTATTTATATAAACCCTAAAAAAACGTATTCATATAAACCCTAAAAAATTTGATTCATGTAAACCCTAAAAAAAAACGTATTCATGTAAACCCTAAAAAAAGTATTCAAGTAAACCCTAAAAAAAGTATTCAAGTAAACCCTAAAAAAACATATTCATATAAACCCTAAAAAAACATATTCATGTAAACCCTAAAAAAACGTATTCATGTAAACCCTAAAAAAACGTATTCATGTAAACCCTAAAAAAACGTATTCATGTAAACCCTAAAAAAAGTATTCATATAAACCCTAAAAAAACGTATTCATATAAACCCTAAAAAATCTCATTTATGTCAACCCTAAAAAATCATTTATGTCAACCCTAAAAACTCCTTTATGTTAACCCTAAAAACGTATTTATGTAAACCCTAAAAAAAGTATTCATGTAAACCCTAAAAAAACGTATTCATGTAAACCCTAAAAAAAAACGTTTTCATGTAAACCCTAAAAAAATGTTTTCATGTAAACCCTAAAAAACGTTTTCATATAAACCCTAAAAAAATTATTTATATATAAACCCTAAAAAAAACTTATTCATGTAAACCCTAAAATGTTATTCATGTAAACCCTAAAAAAAACGTATTCATGTAAAACCTAAAAAAAAAGTTTTCATGTAAACCCTAAAACAAGTATTCAGTAAAACCTAAAAAAACTTTATTATGTAAACCCTAAAAAAATTCATGAAACCCTAAAAAAATATTCATGATAAAACCTAAAAAAACGTTATTCATTTTAAACCCTAAAAAAAACGTTTTCATTAAACCCTAAAAAAATGTTATTCATGTAAAACCTAAAAAAAAGTTTTTATGTAAAACCCTAAAAAAATTATTTATGTAAAACCTAAAAAAAATTATTCATGTAAACCCTATAAAAAAGTTTTATGTAAAACCTAAAAAAAATTATTATGTAAACCCTAAAAAAAATTATTTATGTAAAACATAAAAAAAATATTATGTAAACCTAAAAAAAAGCATTCATGTAAACCCTAAAAAAAACTTATTGCGTAAAACTAAAAAAATGTATTTATGTAAAACCTAAAAAAAACTTATTCATGTAAACCCTAAAAAAATTTATTTATGTAAAACCTAAAAAAACCTATTCATGTAAACCCTAAAAAAACTTATTTATGTAAAACCTCAAAAAAAGTATTCATGTAAACCCTAAAAAAGTTTTTATGTAAACCCTAAAAAAAACTTTCATGTAAAACCTAAAAAAATGTATTTATGTAAAACCTAAAAAAATAATATTCACTAAAACCTTAAAAAAAATTATGTAAACCTAAAAAAAACGTATTTATGTAAACCTAAAAAAAAATATTCATAAACCCTAAAAAAACGTATTTCATGTTAAACCTAAAAAACTATTCATGTAAACCCTAAAAAAACGTATTCATGTAAACCTAAAAAAACGTATTCATGTAAACCCTAAAAAAAACGTATTATGTAAACCCTTTAAAAAAACGTATTTATGTAAACCCTAAAAAAAATTTATTCATGTAAACCCTAAAAAACTAATTTATGAAAAACCTAAAAAAACTTATTCATGTAAACCAAAAAAATGTATTCATATAAACCCTAAAAAACGTATTTATGTAACCCTAAAAACTATTTAGTAAACCTAAAAAACTTATTTATGTAAAACCAAAAAAAGTATTCATGTAAACCCTAAAAAACGTATTTATGTAAAACCTAAAAAAACTTATTTATGTAAAACCAAAAAAACTTATTTATGTAAAACCCTAAAAAACTGTATTTATGTAAACCCTAAAAAACGTATTTATGTAAAACCTAAATAAAACGTATTTATGTAAAACCTAAAAAAAAACCCTCCATTGTATCTTGAGTTTCTTCCTGGAATGAACACGTCACAATATTCCTCATAATAATTCATACACAGAATAAAGGGGCGGGGCCTGGGTAAGTTAGTTAGTAGTGTGTTAAACTGGCGGTTATGGAAAGGGGTGGGGCATTTCCCAAACACTCGAAGCGCTCGACCAATCACAACACACTGCTCCAGCCGACCAATCAGAGCACAGTGTGCTTTTCAGGAGGAGGGGCTTCATAGAGACAGGAAGTAAACAGAGCGTTACTGACAGACTGGGAAGAGAGGAGCCACAACAATGGAGAATATGAGGAAAATAATCAGCATTCAAGCAGGAAAAGCTGTTCTAGTAGAGCCTGAAACATCATGTTTAAGAGTGTGTTTGAAAAACGTTCCCGTTTTCTCCTCAGGATGGATCACGGCCAGCGGGAAGGGTTTGACGTACCTGACCGACCCTCAGATTCACTCGCTCAGAAAGCCCAGATCCAGCAACTTCCAGCAGACGGGAATCAACAACTTCCTGAAGCACCAGCACGGAGACGACTGCAACGACATCTGCCGGGCCGCCCGGCTCACACACATCACACAACACACACTATAATCATGCTTACAGCTTTATTCTGTTCCAAAGCACTGATGAACAATGATGCAAACTTCATCAAATATGAGACTCACATTCTGAAGTGCTGAATTTTGTTTTTATTTATTGCAATATATAGGGAATTACAATGTTGCTTCTGTATGAGAAATGAGGAACCGACTATTATCAGTCAGACCACAATAACCTTTGGACTTAATAAATCAAGTTCCACATTGTGAAATATGTGGGTCACTCACAATAACAGAGTCATATGACAGTGACATCATTAATGCATCATGTGACTGAAACCAGAAGAACTCCATTCCAGAGTTTCAGAACACACTCGTGAACACACACTCCTCCGGTTACACACTCTCTCAAGATTCAAATAGATGTATTGGCACAGTGAAATACATCTTTTCATTGCCAAAGCATTAATAATGCTATACAATAAATAAATGATTAATGATAAAATAATAATAATAAATAATGAAAAAATCAAATTTAACAGGAGATTACAGTAACAGAGATTGTTTAGACTTTATGACAGATCTAGAATAAAGTTATTGTCCAGATAAAGTTAGTTTTGACTGATTCACTTCTTTCACAACGATCATTAGTTATTAACTTAGCGGCCGCTAACACACCGTTCTCACAGAAAACCCTTAAATTCTCTCTACGTTATTAAGAATAACACACACATACATAAACACAATTTTCTTAAAGGGGTGTTTTGATTATGATTTAACTTTTCTAACTTTAGTTACTGTGTAATGTTGCTGTTTGAGCATAAACAACATCTGCAAAGTTACAACGCTCATTAAAGGAAATATTTGCTTTTAAAGCTTTTTAAGGACTTCAACAAACGGCTGGCAGGGACTACACCACATTCCTCCCGGTTAGTGACATCACTATCCCAAAACTTTACATAAGCCCCGCCCCCGGAACATGATTTATAGATTATCATGACAGAATATGCTAATTAATGACTAGAAGATAACTTCTAACATTTCATCATGTTGAGCTATATAACATTGATTAGTTTTATGTGCATTTGCTCTCCTGTGTAATAAAGCACACGCAAGAGCGGCGTCTCTGTCGAGTCGTAGTTAGCCGCGGACGCTAGCTCTGGGCATCTCGAAAACGCCACGCTGATAGTGATCCTCGTTTTAGTTCTCCTTTTGTCCCAAAGTCTGCTTTCCATGGTCCATAATGTTTGAACGAAACAACAACAGCGTGAGCGCGCCGCTAGACGAACGCAGTAGTCCACGTCTGTCGTCATGGTTACTATGGCAGTGCGAGCGGAAACCCGGGATAACGCGGATATTACATCATTATCAGACAACAAGTGAACGGAGTCCGGGAATTTATTCGAAAATTGAAATTTCTCTGAAATGAAAAATCTTAGGAAACTTTTGGGATATCGTAAGTACACAACTACAGGAAATATATCACACTGTGCAAGTGATTTTTGGATTTTTTATTACAAAATTCTTACATATTGCAGCTTTAATACACACACAGGTATTAAGAAAAGTTTTAATTTTATTTTATTTAGATATAAACATTATTCTAGTTATGCTCATCTCTTTGTTCATCTATAAATAAAATGAAGTAGCTATTCCTGATTCAGTAATCACAGGTTAAAACTCGTGGATTGGGTTTGTAATGGAAACACGCTGACAGGGAAAACCCGGAGACTGGTCCGGACTCTGAACAAACACACTCCTGATCCTGAACTTCCTCAATCTCTCAGTTCTGAGGAAGTTCAGGAGTGTGTTTACAGTTAACCCCCCGGAGACAGGACTCCGGACTTAACTGCGACAGTGAGAGTGTCAGTGAATGAGGAAGTTCAGGATCAGGAGTGTTTTTGTTCTGAGGTGATCGTTCAGGAGTGTGTTTACAGCGGTTAATACTGTAACCCGGCGACTGGATCCGGACTGAACTCTGCGTGAGTGAATGAGGAAGTCCAGGAGTGTGTTTATATACTGAGAGACTCGCACTGAAGGTCACACTGAAGCTTCATCACGAACATCATGAAGTCTCTTCTTCTTCTCTCTCTGGTTCTGCTGCTGATCTGGACCGGAAGCGGTTCCGCGCAGAGACCGAGGCGGTGCCGTAAGTTACTGCAATAATCATAATCATCTGCATAATCATAATAACATGCTACTGCGTGATTGTTATTTACGCGGATCGCAGGTGCTCTGAAGAGTATACCACAGTAATACTGTACAATAAGGTTTAATTTTAAAATAACAATTATTTATGTATTTATTAAATTTATTAATATCTCTAAAGCATTTATTGATCTCAGATAATTAATCTCAACATTTACTAATGCATTATTAAAATCAAAAGTTGCTGTTAATTTTATTTAAAGATGAATAAATACTGTAACAGAAATGTGTTGCTCATTGTTAGATCACGTTAAGCTTTAATGAACATTAACCAATGGAAGTGATTGTAAAGTGTTACTGTTTTTAAATGTCTATAGTTTTAGTTATTAGTTTGTCATGTTAGTAGCTAATTGGAATAAAAATGAGAAACTTAGCTGAATAATAGTATTAATTATTTTATAATTTATTTTATTGCAGTTCATGTTTTGTTTATTTCAATGATGTTTTCCCCTGTACAGTTTTAGTGTTATTTATTAATAATAACCTGTTGTGGAAATGTTGATGTGTGTTAAGACAGTGTTCAAATTGATATAATCAAGAGATTAAATTATTTGGATTTCTATTCGTCAAAAGTGTGTTTTTGAATGCATGTCACTATTTCAAATATCTTTTATGTCTATATCATAACTTAATAAAGTAATAAAAACACAAACTGTTCAGTTTATATCAGTTCTCTGGTACATTAAACTAAATTCAATGAGGGTTATGCTTAAAACAAATGTATTTATTATATTGATTTATTTGCAATTAATTTAATTTAGATAATTTAAATGGTCATGCAGTTTGACATGAATATTTAAATGAGTTTGTAGTTAAATATGATTGAGCGTCTGTAATCTGATCTCATTCCCTCATGACTGAAGTGATGAATGATATGAACCATAAAGCAGAGTCACATGAGTTATTAATGAGTTATTAATGCTGTAATATTGCTTTGACAGACACTCCGCCGCTGCTGTCCGGCAGTATGAGCGTGGTGAGTTATTACACATTCACTGATTATGATTATGATCATTTTATTGATTTAGTTTTAACTAATTAATTTGGTTTTAATTATTTTTTTAATGTTAATTTTATTTTATGAATTAAACAGCATACTTTATCACTATAAAATAAATATAAATATAATAATATTTATTTTATTATTAATTATTAAATATTTTTTTGATTATTATTATTAAATTATTATAAATATATATAATATAAAATAAAATAAATTACCTATTAAACATGAAATTATTACACAATCATGCAAGACATTTCTGTTCTGTATAGAAGCTTTTCTCTGCGCTCAAGTTACTCACATATTCACTTATTATTCTAGTATTTCTATAAAAATCTACTTCCAATAAATGCTGTTTTTTTTACTTTCTATTCATCAAAGAATCCTGAGAAATAAAATGCATCAGTTTTCAACACTGATAATAATCATAAATGTTTCTTGAGCATCAGATCATCATATTATAGTGATTTCTGAATGATCATGTGACACTGAAGACTGGAGTAATGATGCGAAATTCAGCTTTGATCACAGGAATAAATTACGCTTCACTATATATTCACATAGAAAACAGCTGATTTACATTACAATAACTATTTCACATTTTTACTGTATTTTATCTGATCTGTGTGTGTGTGTGTGTGTGTGGTGTGTGTGTGTGGTGTGTGTGTGTGTGTGGTGGTGTGTGTGTGTGTGTGTGTGTGTGTGTGTGTGTTGTCTCTCTGTGTGTGTGTGTGTGTGTGTGTGTTGTGTGTGTGTGTGTGTGTGTGTGTGTGTGTGTGTGTGTGTGTGTGTGTGTGTGTGTGTGTGTGTGTGTGTGTTGTGTGTGTGTGTGTGTGTGTGTGTGTGTGTGTGTTGTGTGTGTGTGTGTGTGTGTGTGTGTTTCAGAGCGCTCGGGAAGGCCAGGATTGGGCGTTTGCTAAGTACCGCTACGATGCTATTGGTCAGCGCATCCGTTTGTGGGAGTTTGGAACCGTTGAAAGCAAATCTTTCCATCTGAACATGTTATTCCTGTTTCGAGAGGTGAACCACGATCACACTGAGGAACTCATAAGAGCATCACTTCTCCTGCACACGTATTCAGATATCAGCCCTACAGGAACAGAAACTGGCCAGAGTCCATTTACTGAATACAGCTTTAATATACTGTCAGAATATTACATTCAGAGACAGTGTGTTTGTTTCACGTATTTTAACTTGCACAGTGTCAAATCTATAGAGAATATATATATCGCTTTGGGCCTTTAAGCACATGCGTAAATATGTTTTATTATGCAAGCTTGTGACCACTTACATCATAGATGGAAAAGAACATTTACAGCCAATACTGGCAATTTACCATCGATTAAAATATATGTTTTTTATAAATATAACATTTTTTGGATCGAGACATCGCATGCCCAGTTTTCAAGTCAGTCTGACTTACTGTTGCATAGCTATTGGCAGTTTTGTGGGGGTTTTTTTCTGTTATAGCGCCACCAAGTGGCCAGTCACCGCGTCCTTTCTCACGCGACCGCAGAGCGAGCCCGTACACACGCGTACCAAGTTTGGGGAAATGATCTTATTCTGTTTAAGAGTTACCGCCGGTTTAATAAGAGTGGCCACGCCCACTTCTAACTTTCTTGCGTCCCGTCATTTACATAAATGGAAATGTGGCCTTTTTTTGTGTTGATAATTATTGATGTTCAGAGCCCAGAGAAATATTCTGCACTGTTTGGTTCCAATCGGTTGAAAAACCTACAACTAGTTTGTAAAAGTACGTTTTTCATGAAAACCAAAGACAGGCGGTTTAGGAGTTATAAACATGTGTGTAGTGTTTCCGCTGTAGCGCCCCCATCAGGCCGGTCGAATACTGCCAGCCCTCAAACTTTCCCCAGACAGCAACACAGTCCACTTTTAGACACGCAAACTTCCCTAAGCACTTCCCTCTGGGAACTGAAGTGGACGAGGGAAGTTAATATGGACAGACCCGAGCGACTCTACTTCAGATGCACACCGGCGGCTCCATATCCCACAATGCAACACGATTGTGACTCAACATATTGCATTTAATTTATCCCACTACAAACAACTCTATGATATATTAATAATAAAAAATAAAAAATTAAACAACTGAAACACACATATACATATAGAATGCTGCATTAAACAGTTTCGTAAGGGAAAAAACATCAGCTGATCAGTGTTAGGGAGAATGCTGATCTTTGAAAATCCTAAAAATGCTCTAAGATTAAAGTACGAGTTCTCTGTCAATATTTACTCAGTGGAAGTCAAAGTATCGAAATAAATTGTCTAATTTCAGCAGATGTTAACTGAACCAAAACCAGTGTCTTCCACATTCACACTATTATTGTTGCAGTGATGATAAAGGACACTGGTGCACGAGTGTGTACTGGTGTACGAGTGTGTACCGGTGTACGAGTGTGTACCGGTGTACGAGTGTGTACTGGTGTACGAGTGCTACTGTGTACTGGTGTACGAGTGTGTACTGGTGTACGAGTGTGTACAGGTGTACGAGTGTGTACTGGTGTACGAGTGTGTACAGGTGTACGAGTGTGTACCGGTGTACGAGTGTGTACAGGTGTACGAGTGTGTACAGGTGTACGAGTGTGTACAGGTGTATGAGTGTGTACCGGTGTACGAGTGTGTACAGGTGTACGAGTGTGTACAGGTGTACGAGTGTGTACAGGTGTACGAGTGTGTACAGGTGTACGAGTGTGTACAGGTGTACGAGTGTGTACCGGTGTACGAGTGTTGTACTGGTGTACGAGTGTGTACCGGTGTACGAGTGTGTACCGGTGTACTGGTGTACGAGTGTTTACTGTGTACTGGTGTACGAGTGTGTACTGGTGTACGAGTGTGTACAGGTGTACGAGTGTGTACTGGTGCACGAGTGTGTACTGGTGTACGAGTGTGTACTGGTGTACGAGTGTGTATGGTGTACTGGTGCACGAGTGTGTACTGGTGTACTGGTGTACGAGTGTGTACTGGTGTACTGGTGCACGAGTGTGTACTGGTGTGTACTGGTGTACGAGTGTGTACTGGTGTACGAGTGCGTATGGTGTACGAGTGTGTACTGGTGACTGGTGCACGAGTGTGTACTGTGTACTGGTGTACGAGTGTGTACTGGTGTACTGGTGTACGAGTGTGTACTGGTGTAGGTGCACGAGTGTGTACTGGTGTACGAGTGTGTACTGGTGTACGAGTGTGTACTGGTGAACTGGTGCACAAGTGTGTACTGGTGTACGACGAGTGGTGTACTGTGTAAGGTGTACGAGTGTGTAGTGTACGAGTGTACGGGTACGAGTGTGTACGGTGTACGAGTGTGTACTGGTGTACGAGTGTGTACTGGTGTACGAGTGTGTACTGGTGTACGATGTGTGTACTGGTGTACGAGTGTTGTACTGGTGTACTGGTGCACGATATGTGTGTACTGGTGTACGAGTGTGTACTGGTGTACGGATGTGTACTGGTGTAGAGTGTGTACTGGTGTACGAGTGTGTACTGGTGTACGAGTGAGTACTGGTGTACGAGTGTGTACTGGTGTACGAGTGTGTACTGGTGTACGAGTGTGTACTGGTGTACGAGTGTGTACAGGTGTACGAGTGTGTACTGGTGTACGAGTGGTACTGGTGTACGAGTGTGTACTGGTGTACTGGTGCACAGTGTGTACTGGTGTGTAGTGTAGTACTGGTGTACTGGTGTAGAGGTGTGACTGTGTACGAGTGTGTACTGGTGTACGAGTGTGTACAGGTGTACGAGTGTGTACTGGTGTACTGTGTACTGGTGTACTGTGTACGAGTGTGTACTGGTGTACGAGTGTGTACTGGTGTACGATGTGTACGGGTGTACGAGTGTGTACTGGTGTACGGTGACGAGTGTGTACTGGTGTACTGTGTACGAGTGTGTACAGGTGTACGATGTGTACTGGTGTACGAGTGTGTACTGGTGTACGAGTGTGTACTGGTGTACGAGTGTGTAACTGGTGTGAGTGTGTACTGGTGTACGAGTGTGTGTACTGGTGTCGAGTGTGTACTGGTGTACGAGTGTGTACTGGTGTACTGGTGTGTACGGGTGTACGGAGTGTGTGTACTGGTGTACGAGTGTGTACTGGTGTACGAGTGTGTACTGGTGTACGAGTGTGTACGGGTGTACGAGTGTGTATGGTGTACGGTGTGTTACTGTGTACGAGTGTGTACAGGTGTACGAGTGTGTACAGGTGTACGAGTGTGTACTGGTGTACGAGTGTGTACAGGTGTACGAGTGTGTACAGGTGTACGAGTGTTGTACTGGTGTACGAGTGTGTACTGGTGTAGAGTGTGTACTGGTGTACTGGTGTACGAGTGTGTGTACTGGTGTACGAGTGTGTACTTGGTGTACGAGTGTGTACAGGTGTACGAGTGTGTACTGGTGTACGAGTGTGTACTGGTGTACGAGTGTGTACAGGTGTACGAGTGTGTACTGGTGTACCTGTGTGTACTGGTGTACTGGTGCACGAGTGTGTACTGGTGTGTACTGGTGTACGAGTGTGTACTGGTGTACTGGTGCACGAGTGTGTACCGGTGTGTACTGGTGTACGAGTGTGTACAGGTGTACGACTGTGTACTGGTGTACGAGTGTGTACTGGTGTACGAGTGTGTACAGGTGTACGAGTGTGTACTGGTGTACTGGTGCACAAGTGTGTACTGGTGTGTACTGGTGTACGAGTGTGTACAGGTGTACGAGTGTGTACTGGTGTACTGGTGCACAAGTGTGTACTGGTGTACGAGTGTGTACAGGTGTACGAGTGTGTACAGGTGTACGAGTGTGTACTGGTGTACGAGTGTGTACTGGTGTACGAGTGTGTACTGGTGTACGAGTGTGTACTGGTGTACTGGTGTACGAGTGTGTACAGGTGTACAAGTGTGTACTGGTGTACGAGTGTGTACAGGTGTACGAGTGTGTACAGGTGTACGAGTGTGTACTGGTGTACGAGTGTGTACTGGTGTACGAGTGGTAGTGTACTGGTGTACTGGTGTACGAGTGTGTACTGGTGTACGAGTGTGTACTGGTGTACGAGTGTGTACTGGTGTACGAGTGTGTACTGGTGTACGAGTGTGTACTGTGTACGAGTGTGTACTGGTGTACGAGTGTGTACTGTGTACGAGTGTGTAAGGTGTACGAGTGTGTACAGGTGTACGAGTGTGTACTGGTGTACAGTGTGTAAGGTGTAGAGTGTGTACAGGTGTACGAGTGTGTACTGGTGTACGAGTGTGTACTGGTGTATGAGTGTGTACTGGTGTACTGGTGTACGAGTGTGTACTGTGTACAGGTGTACGAGTGTGTACTGGTGTACGAGTGTGTACTGGTGTACAAGTGTGTACTGGTGTACGAGTGTGTACTGGTGTACGAGTGTGTACAGGTGTACAAGTGTGTACTGGTGTACGAGTGTGTACTGGTGTACGAGTGTGTACTGTGTACAGGTGTACGAGTGTGTACTGGTGTACGAGTGTGTACTGGTGTACGAGTGTATATGGTGTAGGAGTGTGTACTGGTGTACGAGTGTGTACTGGTGTACGAGTGTGTACAGGTGTACAAGTGTGTACTGGTGTACGAGTGTGTACAGGTGTAAGATGTTGTACTGGTGTACGAGTGTGTACTATGTACAGGTGTTATGAGTGTGTACTGGTGTACGAGTGTGTACTGGTGTACGAGTGTGTACTGGTGTACGAGTGTGTACTGGTGTACGATGTGTGTACTGGTGTACGAGTGTGTACTGTGTACAGTGTACGAGTGTGTACTGGTGTACGAGTGTGTACTGGTGTACAAGTGTGTACTGGTGTACGAGTGTGTACTGGTGTACGAGTGTGTACAGGTGTACAAGTGTGTACTGGTGTACGAGTGTGTACTGTGTACAGGTGTAGGAGTGTGTACAGGTGTACGAGTGTGTACTGGTGTACGAGTGTCAAGTCAAGTCAAGTCAAGTCACCTTTATTTATATAGCGCTTTTTACAATACAAATTGTTTCAAAGCAGCTTTACAGAGATAACAGGAAAACAATGTTGTAATAGTATTGTTCAATTGAAAATTAAATGTCCCCAACTATGCAAGCCAAAAGGCGAAGGCAACAGTGGCAAGGAACCAAAACTCCATCAGGTGACAGAATGGAGAAAAAAACCTTGGGAGAACCCAGGCTCAGTCGGGGGGCCAGTCCTCCTTTGGCCAACGAATGAACAGTGTATGATTATGAGTTAGGCAGCATAATGTCAGGAGTCAGATGGGATCAGAACTTTCACGATATTATCCAGTTCATCTGGTTGGGTTGGGTCATCCGGCCGGTGAGGAGATGAGTGGTGAGGTGTCCATGGGCCTTCACAGCCCTGATAATGCGTGTCGTCGTGTCCATGTGATGGTCCTTCATCAGATCTGGATATGCCCTGGATCCGGCGGTCTGCGGTAAACCTCGGGATGAACAGAGAGACTAATATTAGTGTAGACGCCATCCTTCTTATGATGTACAAAGTACATCAGGAATTATGGGAAGTGTTCCCGGTTCCGGCTGATCTAATCTATGCAGCCTAACATTGAATTATAGAAATCTATAATGTGTTATGTGTATGCTAAGCCAAAGAGATGTGTTTTTAGTCTAGATTTAAACTGACAGACTGTATCTGCTTCCCGGACCGTGTTAGGAAGATTGTTCCAAAGTTTTGGTGCTAAATAGGAAAAGGATCTACCGCCAGCAGTCGATTTAGATATTCTAGGTATTATCAACTGGCCAGAATTTTGAGATCGCAATAGACGTGAAGGACTATAATGCGTTAAGAGCTCGCTCAAGTACTGGGGAGCTAAACCATTTAGTGCTTTGTAAGTAATCAGCAATATTTTAAAATTTATACGATGTTTAATAGGCAGCCAATGCAGTGTTGACAGAACCGGGCTAATATGGTCATACTTCCTGGTTCTGGTAAGAACTCTAGCGGCTGCGTTTTGGACCAGCTGTAGTTTGTTTAATAAGCGTGCAGGGCAACCACCCAGTAGAGCATTACAATAATCTAGCCTTGAGGTCATGAAAGCATGAACTAATTGTTCCGCATTTGTCCGTGAGAGCATATGACGTAATTTAGATATATTTTTAAGATGGAAAAATGCGGTTTTACAGATACTAGACACGTGACTTTCAAATGAAAGATTGGTATCAAAGAGCACACCCATGTTCCTAACTGACGACGAAGACTTAACAGAGCAGCCATCAAGTGTTAGACAGTATTCTAGGTTATTAGGTGAGGAAGTTTTTTGTCCAATGATTAGAATCTCTGTTTTTTCCGAATTTAGTAATAGGAAATTACTGGTCATCCAATTTTTTATATCAGCTATACATTCCGTTAATTTTGTGAATTGGTAAGTTTCGTTAGGTTTTGAAGAAATATACAGCTGAGTATCATCAGCATAACAGTGAAAGCTAATTCCATATTTCCTAATTATATCTCCTAATGGTAGCATGTACAGAGTGAACAGCAGCGGTCCTAGTACTGAGCCTTGTGGTACGCCATACTGAACTTGTGATCGATAAGACATCTCTTCATTTACTGATACAAACTGAAAACGGTCAGATAAGTATGATTTAAACCATGCTAGTGCAATTCCACTAATGCCAACATAGTTTTCTAGTCTATTTAAGGCGAGACACGGCAGGCAAAAACATCGTTTTTTTTTTCACTGGTCAATTTTGAGATTTTGGGCTATTTGTCTTCAATAACATGTCTTCTTTCAGACTTGAGGTGAAAAAAATTCCAAAATACACATTTAGGTGTTTATTTTACTACACTTTGTCCATTTGCGTCTGTAGATTTCTCCTAAATTCAACAAAAAGTTGTCGTTATATATCAACATGCTGCTCTGCGATCGCTATCTGCACCCTGTCATCACACACACCGTTGGAAAGCTCTCTTTCTCCTGTTCAACGCTGTCGGATCCAAATATGGTCATTTCCTTTTTATCAGCAACCAATCGTGAAAGTAAAATGGGCATTTAACTCTAAAACCGAAATCTCATTGGCTGGTGTCAATTTCTGACAACGTGATTGGTTCAGATGCATCACGTGACGCGCTCTGACATTTAGATGTGTGTTTTTGACACTCTTTCTGTTCATTTGAAGGCCATAAATGCTGTGTTATAAGTTGTAATGTGATTTAGTTGGTTTGTATTGTTGGTGCTGATGATTTGATAAGATATTGTGTCTGTAAATAGTTGTTTCCACTAAAAAAAGTATTCATTTTTACATTACAAATCTTTAAATGCTGTTTTCTCAAAATGAGTATTTTGTCATTCTCCAGTAGAAACTTCTCAGCCTGTGTAGCACCTATGTACACCAAACTTTCCAGTTATACACTTAGCAGTATTCTGAAGATATTTTCAGAGGGATTTGTTTATAAATCATTTCTGGCCTGATTTATGTGACTTTTTAATAAAAAAAAATATGGCGAGAATTGATTTTTTAAGGCTATGGACAGTATATTTTGATTTCCTAGGTAATGAAAGCATATATCCTGAAATCCCTCTGAAATTCTTTTTTCATCTTGTGTGTGAACAAAATGGAAAAATAATTTTGCACCTGGCTTTATCATATGGTCAGATCTATCTACCGAAAATATATGCAAAATTGTGCATATTTAACGAGATAATGCCTAATTTGCATAATTAAACATACAAATTTCAAAAACTTGTAATACATTTTTTTAATATACTTGCATAAGTAATCAACTGAGAAAGTTTCATGATGATATCTATTATTTAAAAAAAATACCCTATTCACCTGTAGTGTCTCGCCTTAAAAGAATGTTGTGGTCGATAGTATCAAATGCAGCACTAAGATCAAGTAACACTAATAGAGAGATACAACCACGATCGGATGATAAGAGCAAATCATTTGTGACTCTAATGAGAGCAGTCTCAGTACTATGGTACGGTCTAAATCTGGACTGAAAATCCTCGCAGATATTATTTCTTTCTAAAAAGGAACACAGTTGTGAGGATACTGCTTTTTCTAGTATCTTTGACAGAAAAGGCAGATTCGAGATCGGCCTGTAATTGACTAATTCTGTATGATCAAGTTGCGTTTTTTTTAACAAGTGGTTTAATCATAGCCAGCTTAAAGGTTTTTGGTACGTATCCTAATGACAAAGATGAATTAATGATATCTAGAAGAGGATCTATGACCTCTGGAAGCATCTCTTTCAGTAGTTTAGTCGGTATAGGGTCTAACATACAAGTTGTCGATTTAGATGAATTAACAATTTTGCAAAATTCTTCCTCTCCTATAGCAACAAATGAATCAAAATGTTCCTCACGGAGACTACAATATACTCCCTGATGCGATACTGTAGTAGACGGTTGCATAGTTATAATTTTGTCCCTGATATTATCAATCTTATAAGTGAAGAAGTTCATAAAGTCATTACTGCTGTGTTTCTTGGAAACTTCTGGGCTTGAAGCTTTCTTTTTCGTTAGTTTAGTCACTTGTTCAAATAAATACCTAGGATTATGTTTATTTTCTTCTAATAGGGTTGAAAAATAATTAGTTCTAGCATCTTTTAAGGCCTCTCTGTAAGCAATCGAGCTCTCCTTCCATGAAATCCAAAATACCTCTAGTTTTGTTTTCTTCCAGTTTCGCTCCATTTCGCTCCAGAGTGTGTACTGGTGTACGAGTGTGTGGAGTCAGCTTTAGTACAGTACAGATTCACTGTCATACACAGGAGAATAACGACTCAATGATCAACTACATCTAATATATATAACACACATTCTGCTATTTAACTTCATGATTATTATTGTTTTTATTTATCATTTTACATGTTAATTTAATACATTTATTTTTTATTCTTAACTTTTTATTTCTAATTTAACTTCATGATTATTATTATTATTTATCATTTAATAAATAAAAAAATGTACCAGATGTGGGCAGGATCTGGGCCGACACTATGTTGCTGTCTGGAAAAGCATCTTATAGGTGTGTGTGTGTGTGTGTGGGGTGTGTGTGTGTGTGTGTGTGTGTGTGTGTGTGTGTGTGTGTGTGTGTGTGTGTGTGTGTGTGTGTGTGTGTGTGTGTGTGTGTGTGTGTGTGTGTGTGTGTGTGTGTGTGTGTGTGTGTGCGTGCGTGCATGTGCGTGTGCGTGCGTGTGCGTGTGCGTGTGTGTTCAGGGTGTGGTGTACTCCATGAACTACAGGAACAGAACCTGTCAGAAGAATCCTCTCCACGACGCCTTCCACCCGTCCCACATCCCCCACAATGCCTCTCTGCTGGCCCAGGTGGTTCTGGGAGGCTCATCGGCGCCGGGAGAAGGGCTGCTGGTCAACACCTGGGCCGGAGACGTGCCGCAGACCGGAGGTGACTCACACAAGCTTTTCAGAACACCTGGACCACAACACCAGTCACACGGCTCAGTTTGGGTCAAACTGAGATTTATACATCACACACTATTACTATTTCCAGATAATTAACTGCATTTAGTACAAAATTAATTGTTCTAATTTAGCAGACAAATTTAGTATACTAAAAGTACAATCACAGGGTATTTACAGTATATTAAGTACATAAATATGTACACAAAAGCAGTCACACGGGTAAATTTTTGAGTTTATGCATAATCTGAAAGCTGAATACATAAGCTTTTCATTGATGTGTGGTTTGTTAGGATAGGACAATACAACTATTAGAACATCGATGCCAGTAAAGAAGCTTTATTTATAAGAGTGAAACACAGACAAGCTTTACTGAAAAGTTATTAAAAATAATAATCAAGCTAAATAAGAAATAAAAATTAGGAAAAATTATTTAAAATGTATTTTTTTTATTTGCAAATACAAATATTAATATTAATAATATTAGGTTAAATAAGAAATAAAAAGTTAGGTATGAAAACTTTAAATGTATTTAAAAAATGAAAAAAGGAAATGATTAAAATAATAATAATAATAATGAAGTTAAATAAGAAATAAAACATTAAGGAATATTTTTTTTAAATGAATTTAAAAAATAAATAAACTAAAAATAATAAACGTGAAATAAAAATTAAGGAATAAAAAATCATTAAAAAATATACCATAATAATCACAAAGTCAAATGAGAAATAAAAAGTTAGGTATAAAAAAAATGTGTTAGTTTATAAAATATTACTTAATTTCAGATCCATTAAAAATAATTAACAGATGCAGCTTTTGATTTGAATTATGGATTAGTGAATGTTGAAAATAACTGAGATAGTATAAACAGTAATAAAGTATTTTTCATCATTAGTTCTTGTGACCATAAAAACTGAAGCAAATGTTAGCAAATGAAGCAGTTAGTTAAATTAATATCAGATGTGAACTTTTCCTGACCAATAGCCTGAACCTGTGAGTAAAGTCATGTGACCCCTGAATAAAGTCATGTGACCCGTGAGTAAAGTCATGTGATCTCCAGGTAAATACATGGCCACGGTGACGGAGTTCGGCTGTATCCCGGTGTCCACGCTTTACCATACACCAGAGTCCGGCTGGGTCATCACCACGTAAGACACACACACACACACACACACACACACACACACACACACACACACACACACACACACACACACACACACACACACACACTCATATCATCCGGTGTTTGGGTGCGTGTGTTTCCTCCAGCTCTCGTCATCAGTCAGACTCGCTGAGACTCACTCTCTCACAGGAGTGTCTATAGCCGAGTCTGCATTATACAGTTACGAGTAGGGCTGGGCAAAAACATCTGATTTTTCAATTAATCGGTTTTAAAAAAAAATCCAAATTGATTCTCAAAAGCGACAAATCGATTTTTTTTTCGATTCCAAAACGCCAGTATTAGTTTGCCACTGTTCAGACTCGTCATATTTACAGCGAGTTCTTAATTTCTTTTTATTAATTAATCACTTGTAAACTTATGTTCACTGTTCTTTTTTTATAAACATAGGATTTGTACTAAATCTATATTTATTGAATAATCAAATTTAGAATCTAAATCTTAGAATCGAATGGGAACATCTGAATCTAGTAAAATACATTTTTTTTTTTAAATAAATAAAATAAAAACATATAAACAAAACATGCAACCGGTTAAAAACCATTTATTTACTTTGAAGATTATTTAACAAAATGTTAAAGGGATACTCCACTTTTTTTGGAAATAGGCTCATTTTACAACTCCCCCAGAGTTAAACAGTTGGGTTTTACCGTTTTTGAATCCATTCAGCCGATTTTCTGATGTGTAGAAGAATATCAGTAATCAGACAGTTTCTGGTCTCATTGACTAGGAAAAAAATATACTATGGGAGTCAATGAGACCAGAAACTGTCTAGTAACTGATATTCTTCTACACATCAGAAAATCGGCTGAATGGATTCAAAAACGGTAAAACTCAACTGTTTAACTCTGGGGGAGTTGTAAAATGAGCCTATTTCCAAAAAAAGTGGAGTATCCCTTTAAATTGACTACAAGACAGCAGATTTTAGCTTCTCAGTCTGGAGAAGATCCCAATCCGAGGCTCTGTAATATTACACACACACACACACACACACACACACACACACACACACACACACACACACACACACACACACACACACACACACACACACACACACTCAGTAACAGTGTAACCGTGTGTTCTCAGCTACTTTAACGCGGTGACGGGCGTGGAGGACCCGGAGCAGTTCCTCCCTCCTGCGTTCTGCGCTGATGCCGAGACTGAAGAGGAGACTCTGGACTTCTTCAGCGGATTCTCTCAGCTTTACACACTTTAACACGCTGGAGGACTTTCACATGCTTTCTCACTGTAACACCTGGTGTGCACGTGTGTTTTTAAATGCTGATGCTGCTCTTTATGATTTACTCACTTTATTCATCTACGATTCGTGTCAATCAAAAGCACTTTAATCATTAAAAAAGGGAAAATAAAGCTTTTATCTTTCGGTATTTTCTTGCATCGTCAGCAGTGTAATGTAGCTTATCATAAAGTCCCTGTGGTGAAAGTCCAGCTTTAATGTTGTTTATGTGTATATGTGGTGTTTTTAATATGCTTTAAGACAAATCATGTGTAAATTCATAAGTCGACAGCATTGCTGAGTATTTTCTCCTTAAAGCGCTCATCGGATGCAAACTCCACTTATATATGGTGTTTGCATATTAATGTTTGCAGTGTGTGGACACAACCACCATACAATGAAGAAAATCCATTTGCTCCTTATTTTTAATTCTCAAAAAGCCTAAACACTCTCATTAATCAAGCCGTTTGTATTTTCTGAGCAATATAATTGTTTTCTTTTATTTATTTATTTTTTATGCATTTTGCAGAAGCTTTTATCCAATGTGTTTTATAGGTACACAATTACATCTTATCAGTTCTTGCTTTTCCTGGGAATCGAAAAGGAAATAGTTCCTAATTTTTGAGTTCTTTAAACGGATATTGAAATTTAACTAATTGAAATGTTTTTATGGCTGAATTTCATAGACATGTATTTTCAAACAGCTGTTTTTTTTTTTTTCCTGAATTCTTAGACTGCAAATTTAAAAAAATCTTATCGTTTTTTGATTTCTGGGTCCTTGAGGTGTTCCGACATGCTCTGACATTTGTGCTTATTTCTGTTACTTGTGACATTTTCATGGCTAAAGTCTGGTTACACTGTATTCAGCACAAACTCTGCTACAGTAATATGTCAGCAGCATGTATGTACAAGTTTGTGAAAAAATGAAAACTCCGTACATTTTGTGAAACGATTAAGTCATCACACCACGTGTCAGTATTAGTCACACACCGCTATGTAACAGCAACAACAATGGCGGACTGTATGCTTGTGATCGTGGTGCAGAAGCAATCTTCGTCTTCACCTTGCTGTCACGTTGGGTTGGTATAGAGCGTGCAAGGTTATGCGCATGCTCCAAATCTTCTTCTCCGTGTTTAGTGTATCTCTGTGGTAGAATTACAGCCCCACACACTGGTCTGACATGTATACCACATCGTTTTCAGTGGTTTCGTGCGTACGCATATATTTCGTGAGACGACACCATGTTTACTAAAAAAAATTTAGAACGAGAAAAAAAAAAGATTGGATAGGGAAAGCTCTGGCTTTGTGTGGATGTGGTCTCAGATAAGACAATATATTGATTTAAATTTTGTAAGACATGTTTTGTGTGAGAAAGCTTTATGCGAGGAGGCGTGAATCATCATGAATATTACTGAAAAAGACCCTCCCATAATGTCCCTATTAGGAGCTATCAGGCCCTATCATTATGAGGAGCCTTGCACAGAGAATGAGGAGATTTAAAAAAGAATGGCTTTTAGATTGTTTGGATTTATTTACAACACAACATAATCCAAAGATACACAACAAAGGTCAAAAAAGCACATCAGTAAACACACTGATCTAAAGACAGAGGCTTGAACAGTCACAAAACATTGTCCCATTCCTGAAACATAGTACATACCTGTCATTCAAGGTGTTTGATTTTTCATTTTACCATGTTCATGTACAGTCTCCTGTGAATGTTGAAGTCAGAAGTCAGCAGGACTCATCAGTGGCATCTCGTCCCTGTAATTTTTTTTTTTAAATATAAACACCTGTGAACATGCTGATATCAAGAGAAACTATAGGGTTGCACGATTTTGGGAATACATTTTAGATGGTTAAAATTATGGAATTTACAAAATACATATACATATATGAACACCAAGTTTGTTGTGCCTTGTAGGCATATATGTGTAGGGCTACATTAAAATAATAACAATAGCCTAGATAGCAGGTGGTCTATAAATCATTAAAAAGGAACACTTCAGTAACACTACACTAGAGAAAAATAAATGGATTATCATGTTACTTCAAACGTTTCCATTCGTTATGACGTTATGAAATGAGATTGTACTAAAACCATGAAACCTAATGTTTGGCACGTTTTGCTTTTCAAATGCACAGCGCATGCAGAGAACATTTACTGAAGCGATCGAGCTGCAAATGGTATACTATTATAATAACAATAATAAATATAGCTGCAAGCAGCCATTACCGGGGCCAAGCGCAAGAAGCGGCAACAGATGCCATCATGGGTGGGAGTGTGAGACCAACTGCAGCAAGGAGCAATTAAAGACATTTTAAGAGAAATGGCTAAAGAAATCATATATACAGTAACTTATATGATGATTTAATGGTTTATCACTTTGGACAAATAGGTGGCGCAGTTACGAAATAGATGTGATGTGGTCAGAGTGAAGTGACAATGACACATACAAAGTTTGGTGTCAAAATGTGAAGGAATTGCAGAGATAAAGCCTGAATAGTCATTTTGGCAGCATGCCTCAACTTTGCTGCTGCGCTATACGAAAACGGTTTCATCTATCGTCACGAAATCCATAACTTTTAGTCGGCACGGTCTGGAAATGATACGATTCGATTTTGGTGAAAATCGGACGAATGGTCTAGGAGGAGTTCGAAAAAGTGGGTATTGAATGAAAATAAAGATGGCGGACAGGAAGTTTGGCTGACTATGGCAAAATTGGTATCTATCTTTTTGGCATAACCCGATAAATATATAAAGACCAGTGTCATTAACATAGGCAAATTTATTTAAAAGTTATTAGCATTTTTGGAAATTAATCAATAACTTTTGACCAAAAGGTGGCGCTGTCTCAGAATCTTTTGAGTACTTCAGGGCATTGTGCTTATGGCACATACTGAGTTTCGTAATGTTACACCAATGCATTTGTTAAGTATAGCATTTTAATCAGAATACTGTAATGAAGTCTATGGCAATTTCACGTTTTGTTCTATTATGACAACAAGTGGCACAATTGCACCATTGTTTTCATGTGTCCTCAGAGTGAGGACTCTTTTTTTACCTCAAATCTGGTAAAAATATCTCATTTTGTTTTGTAGTTATAGACATTTATTTAAAAAAACACGTAAAAAATGACTAACACCTGACTTTGATTGGATTTTACTACCCCTCACTATCAATATTTTGACATTTAAGTATTAGCAATTTGCCAACAACTTCTAAGGGTGGTTTCGTCTCAATCGGTCTCACGGTTTTGAAGATTTTGGCAAATGTTTTTTAAGCGCTAAATCACAATGCTACACAATCCGTAAGGCGAAACCTAGCATGTTTGATATCGTTTGACTCGGCAAGGATTCAGGAACTCAAGGAGTTGACTCCCGTGAAAATCAAACAACCACTCACAGACTTATACACATTTGAGGGTTTAATTTTACCACTAGGAGGCGCTGGTCGAAACTGCTCAGGCTCCTGATAGTCTCGGCCTCAGACGTCACGCCCATGGAACGTTGGCTAAACGTCTGATGCATATGGTACACTTAACTGGAAACACTTCAGCAATGTCGAAGTCGTCATCTGATTGGATGAATTTTATCGGATTTCCGGGGGGCGCGAGTGTCGCGTTTATTTTCGGTCCGCCGGGAAACAAAGCGCAGACGTGTGATTGCGGAAGAAAAACGGTTGTGTTTACATGAGTGACAATGAGCATTTATCAAGTTCAGCTAAACGTAGTAAACGTAGTAATCAGTAAACGTAATCAGCAATGACTTACTGCTTGTTTTCTTCTCCTTCTTTGATTTTCTATACTGACTGACTTGTTGCACGCTGGTCTGTTGTTGTGGTGACATTTCCACGCCCCGAAACGTGACGCTGAACGAAACGAACTGTAATTGGTTGTTTGACATGTCGGTCAAACGGCCTTATGGGCGGGCCTTGGCCAAAGAAAGCTGCTATGAATTCCAGACCTTCAGCCGTCAGTCTGAAGGTCTGGCTACGCGAGACTAGGCTCCTGATGACCCATACCGAGTTTCATAACGATACTTTCATTGTTCAGAAAATACAGGATTTTGGTACAAAATTCAAAATGGCTGATGCCTAAATTGGCGAATATGGAAAAATCAGTCGAGTTGGCATGACGCCCTGAATCTAACGAGACCACTTTTATGACTTTTTGATAAACCGTTCAGAAGTTATAAAGGAAAAAAATAGCCATTTTTCGTATCTCCGGACCAGTTTTTTTCTCGGCATGATCTGAAGATGATATGATTCAATTTTCGTGACAATAGGATTTACGAAAAAAGTCGTTTTTTCGGGAAAATCAAAATGGCAGTGCAAGGGCAATCGAATCGAGTTAAGGAATCAGTGGGAAAATAACTTTGTTTCTAGCCCCTTACTGTTTCCAAAGTTATTAGCATAAACATGAGTGACAGTTTGGACAGTTGGTGGCGCTAGTGGGATTGAGTTAGACACACCAAGATTGGTGTATTTAATGTTGGGACTGTCCTCTATCAGAATGTCAAATCGTTACAACTTTCCGCAAACGGTACTATGGTGAAGGGGGTGGATTGGAATCCACTGCTGCTTCAATGTATATGTAATGATGAGTAATTATTATCAAGATATTTGTCAATATTATTCTTTCTAGATATTCAATGAGTTGAATGATTTCTCTAGGCTTGTGAGATTTTACTTTGTTATAGAAGTTGCCAGTGTAATTACTGAAATGTTCTTTTCATGTATTCTTGAATGTCTGTATTTGATTTGATATCTGAATGCAGTAACAGTACTTGCTTATTTATCCCAGCTTCCAGAAATGAAATAGGGACTTGTTTTGTGTTTGAGAAGATCTTCAACGTGTTAAAACATACAGGGGTCATTGAAGCCAATATTTTAATGGACCATTTCTTTGTTAAAGCCTTACTTTCCAGTTAGACTAAAGTTAGAGAAAGAACGCATTATCTTGATGTTTTGAGAGGACTCTCATGTTTATAGTTAGAGCCTGGCTAAATCCAACCTTGGAAAAGCTGTGTGTCGGTGTGTGTGTTAGTCTTCTTGGTTACAGGTTAAGGAATCACTGGCATTATTGGAGATTGAGTGAATTGTTGTTCGAGACATGCTGGCGCTCAACAACCCAAATCTGCGACCTGGAAGGTCATGACGTGCTATGTGTCCGAATGTGTCATCTGCATAATCGATGGAGATATGCTTCCGTCTGTCTGTATTGTGTGGAAAATTACTGCGTTTATCTATTTCTAGGCCAATGAGAACCATTCAACCTGTAAGCAATGACGTAGCTTAGACCTTGAAAATGGTATAACTGCTGTGATCTTTGTAACTGTAAGCGGGGCGGCCTACGAACTCCTGTGTGAGTATTGAAGCTGACTTCTGCGTGATGAAACTGCAAACTATCTTCAGTAAAACTTTTCTTTAATTTTTTATAATTCTGACTCCGGGTCTTCATTCTTCATATCTGGTTCTGGGTCTTTGACTGTAAACCCCTTACAATGGGCTGCCATAGACTCCCAGAGCGGAAGATGAATAATAATAATAATAGGAACGGGAACAGATACAATATGTGTCTCCGCACCTTCGATACTTCGCCCCTAATAATAGCAAATACAATGTAATATCAATTGAAAAATAATTTAGACAATAATAAAAATAGTAAATGAAATAGTGACTAGTAGGCTACCTACCTGGGTCATAAAAGTCAGTTTGAAGAAAATATAGCCTAGATGAATATTTAGATTTCAGGAAACTTACTTTATAATATAAAATATAATATAAGCTACACCTATAATATAAATCATATCAACTCATGTTGCTATTTTAGTCTGACTGACTCCGGTGGCCAACTAACTTTACTATTACTTATATATCATGACCAGTTAGTCTTGCTTGTGAAGGCTAATTCCCCGAGAGCTGTTTTTAACTGTGCGGCAATGTGTACAGCCCCAGGAAGCACACGGAGCAGACACTTCTCTATTCCCGGAAGGAGAGTTATGGGAAAGTTGCCCTCTGCAATATGGCGGCGCAGTTGATGTACGATCCAGCGCCAATAGGGCGTCTATGTATTTATTATGTCTACACTCTAAAAACTGTTGAGTTGTTTTAATCAATTTTGAGTCAAATATGGACAAACTCAAACATTGGGTTAAAAATGTAGGTACTTTCCTGTTATCCGGACCCCAGTGACGGGTAGGTTTAGGTACGGGGTTGGGGTAGTTCATATATTTATATATAGCAGGCAACAGGCTGGCGCCAAAACTGGCCCGCCAGCAATATTTTCTGGCCCGCCGGATTATTTTGGAATTCCGTTTTTTTTTTTTTTTTTTTTATCAGCCTATTTTTATTTTACAATAACGGTTTACAAACAGGCGCCATGAATCATTCATTCAATCGTTTTTTTTTTTCAAAGTAAAAACAAAAATAAAAAACAACTTGTTTTTCCATTATTTCCTGAACTAAAATAAAAAAAACGAATTTTGAATTTGAATCTTAATTTAACACTTTATAAGACATATACGAATGAAATCATTTTAAACATCAAGTAGCTACTATTGTGGTAACAGATTACAGCCATTTTAATAAGGGTGTGAATAGCAATCATGCTCTCCTGTAAGTCTCATTCGCTTACAGTCCGACTTTTGAACTTTTTTCATTATTATTTATTCGGGTATAACACACTGATAAATAATATGTATTACCTGATAAGAAATATTTGCACTATAAATGCTGCACAAAACTATTCCACTATAGCCTACTTGAGATAAGCCGTATCCGCGCGCCTGATCTGCAAACCACACATACTTAACAGTGTTAAATTAGAAAAATACTGTTTGATAGAACTGCTTTGTTACCACAGTTATCTGCGTGCTTCCTCGGCGATGATGAAGTTCCACATTTGGGGCTTTCCAACCAGAAAATGCATGTTTCATCTCAGTCTTTCACAATATTTTCTTCAGATAACTCCAAATTTCTCCCACACACGGGACTTGATTTTTGATGACTTTTGTCGACAACTTTACAATCCCCACTAGCTATTCTTTTCTTCAACTCCTCAGCATCCATCTCGACAACTGCAGATCGCGGCATCGCGCGCGCGCGGTTATGAGGAATTTTTAAAAAAGTGAAAGTGAAAGTAATAACGTTATAGGTCCTGGGAGGACGTGGCCACAAATAAACTGATGTGGATTTTTAATTATTTTATCAACTTGAAATACAGCCATATTTTTGTAGATGTGTTCCTAAAAATATGCATTTTTTTTTACGTTTGCATGTGATTGTTTTAAACCCGTGTTACCCGTTGTTTGAGTGATTTGAGTGATAGGCTTTGCCCTATTTAATTTATGTTATTTACATTTCATATTTTTTTTCTGTGACATTTTTTTCCTCTGCTGACAGTAATAAATAATATTTATATTGACAGGAACACAATGTTTGTATAGCATTTATAATTGTTATATGCTACTTAATCTCTCTCTTTCCGTTAGAGACATTTGAATGAGAGATTCTGGAAATGAGATCTAAATTTTGCGGATTCGTCAGGTCGGGATATAAAAAGCGGGTGAGCACAGAGGGTATTTTAAGCGGTTTAATTTGTATCCATAGGCCTACTCCGTGTAGCTGGCCCGCCATCTACTGGCTAAAAAAAATATTGGACCCCTGATATATAGTAATGTAACGTTAAGTCAACGGCGGTGGGGTCCGGATAACAGCAAAAATATATATATAAATATGACCTACCCCAACCCCGTACCTAAACCTACCCGTCACTGGGGTCCGGATAACAGGAAAGTACCAAAATGTAATTACAAAATGTAACCCAATGGCTGGGTTTGTCCATAATTGACCCAAAATTGGATTAAAACAACCCAGCATTTTTTAGAGTGTATGCTCTTATACACCCACAGTCACAGAGCATTGGCCAAACCTCAAATTACGGCAGTAGGAGTGGCCTTTTTTTTGTTTTTTACTGAGTATGGTAATAGCCCATCCTGCCACATATGCAGAAGTCCTTTTTCTTTTACTCCTTCAACTGGACTATATTAGTGGGGTATTGTAGGGAATAGAGAATAGTATACATTTAGATTTAGTCTAGGTTTAAATAGTATAGATTTTGGTCAGTGCTGGAGCTAAAAAGCTACAAAAGAACAACTCTCTGAGCTGCGCATGACCACTTGTTGTTGAACAGAAACTAGTCATTGTCACAAGGAGCTGTGAAGATGCCTTACGTCGTGAGATACAGTTTTCTATTTATCAGTATTTGTATAAGCAGCATGTCATGGGCAGCCGCAGTGAGTCAAGGTGTGGATATGTGTAAATAATATATACATTTTATTGCATTTGTTAACATTAGTTAATGCACTGTGAAGTAACATGAACAGCTGTAGGCTATAACGTTAACAAAAACTAACCATGAGCAATATATTTTTTACTGTATTTTTTAATATATGTTAGTTAATACATTATCTAATGTTAACAAAACAAAACAAAACATTGTATAGTGTTACATTTTGTTATCCAATTAAAAGTGTTGCTTTGGATTATATTGCTATGGAAGGCCCTGCAGTAGAATACATTGTTTAGAAAAGTTAAGAAAATACCAAGAACACAACAAGATAGCTTTGCAAATTAATAAGTGTAAAAAAGTTGTAATAGTTTTTTCTATTAAACAGTAATCACATCATCTTCTGGGCATGACGTCACCATCGAGTGTGCTACTGATAAAGGACCTCAGAATGGAGTGTACATGTACAAACAAGAAGAAGGACGTAAACAGCAGGCACTCTTCTACTGTTACAAAGAAAATCCTGTCTTTAAAACCGCGAACAAATCCAGAGTCAGTGTAAGTGGAGCCCTTCCCAACCTGAGTGTCAGCCTCCTGCATGTCACTGCCGAAGACAGCGGGCTTTACTGGTGTGAATTTAATTTGGAAGAAAAAAATACTGTTGGCAAGATGACTTGGTTATGGATAGGTAAGTGTATCTTACATTTCATGTAAATAATTGTATTCTAAAACATGATGTGTTTATTATATGAGTGTACCGCATGTGTTTATATGTAAAGGGCGTGAATGGGAACATTTTGATGGAGAGATTTAGAAGGTGTGGTAGATTTTTCCCCTTTATACTCCTGCGTCTTCTGTCAACAACTGACCGAGTTCCCGAACTCTGACTTGTTATTTGCTTCCCTGAACTGAGATTCTGCGCAGCATGACATGACGCGTTTCATAATTTCCCTACAATTTGATTCCCAGCAAACATTTGGACGTGTAATGACCTTTGAAAAGACGTCCGTCCGACACGTCCCGTCATGGTTGAAAAATAGTTCCAAAATGAAAGTTGAACCGACGTCTTTGACGTCATCTGGCCGTGAATTCAACGTCTTTTCTGGCCGTGATTTCAACGTCTTTTCTGGCCGTGAATTCCACGTCTCTTCAGCGCGTCCCAGGACGTCTAAATGCGTCGTCATTTGGGTGTTTAAATGTGTTGCTGCATAATTTAAGTGTATATATAAGCCTGCATTTAAAATAACCACACACATATTGTGTAACATCGTGAAAGACAATCAAGTCTTGAGGTTTACACATCTTGACAAAGGTTCTAAAAGGCTCCAAAATTTGTCCCGTCGGACCTGACCGTCAATAAAACGTTTTAATCACGTGTACACATCACAAACAAGAACACATTATTTGTGGATATAAGAAAAAAGCAGCATGTTCTGATTTAGCCAGCATTTTATTGATCTTGAACAGCCTATATTTCTCTTAATTTTTTTCAATGTTTAACATTTGTTAACCAAACTAAAATGCAAATTACAAAATACTGAATTATTATATAAAGGGATAGTTCACCCAAAAATTTAATTTAAATTCTTTCATTTACTCAACCTCATGTTCCAAACCTGTATGAGTTTCTTTCTTCTGCTGAACACAAAAGATGATATTTTGAAAAATGTTTGTAACCAAGCAAATAGAGCAACCATTGACTACCATTATTGGAGAAAGATTATTATGGTAGTTAATAGGAAGCGACATCTGCTTGGTTACAAACATTCTTCCAAACATACAGGTTTGAAACATGACATGGGGTTGAGTAAATAATGACAATTTTCATTTTTGGGTGAATTATCCCTTTAAACACATTGTTTGGCTCATTTTTTTATCCACCAGCTCTTCCTGGAGTGTGTTTCAGGTGTTCTGTCATTGCTGCATCAATTTCAGAGTCTGTAGCATTTGGGCTCCACCTCTTCACAGCATCTAAGGGAAGAGAATTATATATTTTAAATAAATACAATTATAAATTTGAGGTAAATGATCTGCATTTATTTTCAAAATATTTGTATGGTCTACAGCTAAAAAAAAAAAAACATGGAACAAGATGAATGAATCATGAAAGAAACATTAGAAAAAGGTAATCAACATGCATTACATTTTATTTTATTGTATAAAAGATTTCTTTTATCTTCAGCAGTTACTGAATCTTAACTTCAGCAGTTACTGAAAACATACATGTTAAAATCCAACTAAACATTTCATTCCAATTCAGATAATTTACTTTCTGAAAGAAACTCTCAAAAGGCTACATTAATAAGTTACAGTAATGACTTTGACTGTATCATTAAACAATACTTTATACTATGGTACCGTTGTATACGTTCAAAGTAACTTTTAGCCTACTGGCTAATTTTAGCCAAACACAGTAAACTTCAGTTGACAATGTATGTGGGCATCATTTCTTTCGGTTCATTCATGTCAAACAAGTAAAACTCAAGCACGTTTTCTAATAATACAAAATGTACTTACCCAACATTAGATTTTTAATAATATCGACACAACTCCCTCCTCTCTCCTCGTGGTTGTTCAAAGTTCCAGAATCTATGAGAACGCCTTAACATCTCGCGAGATAATCTATCCCATCACAGGATTTTGTAATATCGCGAGATGTTTTGTTATTACATTTTGGCAGCACAGTTTATGGTTTTGGCCAACTCAGACATAAATTGTGACCGGGTATATTACTGTTTTACATGATGTATATGCATACATTCCATAAAAAATAACAACGAATACATCAGGTAAGCTACAAGGCAGCTTTGCAATCACGTAACCACACTGGGCACTTTGTGATTATAATTTTTTTAAACAAGATAAAGAAAATATATTTACTTTGTATACAAATCGTGTATTTCATAAAGATAATTCCTGATATTTTTTTCTGTCTTGCTAGACTGTACGTGCAAAAGACGTCAGTGGACGTATATTCACACAGCCTGACTAGACGTGTAGGCTAAAGGACGTCAGTGGACGTCTTCACAACCTCTTTAAAACTACTCGGGCAATTAAATTAATTATTGCAGTATTAACCATGCAAGGATTAAGCACAGCTTTTGCATATTTCACAAGGATTTCATAGAGGGTCATTCTGGACTATAAATGCACGTGGAACAGACGTCGCCAGGTGACGTCCTCTCACCCGATGCGCTATATATTGAACTACGTAGCTAAAAGTTAAAATAACAATTATACATGCAACTGTAGACATGTACAAGTGTATCTGAATGCATTTTTAGGAAATGTTCTGTGTTACATATTTTTACCGATTTATGCCGTCATACCGCGACTATTTTTGGCCAGGGACACGACGTTGCCGTCGGACCAATGTTTGCTGGGTTGATTCTTCATATGCAAACTCTTCTGTTACTAGGAAGGGTTAGCTCTGTTTTCTTCATTGCTCTATAATCCCACGTTTTCAAACCTAGACATCTCTCTAGTTTCATTTCCCATATTTGTTATTTTTACACTCAACAGGGGTTTGGCAACATAGGCCTACAACATTCGAAAACACAGAACAGAAAGTTTTAGTATATGGTGTTTCAAAGCGTTAGCATGTTAAATAAGGTTAGATGTTAGAAACATGGTTAGTTTAATATACAGTTTAAAAATCTATCACAAATACAATCACTTTATGATTAATATTGAATGGAAAAATGCATATAGTATAAAAAGTATAATTCTCTGGCCCTGATTTTTTTTTTATTCTGTCCAAGAAAAAGAAAAAGACTGCCCAGAAGAAGTTCTTCCTCTTGTGAAGATCCTCATTCTGTGTGCTGTCATACTGTTCCTCAATTTTATCTGCTGTATGATTCTCAAGGTAAGCGTACAATTACAATGTTCTTCAAAAGCAAAAAAATAAACTTATGGACAACATTATGCGTGTATCTGAAGTGCGTTACTGAGGTATGCTGTCATGTGACAAAATACTATGGAGCTAATATGTGCCATAATTAAACAAACAAATCCAGCATTTTTGCAAACAAACTTGATCAGCTTTGCGAAGGAAAACTCGACTCGCAAACAAACTCAATCTGCTTTGCGAAGGAAAACTCGACTCGCAAACAAACTCGATCTGCTTTGCGAAGGAAAACTCGACTCGCAAACAAACTCGATCTGCTTTGCGAAGGAAAACTTGACTCGCAAACAAACTGGATCTGCTTTGCGAAGGAAAACTCGACTCGCAAACAAACTCGATCTGCTTTGCGAAGGAAAACTCGACTCGCAAACAAACTTGATCTGCTTTGCGAAGGAAAACTCGACTCGCAAACAAACTCGATCAGCTTTGCGAAGGAAAACTCGACTTGCAAACAAACTTGATCTGCTTTGCGAAGGAAAACTCGACTCGCAAACAAACTCGATCTGCTTTGCGAAGGAAAACTTGACTCGCAAACAAACTTGATCTGCTTTGCGAAGGAAAACTCGACTCGCAAACAAACTCGATCTGCTTTGCGAAGGAAAACTCGACTCGCAAACAAACTTGATCTGCTTTGCGAAGGAAAACTCGACTCGCAAACAAACTCGATCTGCTTTGCGAAGGAAAACTCGACTCGCAAACAAACTTGATCTGCTTTGCGAAGGAAAACTCGACTCGCAAACAAACTCGATCAGCTTTGCGAAGGAAAACTCGACTTGCAAACAAACTTGATCTGCTTTGCGAAGGAAAACTCGACTCGCAAACAAACTCGATCTGCTTTGCGAAGGAAAACTCGACTCGCAAACAAACTTGATCTGCTTTGCGAAGGAAAACTCGACTCGCAAACAAACTTGATCTGCTTTGCGAAGGAAAACTCGACTCGCAAACAAACTCGATCTGCTTTGCGAAGGAAAACTCGACTCGCAAACAAACTCGATCTGCTTTGCGAAGGAAAACTTGACTCGCAAACAAACTTGATCTGCTTTGCGAAGGAAAACTCGACTCGCAAACAAACTCGATCTGCTTTGCGAAGGAAAATTTGACTCGCAAACAAACTCGATCTGCTTTGCGAAGGAAAACTCGACTCGCAAACAAACTCGATCTGCTTTGCGAAGGAAAACTTGACTCGCAAACAAACTTGATCTGCTTTGCGAAGGAAAACTCGACTCGCAAACAAACTGGATCTGCTTTGCGAAGGAAAACTCGACTCGCAAACAAACTCGATCTGCTTTGCGAAGGAAAACTCGACTCGCAAACAAACTCAATCTGCTTTGCGAAGGAAAACTCGACTCGCAAACAAACTCGATCTGCTTTGCGAAGGAAAACTCGACTCGCAAACAAACTCGATCTGCTTTGCGAAGGAAAACTCGACTCGCAAACAAACTCGATCTGCTTTGCGAAGGAAAACTCGACTTGCAAACAAACTTGATCTGCTTTGCGAAGGAAAACTCGACTCGCAAACAAACTTGATCTGCTTTGCGAAGGAAAACTCGACTCGCAAACAAACTCTCGATCTGCTTTGCGAAGGAAAACTCGACTCGCAAACAAACTTGATCAGCTTTGCGAAGGAAAACTCGACTCGCAAACAAACTTGATCTGCTTTGCGAAGGAAAACTCGACTCGCAAACAAACTCGATCTGCTTTGCGAAGGAAAACTCGACTCGCAAACAAACTCGATCTGCTTTGTGAAGGAAAACTCGACTCGCAAACAAACTTGATCTGCTTTGCGAAGGAAAACTCGACTCGCAAACAAACTCGATCTGCTTTGCGAAGGAAAACTCGACTCGCAAACAAACTCGATCTGCTTTGCGAAGGAAAACTCGACTCGCAAACAAACTCGATCTGCTTTGTGAAGGAAAACTCGACTCGCAAACAAACTTGATCTGCTTTGCGAAGGAAAACTCGACTCGCAAACAAACTCGATCTGCTTTGCGAAGGAAAACTCGACTCGCAAACAAACTCAATCTGCTTTGCGAAGGAAAACTCGACTCGCAAACAAACTTGATCTGCTTTGCGAAGGAAAACTTGACTCGCAAACAAACTTGATCTGCTTTGCGAAGGAAAACTTGACTCGCAAACAAACTTGATCAGCTTTGCGAAGGAAAACTCGACTCGCAAACAAACTCGATCTGCTTTGCGAAGGAAAACTCGACTCGCAAACAAACTCGATCTGCTTTGCGAAGGAAAACTCGACTCGCAAACAAACTCGATCTGCTTTGCGAACGAAAACTCGACACGCAAACAAACTCGATCTGCTTTGCGAAGGAAAACTCGACTCGCAAACAAACTCAATCTGCTTTGCGAAGGAAAACTCGACTCGCAAACAAACTTGATCTGCTTTGCGAAGGAAAACTTGACTCGCAAACAAACTTGATCTGCTTTGCGAAGGAAAACTCGACTCGCAAACAAACTTGATCTGCTTTGCGAAGGAAAACTTGACTCGCAAACAAACTCGATCTGCTTTGCGAAGGAAAATTCGACTCGCAAACAAACTCGATCTGCTTTGCGAAGGAAAACTCGACTTGTAAACAAACAGAAAGCAATTTGCAAAAACAAAGGTCAATTTGAGCGAAAATGCAGTGCAATAACCAATACTGTGTTTTACAAATATAAATAAATGAGCCTAGATAATAGGCTATTTCACAAATAAATTCAAACCATCCTACAAATTGCATGTAACCTTTGAACAAATACCAAATCTAGAGCATACAAATGCATATCTGTCTGTTAAGATTGTGAGATCTCTCGGCTCGATTTTCTTAAAACAGTAGCTGGCACTAAAATAGGGGATACATTTAGCACTAGTCTCCTGGGAGAAGCACTTATTTGAAACGCGCTTGCATTTGCCTATAGCTGAGGAAAAAGTTTCTGTCTTACTTTATTTATAAAAAACATCTTGAGGTTTTCTTTTAACATTTAGCAAAGGAAAACCTCAAGATGTTTATTGCTAATTCTTTATTGTGCTGGTCCCCCAACAGGCATTGTACTGACTTTGTG
This sequence comes from Chrosomus eos, assembly GCA_036326025.1. Lineage (NCBI taxonomy): Eukaryota > Metazoa > Chordata > Actinopteri > Cypriniformes > Leuciscidae > Chrosomus > Chrosomus eos. The sequence continues at coordinate 3,025,746 of CM070818.1, read as the reverse complement.
AAACTTTGCAACTACATGTCAGCTTGTTCTAAACCTAACCCAAAAAGGTCCCATATTGTACAACTTTCTGAAGTTTTATTTTAGGTGTTTATGTCCTTTTAAGGTCCTTGCACACTGAGCACACATATGCGTATTTTTCGTATTTGTGATTCGGTGGCTCTGAATTGTCAAAACACCATTCAGACTGCTTGCTACGAATGCGAAAAACGGAGAAAATCGAACCTGATCCGAAATTTTTTTATGAAGGATGAAAGTTTCGGAGGCAGTGTGCAAGCGTGATTGACATAACATGAGGTCATATTTATTTTTTAACGTGCAAAAATTTTGGACGCTAATTTCGGAGTGTGCAATGGCCTTAAGAATAAATATTTGCGGTATAAGTATCAAAAACCATCTCAATATATGTTTAAAGCTCGAGTTTGGCCTGTCTATTTAATATTCATGAGCCTCTCTTCTGATTGGCCTGTTGTTTTCTGAGTGACCCACCATTGGTCGGGTGGAGACTGAAGGCGGGGACTGAGTAGTTCTGACATTACATTTATACAGAAGTCACAACGGCTCGTGAAAAGGCACAGCTACTTTACTCAGGCTGTGTGTGTGTGTGTGTGTGGGATCCACTGTTCTGAAACTTATATGCTAGTTTCATAGACCTAGACCTCTGTTATCATAAAAAAAGCCAGGACATTTCAGTTTTTACAATGGGACCTTAAATTTAGAAACATGCAGCTTTCATCTATATTTTTCCATGGTTCCCTGCGATCCTCCATTCTGTTTTTTTTTAGTTGTGCCATCAAGTAGTCTGGTATTGCATGACAACAACTGTTAACAGACTGCGGGTCATTTTGAGGTAGTCAAATATGTTAAATTAATATTTTGTGTTTCATTATTTACTTATTTGTCAAGTAGTAGCCACATCTTTATACAATTAAATGTGGAGAATATAGGTCAAGAACATAGCAATTTCTTCATTTATTTGACATAATAGATCACTTTTTAAAATGAGTCTTTTTTTTTTTTTTTAGATGAAGGGCTGTTGGGGGAACAAGAAATACACAGCATCAAATCCATCAGTTTAAGAAGAGATGAAACAGAGCAATATGAACATCCAGCCCTCTGTATGGACATTCATCAACCTGGACTATCAATCTTGTATAGTCTGTATACTGTATAGTCTGTGTTAGGGTAGTCTGTATACTGTATAGTCTGTGTTAGGGTAGTCTGTATACTGTATAGTCTGTGTTAGGGTAGTCTGTATACTGTATAGTCTGTATACTGTATAGTCTGTGTTAGGGTAGTCTGCATACTGTATAGTCTGTATACTGAATAGTCTGTGTTAGGGTAGTCTGTATACTGTATAGTCTGTGTTGCCTAGAGTGTATCCTGCTGATTACTACACGGCTCCGAGCTGGAAGCACAACCCCATTTTTTTGTCCATTTCAATGGACGTCGGGTCAAAACAGGGGTACTTCAACAATTTTTATGTTTATTATTTGATTTCATGTTGGTAAAATTGTGTTCTTTTTTAAGCTTATAACATTAACTTTTCAACTTTAAAGTCCCTGTGAACCGGAAGTTGCAAACGACTTTTCTCCAGTGCTGTGACGTATTTCCGAGAGAAACAGAATACTAAATGAGGCAAAATAGTGAGTGTGGCTTTTTTTTCCAACTAGCACCTGATTGGATCTAGAAAAATGCACCTCCTCGCCATCTCTCCTTTCACACGCTGTGTGCCTGTCTAATGTCAGTTGGAGGGGCGTGATTACGACACCTAAACCGTCAAGCCTACGTCATCGGGCAAGGTCCTCCAGTGCAGAGGGGAGGGGCATTTTCAGAATTTGATTAAAGATTACGAAGCCAACATTTTTTTTTGTGTGGATTGACTTGCATGGATGAATTGTTCACCACAAAACGATCAATTTAGGCAAACAAAGTAAGTATGGTCAATTTTGATTTCATGGGGACTTTAATTTAACATTTCACCTTTAATTGTAAGGTTTTTGCTTTATAGACTGCACATTTGTTTATTCATAACAAAATAAACCTAGGAATCAATCAATGCAGTCACGTTAGAGTCATTTCATGTGTGCATCTTTGAAACAATTTCTCTGTGACACACAGCAGTAGTGCACCTTGCACTTATCACAGAAGATCTTTTTGGACTTCAAGAACTGGCCGTCATTCCCTTGCCCCTCTTTTGCCCAGCTTCATCATGTGGAGTTTGAGAGGTACTGGCTGCGGTAGAATTGCTTGCTCTCCGGGTTGTTGTTTTTTTAACCCTGTGGCTTCCCAGAACGCACAAGCACTTCGGCCATATTCATTTTGAACTCGAGATCCATGATTTTCTGTGGCTGAGTTCCTTTGTATTCATTGTCCCAAGCCAGTTATTCACTACAGCAACATTAAAAGCATGACTAATCATGCGCAGTGGCCATTTGCAGGACTTGATATCAATCCAGTAAAAGCTGATTAGCTGATCAAGCTTGTCCAACCCTTCTCATGCCCTTGTTGTATTTCTTCACAACTTCTGGACGCTTGACCTTCACAAACTGCCTCTCTTTCTTATCCCACCTCTCAACTTGTAACGACACCACTGAATATCACTCTTTAGTGTGATGTTTGTAAAAGGATCATCCCCAAGTACTGGTTCTGCATCTGCTTCATGCTCATAATCTTCTCTGTCTTCTTGAGCCTGACTTTCCTCTGCCTCAATCTCAATTTCTTCCCCTACTACTGGTAGTGGCTCATCTCTGTCCTCCCTTGAAATTATTTGCAAAAACTATCCCTTACAAAAACAACTTCATACAAGTTTTATATTGTAATTTATTTTTACAGGACAGAAATGAAACAGTATATCCAATAAAATAATATTCAATAAATGTATCTAATTGTATGAAGTGTCTTAACTAACTCTCCCTATTTTTCATTCTACACTCACCGATTGTTGGAGATCTAGCATCATGTGCATTTCCATCTCAATCTTCCTCATCACTCCACATAAAGCCAACATCTGAGATATTTCCATCAGCTATATGTTCAAGCACTTCAATAACTGTATATTCTGCATATTAAATAGTTTCAAAAATGTATTAGTACTGTGACCAAGATTTTTTAAAGAAATTTCAATCAGAATTACTGGACATGTGATTTCAGTAACAGGCTTTCAAACCCACTGTACATTCTAATGGGCAGACATATTTGAAAAAAATCCTGATTTAAAACTTGCAATTCTACAAATGATTTTTAACTTTAATCAATAAGTTCAATCCTTCTATTTTACAGACAAACTATGAAATAATGGCAAACTAATATTAAATGTTGTAATGTATTTTAAAAGTATTGTAAATTCAAATGCTTCTTATTTAGGACATATTTGACTTAATTTACCTAACCTGAGAATAATTAAAATAAGGTAAAAGGTGTTTAAAATTACGCACTATTAAACAAAAGGTATTAGTAAAATGCAACGTTCACTTAGAGATGTTCAATGATGATTCGTACAGTTGCTCTTTGCAAGGAAAGGAATGTTTCAATTGATGCAAATTGCCATTTGTATATCACTAATGTATACACTGAGAATAGTTTCTTAATGTGGAAGGTGGATTGTACCATGTGAATTAGGTATACATTTATTTTTAAACATAAGCAAAATGTTTTTCAAGGAAGTTGAAAGTCTCTCAGTGGTGTATATAAGCTCAATCTTTCTGTACAACAGCAGAGAAACACGGAAACGCATAGACCTATATAACATCTTCTCAGAGTTTCTCTCCTGATATATAAGAATAAAGATTTTTCTTGGCAAGATAACTGTCCTTCGGTCCAGTGAATCAAATAATAACAGGGAAAGGCTTAATTCCGAGTCTACAGAGCTAAACACTGCACCGGTTTGTGTTTGTATTTCACTTTCTGATGTTCATTTTTCTACTTGGCTTTCCACATTAACCAATAACCTTCTTTGCAGTTGCGGTCATGTTTTCTTCCTCTCCATTAACTTTCAAAATGCATAAAAACAAGTCTCTTGTGTTCACTAACAGTTTTAAAGCTACACTGTGTGATTTTTACCCCCATCTAGCGGTGAAAAGGTATATGACCATCCAGTGAATATTAGTTTCTGTTCCTCTCAATTCCGATTTCGCTTTAACTCCTACGGTGGCCAATGTAGTCCAAGATTAACATGGCTTCCAGTTCGACCTCCTCGACACAGTGCCATCGAGTGTTAAAACGCGAAAGGCGAAGCTTGAATTAACGGGTATGTCCCTCTTTGGCTAATGTACTTTCAAGATGGAGGGGCAACATGGCGACCGACATTAGAACCCCTTACCCGTATGTATTTTCAATGGCATATTATACACTCACGAGAATACTTTATTACTTGAACGAAGTAAATATACATTAATGAGCACATATATTTTTGAAAGAACTAAGTGTTTTTAGCTAAGAATAAACTAAAAAAGTTACACAGTGTAGCTTTAAATCTTTTATTGTATTAAAAGTGCTAAAGTATGTAACTGTGTTGTTTTACTCATTATCCAGCATGGATTCATTTGAATGTATTGTATTTTATTTAGTATCTCTTGTCTCTGAATATATTGTAAACCTTAACATTGTAAAATATAGTGTTAACGATAAATCACGTTTGAGAATTCTGCTGGCTACTGTATACAGGCCACCAGGGCACCATTCCTTTATCAAAGAATTTGCTGACTTTCTATCAGAATTAGTATTGGCTGCAGATAAAGTCCTAATTGTTGGTGATTTTAATATACATGTAGATAATGAAAAAGATGCATTGGGATTGGCATTTAAAGACATTATAAACTCAATTGGAGTTAGACAACACGTGTCAGGACCTACTCATTGTCGTAATCATACTCTATGTAGCGTATTTAGGGTGAATCTAAATAATTATATATATTCTGGATAACTAAAATCCTAAGAGCCTTCAAAGGCCGGGAAGCTCCACACCAGCGTCCTCCCCCCAGGACTCAAAATTAACACACACACACACACACATTCCACCAAACACACATCCCCCCCAGGAATGTGGAATGTGCCACAGGAAGTGAATGTTACAGAGAAAAGAAACTTCTCTTTTTAAAAGACATTTTAAACAGAAATATTCAATGTGTTTTATGTGTTTGTTTGTTCATGTTACATTGAAATAACTGAGTTTACCATTATGTATTTTTACATGTAACTGCGTATTCCCTAGAATTCTAACGAAGGAGAAATGAATTCTGCATTCATATATATTCTATTATACTTCCCCTTTTGAATTATACGAACAATGTATCTAATCTCATCTTACGATTTGTCTTTTAGGGGTTTGATCTATGTGTTGGGAAACTAATGGTATAAGGTCTTAAACTTTGCAAACTGTTTAACCAAATCCGTTTTTGGCAAGTTTGGTCTTGATAAACTCCAATCTTCGTTCCCCATTTGTTAATTGACATTACATTTTGCTAAACTTGGTGACACACTAGTATTATAAAAATTGTGAAGATTCTTCCCTTAAACACCCAATGAAATTAGGGAGTCAAATGCCTGGTTAGAACACCATGGGCCATAAAACCTCCCTCCAAAGAGAAAGCTCCTGATTGGACCCTCTTCCAAAAGAAGGCGGAAAAGTCAGGGCTTCAAAAGGACTGAACACCAGTTTAAACACTCTCTTACGTCCATGTCCGCGTGTCATGATGTAACGTCTCGCCTCCTGGCGAGCTTTTTCGCCTTTCTTTTATGTGTTCTAGTTTAGTTTGTGTTTTTAAGATAAGTCCCCGGGTTTAATTCCGATCGACGAGTGAAAAGAACCCCGCGTGACATATCTCTTCAGCAAATCCAACTACAAGGGACACTGTAACAAACGCTCTCTCTCTCTCTGAAGGAGAAGCACGCGCACGTAACGCGTCGTACTGAGAGATGCCCACGCGCTTCTCTGGGATCTCCCTTCGGAGATTTTTCTTTGTTAGTCAAAGTTTTGTTTTCGTAGTCGACTCTGTTCACTTCCACCAAGTGAAACAGACTCAGTCGAACTATTTTCCGTTGGTAATGTTAACTCAAAGACTTCCAACCGCTGTTCAAAGACTCGCGCCGCATCACGTGACTATCCACGGAACCAAGGATTCAGCTCACGCACGCGCACGGAGAACAAAAGATCTGCCGTCCAAAACGCGCCTAGACCAGGCAAGCCGCTCAAGGAACACAGCAACACCTGAGAGAACCATTCCACATGCAAGTAAAATTAGGTTACCCTGTTTTCAGAGCATTAAGAATGTGTTTTGTGTTGTTTCGGAGGGGTTGTCTGTCTAGGTGAATGTAACTCCCTTTCTCTCTCTCTTACTCGCTCTCACGCGTGTAAGTTATCCCTATCTCTATATCTCACACACTCACTCGTTCATTGTCTCATTGTTTGTGTACTGTTAAGTGTTTGTAAATACATATATCTCCCGTGTAAACGTAGTAAATGTATAAGTAGACATGCCTTTATTAAATCATTATATTCACTTGACTGATGGACTTTCTCTTTGCTCAATTTCGAGTCTCTGAAGTGCCAAAAGATCTTGCTACGAACTTTATAACTTAAAGATAGCTTTACATATTTGTTTATAGGGCAGAAAACCCAATTCTTCTGGCCAGAGAATTGCGTTTCCTGCAATCCTATAAAGTAAGATGATATTGGGGAAAACCCCTCAATATTATTCGGACAATTGAGCTAAATTAATTTTGCCTGCTTTGTAAGACGTGATCTGTGTAATTAACTGCAATCAACTTGTTAAAATGAAAGGATTGCATGTATACATCCAGGTAAAATGACATTCTCCTTTAGAGGGAGATTTATTAACATGTAAGACTGATCTAATCCAAACATGTAAGAATAATTATTAATTACCAATTATTAATTATGATATGCAAATTCCCCAGGGATTAGATCCCGCCCAAAAGTCTTTACATCTAGATCTAATATTATCACATGGAATAGATGTTGATGCCGTTGAAATTCTGCAGCAGAGCGACGACATCTCAGATCATTATCTAGTCTCGTGTAAATTACATTTAGCCAAGGCTGCGAAGCCGACTCCAATATCATTAATTCATCTTTGTCTCTAGGATACGTACCAAAAACCTTTAAGCTGGCTATGATTAAACCACTTGTTAAAAAAACGCAACTTGATCATACAGAATTAGTCAATTACAGGCCGATCTCGAATCTACCTTTTCTGTCAAAGATATTAGAAAAAGCAGTATCATCACAACTGTGTTCCTTTTTAGAAATAAATAATATCTGCGTCTGCAAGGATTTTCAGTCCGGATTTAGACCGTACCATAGTACTGAGACTGCTCTCATTAGAGTCACAAATGATTTGCTCTTATCAACCGATCGTGGTTGTATCTCTCTATTAGTGTTACTCGATCTTAGTGCTGCATTTGATACTATCGACCAGAACATTCTTTTAAATAGACTAGAAAACTATGTTGGCATTAGTGGAATTGCACTAGCATGGTTTAAATCATACTTATCTGACCGTTTTCAGTTTGTAGCAGTAAGTGAAGAGATGTCTTATCGATCACAAGTTCAGTATGGCGTACCACAAGGCTCAGTACTAGGACCGCTGCTGTTCACTCTGTACATGCTACCATTAGGAGATATCATTAGGAAACATGGAATTAGCTTTCACTGTTATGCTGATGATACTCAGCTGTATATTTCTTCAAACCTAACGATTTACCAATTCACAAAATTAACGGAATGCATAGCTGATATAAAAAATTGGATGACCAGTAATTTCCTATTACTAAATTCTGAAAAAACAGAGATTCTAATTATTGGACAAAAAACTTCCTCACCTAATAATCTAGAATACTGTCTAACACTTGATGGCTGCTCTGTTAAGTCTTCGTTGTCAGTTAGGAACCTGGGTGTGCTCTTTGATACCAATCTTTCATTTGAAAGTCACGTGTCTAGTATCTGTAAAACAGCATTTTTCCATCTTAAAAATATATCTAAATTAAGTCATATGCTCTCACGGACAAATGTGGAACAATTAGTTTATGCGTTCATGACTTCAAGGCTAGATTATTGTAATGCTCTACTGGGTGGTTGCCCTGCACGCTTATTAAACAAACTACAGCTGGTCCAAAACGCAGCCGCTCGAGTTCTTACCAGAACCAGGAAGTATGACCATATTAGCCCGGTTCTGTCAACACTGCATTGGCTGCCTATTAAACATCGTATAAATTTTAAAATATTGCTGATTACTTACAAAGCACTAAATGGTTTAGCTCCCCAGTACTTGAGCGAGCTCTTAACACATTATAGTCCTTTAGGTCTATTGCGATCTCAAAATTCTGGCCAGTTGATAATACCTAGAATATCTAAATCGACTGCTGGCGGTAGATCCTTTTCCTATTTAGCACCAAAACTCTGGAACAGTCTTCCTACCATTGTCCGGGAAGCAGACACAGTCTATCAGTTTAAAGCTAGACTAAAAATCTCTTTTACCTAGCATTCACATAATACATTATCGACTTCTATAATTAAATGTTAGGCTGCATAGATTAGGCCAGCCGGAACCGGGAACACTTCCCTTAAATCCTGATGTACTCGTTACATCATAAGAAGAATGGCATCTACGCTAATATTAGTGTCTTTGTTTATCCCGAGGTTTTCCTGCAGCCTGCCGGATCCAGGCCGTTACCAGATTTGACGAAGGACCTTCGCCTGGACCCGATATCAACGCAGTGCTGAAGTGCCAACTAGCCTCTCCCTATGGAGGATCCCTATTCCACTCTACAGATAAAGCGCTATGAAATTTACGGTTTCGTGTCCCTACGCCGAATTGATAAAATAAAATTCTGCATCAAAATTTATAGGCAAGACAAGTAGTTTGTTTAGGCATGGTTTGTAGCGAATTACAAACCTGCGCACATATATTCAAACGCACATAACTATAGAATCAATTCTTAACGCGCATGTGAACGCCATCAGCGTTTATCACAGGTTCGCGTTTAAAGTCTGTTTAGAGAGAACGGCGTCGTCTTAGCGGCCCCTAAACATATTCAAGAACCGCTATAAAACCAAACCATTCTTTGTTACCTTAAATTTTGTTTGTCTCTGTAAAGCTGCTTTGAAACAATCTGCATTGTTAAAAGCGCTATATAAATGAGGATGACTTGACATGACTTGACTTGTAAAACAACAATAAAAATATATTAAACAATTGTCAGAATGATTTCAAATCAATTCAGGTGGATTTATTATACTCCAAATGTTTTACATCAACTTATGCCGAGTTCAGACTGCACGATTTTCAAAATAATCGGGTCACTGTTGTGTTCACACTGCATGACTATCTGGGTAACATTCAGTTGCTGCTGTGTTCTCACTGCACGATGGATCGGCGACAGGAGGTTTCACACTGCATGACTTTACAAAAGAAAATATCGCCAACAACTTCTGCCTGGTCCGCAAACTACGTTTCACAACCAAACAAACGCGAGAAGTGATACGGAAATAACGGAAGATCACGCGTGCGTGAGACCGGCGTTCTCGCGCGACACTGAATATGTTATTAAAAATGATAGCCTACAAGAAGATTGATTGATTTGTAGCGAAAATGAGACAAATAAACAGTTTATGCAGGAGGAAATGGTTGGGAAGACGAGGGGAGCAAGGACTGTGTTTTGCAAAGAGAGTTGGGGATAAATAAATAATTTTGCAAATGTCCTGCTGTTGCTGTTGTTGGTCATGCACATGTTTGTGCTTTGTTTCTGTTTGATATTATTATAAATATAGGCCTATCTATTAAAATACTGATATTCTATGGTCTATAACTCCTCCCCGAACAGCCTGCTGTTCTGTATCTTGCCCTCTCATTGGCTGTCGGTCATCGCCGATGTAGTTTTCAGTCAGAACACATTCACACAGCAGGATTGTGAATCGCCGACAGGTCCAGATATTTAGCATGCCAAATATCTCACGGGCGTCGGAGATTCTCTCAGATCGCGTCTTTGCTCATTCACACTGCGTGATTGTCACTCGCGTGAACGAGCACCGATTTGCCTGTGATTTCGGGCATTTGTCGGCGATTTCTCAAAACCTGTCGGTGAGCCAAAATCGGGGCTAAAATCGTACAGTCTGAACTCGGCATTATTCATTCAATAATGACATTAGAAACACTAATACTACAGCACACAGAGAAATGTCCAACTCTCTCCCTTTCACTTTCTGTCATGCACATATTTATCCCTTTTAGGTAAATGCTAAATGTTTTTATTGTATTGTCTGTAGAGTTAAAATACTTAATATATTTACTGTCATAAATTTTAACCAAAGTGTCTTACAAACTTTACATGGAGACCCTAAAGAACCACATCAAATTTCTCGTAAAGTCCCCTCCGGCAAAAGCATGCCGCGTCGACCTCGGGAGACTCAGACGGCCCGTCTGAAACAAATGTCCACAGCGGTGGGCCCAATCTTTACCTGCACCTCCCCGCCCGAAAAAACACCCTTCCGGTTACGTCCTCTACCCATCAGCCACCCGCCCCCTCTGCCACGGAGGAGGGTTCCGCACGCGCCCTATGAGCGGCCGCGCCGACTCATTCGAATGTCTGCCCTATCAACTTTCGATAGTACATTCGGCGCCTACCATGGTGACCACGGGCAATGAGAAATCCGGGTTCGATTCTGGAGAGGGAGCCTGAGAAACGGCTACCACATCCAAGGAAGGGAGCACGCACGCAAATTACCCATTTCCGACATGGAGAGGTAGTGACGAAAAATAACAATACAGGTCTCTTTCAAGGCCCTGTAATTGGAATGAGCATATCCTAAACCCATGGGCGAGGACCCATTGGAGGGCAAGTCTGGTGCCGGCAGCCGCGGTAATTCCAGATCCAATAGCGTATACTAAAGTCGCTGCAGTTAAAAAGCTCGTAGTTGGATCTCGGGAGCGGCGAGCCACCGCCTTTCCCGGACCCCTGCCTCATGGCACCCCTCAATCAGAGTCACTCTGGGTGGGAATAAAACTTAGGCTCTATCGTGCGGCGGGTCTCTGGAAGTCCTGGAGGAAGAGGGGCCTCCAGGAGATATTTAAGCCCAGCCAGGGGGCACTGTCACTGGGATGATCACTGGGAGTCTCAAGCACCATGGGCTTCAACACAGTCACCCAAGCCTGAGAGGAGGCACTCTGGCTGGGGACGTGGTTCAATCTCCACCGTGGAGCTCAGAAAAACATGAAACCTCCAGGAAAACCGTTTTTCGAAAAATATCGTTTTTCTGAAAAGTGCGTCCCAGGCTGGGCGCAGCTTTCCTGAGCACGAATCAAGCTCAAATGCCCATGGCGGGTTTGACTCTGGAGTCAAGCTCTTAAAAATGACAAAGTCCAAAAAGTTAAGGTTGTCTCAAAACTCCAGGGCCTTCAAGGCAGTGACCCAAGCCAGAGGAGTGCACTCTGGCTGGGGATTAAGTTCAATCTCCACCGTGGTGGATCTCTGAAAAACATGAAACCTCCAAGAAAAGACGGGCTCATTTTTTCTGAAAAGTGCATCCCAGGCAGGGCGCAGCTCTCCTGGGCAAAAATAAAGCTCAAAGGACCATGGTGGGATTTTTCCTTTGGAGACAAGCTTTAAAAATGCCAAAGTCCAAAAAGTTGGAGTGGGTTCAAACCACCAGGGCCTCAATGGCTGTGACCCAGGCCGAAGAGGGTGCACTCTGGCTGGGGAGTGAGTTCAATCTCCACCATGGTGGATCTCTGAAAAACATGAAACCTCCAGGAAAAGACGAGATCGTTTTTCTGAAAAGTGCGTCCCAGGCTGGGTGCAGCTTTCCTGAGCACGAATCAAGCTCAAATGCCCATGGCGGGTTTGACTCTGGAGTCAACTTCTTAAAAATGACAAAGTCCAAAAAGTTAAGGTTGTCTCAAAACTCCAGGGCCTTCAAGGCAGTGACCCAAGCCAGAGGAGTGCACTCTGGCTGGGGAGTGAGTTCAATCTCCACCGTGGTGGATCTCTGAAAAACATGAAACCTCCAAGAAAAGACGGGCTCATTTTTTTCTGAAAAGTGCATCCCAGGCAGGGCGCAGCTCTCCTGGGCAAAAATAAAGCTCAAACGAACATGGAGGGATTTTTCCTCTGGTGACAAGCTTTAAAAATGCCAAAGTCCAAAAAGTTGGAGTGGGTTCAAACCTCCAGGGCCTCAATGGCTGTGACCCAGGCCGGAGAGGGTGCACTCTGGCTGGGGAGTGAGTTCAATCTCCACCATGGTGGATCTCTGAAAAACATGAAACCTCCAGGAAAAGACAGGCTTGTTTTTCTGAAAAGTGCGTCCCAGGCAGGGCGCAGCTTCCCTGGGTACGAATCAAGCTCAAATGTCCATGTCGGGTTTGACTGAAGCCAAGCTATTAAAAATTGACAAAGTCCAAAGAGTTGCGTGGGTTCAGAGGTCCATGCTCTCAGACCTCCCTGGCCAGCCCAGGGAGGGTTGCCCGTCCTGGGCCAAAGTCAGATTAGCCCGCCACCCCTGGAGCTCAGTCTGGAGCAAAGACAGTCCTAAAACGGACCTTCAGGGTTTTGTTGAGAAGGGGACAATCACCCCGCTCGGACAAGGTAACATACAAGAAAAATAAAGTTTATCATTATTATGAGATAAGTCATTATTTCGAGAAAGTTTCTCATTATTATGAGATGTTAAGTCACTATTACGAGAAAGTTTTTCATTATTATGAGATACGAAGTCATTGTTATGATAGTAGTCTTCTACTAGTGCTAACAAACTTGTACAACATATCCACGTTCTTAGAATTAGCTGATTGTCTAATCAAATTATTGTACTCTCGATCAGATCTAATACAAATACACTGCAATGGATTCAAAGCTCCAGCAAGCCAGCAGGTAAATAATCATAGAACAGTTATCTGATCATCTGCTTCTGGCCATTGAAAAAGACATCCCAATCATATAAGATTAGGTTATTAAGATTAGGTTATTAAGATCTTTCAGGACATACCAAATAGAAAGGTTTTGCTGTAAAAGGAAAAGGTAAATAACAAAATTTAAAATGGTAAATAGTTTCTGTTATTATCACCAATGTGTAATTGTGAATAATAAAAAATTAGGTTATCAAGATCTTTCAGGACATGGTACCAAATAAAAAAAGTGTTGCTGTAAATGGAACAGGTAAATATAAAAATGTAAAACAGCAAATAGCTTGTTATTATCAGCAATGTGTAATTGTGATCTTTGAAAAACTAAAATGTATTTGAGCGTGTACTGTCTTCTCTGTTAGTTGTATATTTTGTAATAACTGGATAATTTGTGTTAACAAGCAACCACCCCCTTAGTGCCCCTTTTTTTGGTTTAGGCCACTGCCCCTCAAAATGTCTGTGCTTGGCCCTGTTAGGGTGTGATCCTGACTCGTACTTCCAGCCGCTGTCCACTGCTACTGAACTACCAATCCTAGTATTCAATGATTATATATATAAATACATATACACACACTCACCTAAAGGATTATTAGGAACACCATACTAATACTGTGTTTGACCCTCTTTCGCCTTCAGAACTGCCTTAATTCTATGTGGAATTGATTCAACAAGGTGCTGAATGCATTCTTTAGAAATGTTAGCCCATATTGATAGAATAGCATCTTGCAGTTGATGGAGATTTGTGGGATGCACATCCAGGGTACGAAGCTCCCGTTCCACCACATCTCAAAGATGCTCTATTGGGTTGAGATCTGGTGACTGTGGGGGCCATTTTAGTACAGTGAACTCATTGTCATGTTCAAGAAACTAATTTGAAATGATTGGAGCTTTGTGACATGGTACATTATCCTGCTGGAAGTAGCCATCAGAGGATGGGTACATGGTGACCATAAATGGATGGACATGGTCAGAAACAATGCTCAGGTAGGCCGTGGCATTTAAACGATGCCCAATTGGCATTAAGGGGCCTAAAGTGTGCCAAGAAAACATCCCCCACACCATTACACCACCACCACCAGCCTGCACAGTGGTAACAAGGCATGATGGATCCATGTTCTCATTCTGTTTTACGCCAAATTCTGACTCTAACATCTGAATGTCTCAACAGAAATCGAAACTCATCAGACCAGGCAACATTTTTCCAGTCTTCAACTGTCCAATTTTGGTGAGCTCTTGCAAATTGTAGCCTCTTTTCCCTATTTGTAGTGGAGATGAGTGGTACCCGGTGGGGTCTTCTGCTGTTGTAGCCCATCCGCCTCAAGGTTGTGCGTGTTGTGGCTTTACAAATGCTTTGCTGCATACCTGGGTTGTAACGAGTGGTTATTTCAGTCAAAGTTGCTCTTCTATCAGCTTGAATCAGTCGGCCCATTCTCCTCTGACCTCTAGCATCAACAAGGCATTTTCGCCCACAGGACTGCCGCATACTGGATGTTTTTCCCTTTTCACATCATTCTTTGTAAACCCTAGAAATGGTTGTGCGTGAAAATCCCAGTAACTGAGCAGATTGTGAAATACTCAGACCGGCCCGTCTGGCACCAACAACCATGCCACACTCAAAATTGCTTAAATCACCTTTCTTTCCCATTCTGACATTCAGTTTGGAGTTCAGGAGATTGTCTTGACCAGGACCACACCCCTAAATGCATTGAAGCAACTGCCATGTGATTGGTTGATTAGATAATTGCATTAATGAGAAATTGAACAGGTGTTCCTAATAATCGTTTAGGTGAGTGTATATCTTGTGAATAATCCATGGCCATACACCAGTGAAAGCCTGAAAGGTTTTACAAAGTAAACCTTGTGTGTATGTGACAGCATTGATGGAGCAAGAGTCAATAAGATGACCTGCAGTAATCGCTAACCGTGAGTGGCTTGGGTTTAATGATGCTATGAGCTCTCTCAAACGTGTGTGAACGCTCAGATATTCAAAATATTCCTGGCGTCATGAAACTTTTGTGAAAATGATAAAAAATGCTGCCGCTGGATGGAGACTGGCAGGGAAAGAGATAAACAAGTTGAGAGTGGAAAAAAGTCAAACACTAAAACACAATTTTCCCATCTTTATTGGAAATATGCATAATCTATTAAAACATTTAAGCAAGTGAATAAATGTAAATCAAGCAGAGATAATAGTGCAGATGAAGGTGTTTAGAAACTAACCCTAACCCTAACTGAAAACACACTTCTGGTGTAATAGTCGTGGCTCTCTGGAATCTAGCGCAGCGCTGATATACGAGTGGTGTGTGTTATTACCTTCACCTTCTCAGAGAACACACCGATCTACAGTATTAGTGAGCTGCGCTGTGTTAGATCATTAACCCTGCCACAGAATCAAGCCTTTACTCAAGACATGACACACAGTGAAATGTGAGACAGTTTGTAACGATTAGAATTAACAGGAACGAAGCTGTGTGCGGCAAACAACATACTGCAAGCTTCAGATGTCTGGCGACATGACGATGGGAGTGTTGTTAGCGAACTTCCTGGTGTTTTGTTTTTGTGGGTGAAGAGCTGTGAACTGGTGGCTGCAGAAGGAGTCGTTTGTCAGACTGGGGTGTATCTTGGACAGCCGAGGTGTGTGTGTGAGAGTATGGGTTGGTGTGTGTGTGTTAGGTCATGAGGAGCCGGTTGCAGCACTGCAGGCTGACTTGACGACGAGTGGAGTGTGGTGGAGTCTGGGGGGTGAGGTGTGCTGTGGTGTGTGTGAGTCTGACGCGAGTGTGGTGTATCCTGGTTTCGGGTCATGGGTAGACATGGAGCTCCACACGCCTGACTGACACACAGACGGGGCGTGACGGGTCTGCATTGGACACTTATCAGCGTCTGGCTCGTCTGCCGCGTTCCAGCAAACTGAGCCGCTCCGCACTCGCTGACACACACCACACACACACACCACACACACCACACACCCACAAAACTCACACACCACACACACAAACACACACCACACACACACACACACACACACACACACACAACACACACATTTATAATGTTACAGAAGATTCCATGTCAAATAAATGCTGTTCTTTTGAACTTTCTATTCATCAAAGAATCGTCTCCGTTACGTGTGTATCCCTCGCTCCCTGAACGATCATTACTCCAGTCTTCAGTGTCACATGATCCTTCAGAAATCAGTAAAATATGATGATTTGATGATCAAGAAACATTTATGATTATTATCAGTGAAAACTGGTTCATATTTGTGTTGAAACTGTGATGCATTTAATTTTTCAGGTTCCTTTTAGTCGCACACTCTCAACGTGCGTCGATGACGACAGGGATACTCGTTGGCGCAATCATTTGCAACAGCTGCTCTGCCTCACATATATAATATAGCCGTGTGTCTCCGCATGCGGTCGTCTTCTGGCGCCGGCTGATGGTCACGATCGTGGCCTCGTGTCTGGGCATTCAGCACGCTGAGCCTGCTTTCGTGGATGAGACGTGTTCTCACTGTGGTATCATGTCCATCTATGCGTTGAGGTCTAGAGACTCCGATGGAGCGTGCATGATGAGCGCTAAGGACTACTGTAGAGACAAACTGGTCTGTACAGACAACATTGCGACCGTGGCGTACATCAACCATCAAGGTGGTCAAGGTGCACAGGTAGACCTGTTTGCCTCTCCTGAAACCACCCATTGCCAGTAACTTTCATTTCTGACCGAGGGAACACTCGGTTCTGATGCCCCGGGGCCTACGCAAGCATGAGTTTCCCCCAGTGAGCCTACTCACACAGACCCTGTGCAAGGTCAGGGAGGACGAGCAGCTGGTAGCCCCTCATCGGCCCACCTGGTTCCCAGAACTCTTGCCCCTCTCAACAGCCCCTCCCTGGCCCATCCTCTGAGGTTAGAGATGGGGCACCGTGGCACGTCCCGATCTTTGGAGACTACATGTGTGGTCCTGGACGGGACGCAGAGATTCTAGTGAGCACCGTCTATGAGACCGGTGTACGCCTTGAAGTGGGACCTATTCGTCGAATGGTGTTCTTTTCACGAGAAGACCCCGAACATGCTCGATCAGAGCTATGCTGTCCTTCTTGCAGCAGGGGTTGGAGCGAAGGCTGTCTCCCTCCCTGAAAGTCTCCGCCACCACGTCCCGGTGGAGGGTGAGTCGGGAAGCATGTCATCAGGTTCTTTATGGGAGAGGAGATCAAGTCCACCCGCCCTCCTCCTTCAACCTCTCTAGAGCTCAGAGCACTCCAGAATTCCCCATTAGAGCCTGTCCAATCAGTAGACTCGAAATTGCTCTCCAGAATTTTTTAATTTTTAACATTTTTAATTATGACATACTAAATCAAAATAACAACATCAAATGTAATAACTACAAAATGTTAAGTCATAATTATGAAGTCATTGTTTAGATTTTTAACCCATGAAAAAAATCGAATTCATATTTGTTCTTCCTCAATGTTTCCTCAACATTAACTAAAAAACTAAAAATATATTTTTGACAACAGGTTTAAAAAAAAAAAGATGTTTTATTTTTTTTTTGTCCACTGCAATGGACTGAGGCAACAAAATAATCATCATATTTTAACCATACTTTTGAACTAGTTTTAACACACTATACTAAGTCTAATAATTCTGACTTAATATGTCATACTTATGTTTATGTCAATTATATTTACCAATGCATGATTATTTTTTCTTATGTGGCGGAAATAGACTTCCAAAGAAAATAGCTATTTTAAAAACTGTAATAATATATATAAAATCCCAAAAAAAAATAATGAAATTGTAAAAAAATGTAAAAAATGTAAAAACTGTAAAAAAGTTTTTTTAAACGGTAAAAATTGTAAATGTAACAATTTACAATTGTAAAAACTGTAAAGAAGAAAAAAAACCCTACAATTGTACAAAAAAAATTATTATAAAAATGTACAAAAGCCTACAAAAGTAAAACCTGTAAAAGAGCTGAAAGCAGTAAAGCTGGGCTGACCTGAGCTCTTGCCGCTGATGTCCACCACTCGTAGCCCAGCGCTCATCTTCAGCAGGTTCACCAGCATCACATCTGTCCTGCGGCACAGAGCGCCTGACGCTCCCTCTCCCGCTCCCATCACTCCCGTCATGTTCGGCACCGTCAGCGGCGGCAGCGACGACAGCTGCACACGCATCTTCTCAGCCTGAGGGCGGAGGTCAGAGGTCAGAGGTCACACCGCACCCGTGCTCATGCTGTGATGGAGGGTTATAATGACCTTCAGTCTGTAGTTCTCGCTCTTCAGCTGCTTGATGGCGAGTCGCTGCACGTCAATCTGCTGTTTGAGGAGAGGAGAGTCCACGACCTGAACCGCACCCGAGACTCCGCCCACAGCGGGAGACACGCCCCCTGCAACACAACACACGACGGGCATCAGAAGCTTAGAGCCATGGGGAATCTGTGTGACCTTCCCGTCTCTCTCGAATCCAACACTGAAGTGAGTTAAACTGCAGTTCCTCCACTGGCCACTAGAGCCCAGCAGCAGAAGAGACTCAATCCCACAGACCCCCATGTTAATATACCCAACTTTACGAGTAGCCTCTCGCTGCAGCCTGCGGTGGACATCCAACCCGGCAACATCCAAGTGTGACGTCAGAAGCCACCACGCCCATGACCAAATTGGACACATTCTCATTAACGTTAATATAAAAACAGGAAGAAGCATCGAGAAGAGAAGACGAAGGTAACTGCGAAACAAAATGCACAAAACACACTTGCGGTTTTAGTAGAAACACTGTTCAACAATATGAATGAGTTGTATGAGAATGCGATGTTACCTGTTGAAATAGAGCTATGAATTATCTTCAACTTACATATTTGGTCATTTAACTCCCCTGTGATGTCTCTTAACTGAGTTGTGTGTTATATTTGGCTGAGTGAATTTCGTATCAGTAAACGTTAGATTCTCAACTGAGAATTGTATACTATTACTATTATAGCCTACTATACTAACTGCATTATTATATCACCAATTTCATGTTGTTATTTGGATTAAGGGTAAATATGAAAAATATATAATTTCATTGCTTATGTGTGACGTTACATCCTGTAAATCTTATTCTGCTTGTAAAGAATACGAGATTTGATTGTCACTCTGTTAACTAATAAGTGGATTCTTAATTTGGTTGTAAAAATGCAATATTTCTATAACCACATAGAAAGAAAAAGTTTTTTTATTTTTTTATTTAGAAGGGGTAACTATAAGTGCAGTTTGGATCCCATATAATTAAGAAATTTTTAGTTTTAAAAATCGTTTTAGTTTAAGTATAAATGCTCCCTTATACGTTTATTATAGCAAAACCATGATTATTGATTACCATTTGTGTAACAGAAATATAAGAGAAATACAAAAATATCGTTTTAAGGTACATTGTTTACTTGTACTACCATGACAATGACAATGACAATGACAATTTATTTGTATAGCACTATTAAAAACAACAGCTGTTGACCAATGTGCTTTCCACATAGACTCACAAATCAACAAGGAACTTTATATTTAAGTAACATATAAGCACATATAAAAACACAGTCTTTAATCAAAAGCTTTTGAAAATAAATATGTTTTAAGTTTGGACTTAAAAACAGTAAGAGATGGAGCCTGTCTTAAGCTAGTTGGGAGAGTATTCCAAAGTCTAGGTGCAGCGATACAAAACGCTCGATCTCCTCTGCGCTTTAGCCGAGATTTTGGGATAGATAGTAAGGCCAGATTCGAAGAGCGTAGAGACCTTGCAGGCTTTTGTTCTATTAATAATTCTGCTAAATACGTTGGTGCCAATCCATTCAAAGATTTATAAACTAAAAGTAATACTTTAAATTCTACTCTGGAACGCACCGGTAACCAGTGCAGTGGTCTTAGAATCGGTGTGATATGCTCTCTCTTTTTTTTTCCGCACAGAAAACGGGCCGTAGCATTTTGGACAAATTGTAAGCGAGATAGTGTTTGCTGACTAATTCCCAGATATAATGAGTTACAATAGTCCAATCTCGTCGAAATGAATACATGAATTAATTTCTCAAGATCTTTAAATGAGAGAAACGGCTTTGCTTTAACGAGCAGACGTAGCTGATAAAAACACGATTTTACCACAGAGTTTATTTGACGATCAAATTTTAGATTGTCGTCTAAAACAAAACCCAAATCTTTCACTCAGGGTCTCAAATACACGGACATCTCACCAAGATTTAATTTGATAGATTTTGACAGCTCAGATGGGCTAAACATAATGATTTCTATTTTCTTTTCATTAAAAATTAAAAAATTTAAAGAAAGCCATGCCTTTACCTCCTCTAGGCATGCTGTAAGAGACGTTAGGCTTAAAAAATCTCGTTTCACGGGCAAATAGACCTGTGTGTCGTCTGCGTAGCAGTGAAATGACAGACCGTGTTTTTTAAAAATGGACCCAAGAGGAAGCATATATAAAGAAAATAATAATGGAGCTAAAATAGAGCCCTGCGGAACTCCATAGTGTAGGTGTGCTGTACTCGAATAACGTTCGCCCAGCTTAACTGAGAAACTCCGATTTGTTAAAAATGATATTAACCATTTCAAAGCTGTACCTCCTATATCAACACAGTGCCTTAGACGGTCAATTAGGATAGTGTGATCAATAGTGTCAAACGCTGCTGTTAAATCGAGAAGAACAAGTACTGCAAAATCACCAGAGTCGCAAGTAATTAAAATATCATTAAGAACTCTGACCAATGCAGTCTCTGTGGAGTGACATTTTCGAAAGCCAGACTGAAATATTTCAAATAAAGAGTTCTCAGCTAAATAACCCTGTAACTGTAATAGAATAATTTTTTCGAGAAATTTAGAAACAAATGGCAGATTAGAAATTGGCCTAAAATTTGTCAAAACAGATGAATCCAAGTTCGATTTTTTAATCATTGGACGGATCACTGCATGCTTTAAGCAGTCAGGCATAATGCCAGATTTTAGACTGCAATTTATTATAATCAGTAAATATGGAGCCATATCGGCAATGAGTTGTTTGAATAAAAAAGGAGGAAGACTATCCAGTGGTGAGCCAGAAGGCTTGAGCTGCTTAGCTATTTCTAACAATTCCGCCTCAGTAACTAAGTTAAACTCACTAAAAGACACAGCATCAGTTTCATTTAAGAGATGGTTATTAATATTAAGAGAAATTGTAGAGGACGTGCAAGTTATACTCTGTCTAAGATCTCTTATTTTGTTTTCAAAGAAAAATAAAAACTCATCACATGACGGGGATGCAACCCCCGGAGAGAGTACGGTCGATGGTTTTAAAGTAGCATTTATAATATTAAAAAGTGTCTTTGGTCTAGAGCAGTCTACCATGTCATTAACTTACAAAACCAGTGAGCAATGCAGAGGTAACGTATTGTCTAATACAGCTGTTAAGGGAGTGATTGTGATTTAGACCATTCCAAGCCTGCCAAAGCGTCACAATTTAACTGCACCAATAATCTGTAGCATCACACCTCTACACAAATAACCTCATCTTTATTATAAACCAATAACTATGATAACAACCGTAAACACATTTCCGACAGGAAGCAGCGCCTTTTTTGCGCATGCGTACAACAAATCGAGTCACGTGCCGTAGTTGGACATGGGCGTGGCTTTCCACGTCACACTTGGATGGGCGTGGCTTCTGACATCACACTTGGATGTGGGCCGGGTTGGATATCCACCGCAGGATGCAGCGAGCTGTACTTGAACTTTACAGCAGAATAAAACATGTTTACAGTCTGGTGCAAAAGGTGGTTTTGGTCTATAAAGCTAATTTTGCTCTTCATGGCGACTGTGAGAGGGGTGATCTTTTTTATAACTCATCCGTTTAATTATATTAAGGCTTAAAGGGATACTCCACTTTTTTTGGAAATAGGCTCATTTTACAACTCCCCCAGAGTTAAACAGTTGGGTTTTACCGTTTTTGAATCCATTCAGCCGATTTTCTGATGTGTAGAAGAATATCAGTAACCAGACAGTTTCTGGTCTCATTGACTCCCATAGTAGGAAAAAAATATACTTTGGAAGTCAATGAGACCAGAAACTGTCTAGTAACTGATATTCTTCTACACATCAGAAAATCGGCTGAATGGATTCAAAAACGGTAAAACTCAACTGTTTAACTCTGGGGGAGTTGTAAAATGAGCCTATTTCCAAAAAAAGTGGAGTATCCCTTTAAGCCTTAAAGTTCTGCATAATTAAGGGTGTGGTCATTTGAGTGTCAGGTGGATTGCCGCTGATTTCACTACTAGCGTTTGTCTGCTAGCGTTAGCATCACATCACCTCAGCTAATCCACCTCACTGCACATGTTCGTTTAACCGGGAGTGCCAAGATGGCGACCGCCAGCTTTGGGCTTTAAAAACGCTCTTCAGAAACACTACGGCCGTCACACACACTACAAACATATTATATACAGTCTATGGTGTAAAAAAAAAGTAAAAACTGTATTAAAAAAAAAAAAAAAAAAGAACTGCAAAAAAGTAAAAACTTATTTAAAAAAGATTAAAAACTGTAAAAAAAAAATGTATGTAAAGACAGTAAAGTGTGGTACCTGTGACGGTTCCCGTGACGATGGAGGCGATGCCAGACGCGGGCGGTCCACGCAAGCCTTCGCCAGCTCGTGATTGGCTGCTGATCCTCTGCTTTAGCTCCGCCTTCTCGGACTCCAGCTGATCGATGTCCGCCTGTAACGCGTCCATCGTCTCCTCGAACTCCCTGCAGAATCACACAAGCATTAGTACCGCCTCGTTCACTCGCTGAGCTCATGCAAGACATTGCTGGAGCCGCACTTCTCCTTCTTCTTCAGCAGACTCAGCGCATCGTCTAGTTTGGTCTGGATCTTCTCCACTCGCTCGTCTGCGTCTTTCGTTGACGTGTCCAGCTTCTTCTCCAGCAGACTCAGACGAACACTGGCCTCACTCAGCTCCTCGCCCTGAGACAGACCACACACACACACACACACACACACACACACACACACACACACACACACACACACACACACACACACACACACACACACACACACACACACACACACACACACACACACACACACACACACACACAACACACACACTGTTAAACCATCATCTACCAACATTATATCTGTTGTTTATAACTATAACTATAAATGTGAGAAATGTTGAGGGTGTCTGAATACATTTTGGCTTGACTGTAAATATATTGAGCTTATTCAGGGTTTCTGCAGGGTTTAGTCAGTCAAATTTAAGACCTTTTTATGACTATTATGATTTAAATTTATGACCTACACGAATTACGAAAAATAACTTCCTTTCAAGTCTTTTTTTTATTGACTTTCATTAAAAGTAACAAGTTTAATTATTTAAAGGTTCCATTTTCTTAAGAGTAACAAACTGAAGGCTCCCTTTTCCTAAGTATCAATAACACAGGAACAACACTTAACAATTATCACGATAATATATCAGTCAATATCGATAATTATTACCATAAATGTCAAATCTTTATTTCTTTTAAATTTAAAGGCAGATTTTTGTTCCTAACTGAAAGTTGTAGAAACCAGAGCGTTATGGGTTTTAAACTACTCTTTTTTTTGTCAGAACATCATGACAAACACTTGCCAAACAGGAGAACATTTCACAAATCTGAGGTAGAACATTCAAACATTTGTCATTTTACATTCCATTTATTGGAAAATGAATTTCTTAGTTTCTGCATGTGCTAATGGGGGATATTGTTTCAAGTCTTGAAAGAGGTTTGTGTTGCCTGACTTTGATGGCACATATCTTTAGGAAATGTATGAAAAACAGTAGGCTATAGCCTAAATACATAAATACTGTAATTATTCCATTAGTCCTTTAATACATTGTCTACATTAATAATATAATACAATTCAATATGTTTATCCCACATTTCATGGTGCAGTTAATATTACTAGGCTAATGTTACAGTAAAACCATGGTAAATGATGGGAGTTTGTAGACGGAAAATCTTTCTGACTGTATAGTTGCGCACAGTGTTTCTCCTGTTCCTCAGCGCTGGTTTAAATCACTGATACTAGTAATGGGCGATATAAACGATATGCGATATAAACGATACAAAATTGGCCTACGATAGAGAATTTAATTCTATCGCACTATCGTGATAATGCATGTTGATGACACAATCTACCCGCGAAATTTCGAGCTACGAGCTGCAACCGGCTGCAACGCATCATCGTATTTGTCATCTTGAGTAAACATGGACGAAAGCGAAACCGAGGAGCTGGTGAAAAAGACCGGTGCCGGTGCAGTGCAACGTCCATTATTTGGACTTGGTTCGGATTTAAGCCGTCCGACGAGCAACAGCAAACTCTGTAGAGTGTGTGGGGCGACAGTTCCGGCGTTACGCCTGTTTCACACACAAGTTACTCTCCGTTTACAGTGCATATGCGGTGCGCATTTCTTCCCGTACCCATGTTCATGCGGATGTGGTCCGGCAATGCGTTCCAGCCAGGTGCGGTGCGTATACAGCAGTGCAGAGATCGTTTACGCACAGAGTTTATTTTTACTGTACTGCACGTGCTGATTTAAAGTGACAGCGCATGTTTGAACACGGATTGACATGAAAATATAGTAATCTCTCCATAAATGCATTTAATTAAATCATACTAGCCTAGGCTACTATTTTTCAGTCATTTTCTTTTTAACTTTGAGTTCAGGGTAATTTAAGCAAGGAAAACTACTGTCTGTGTAGCCAACAAATAGAATTGCAATGCTGAAACTTTTTATATTATTTTATAAAAGAACGTTGATAATAAAAATAGTGATTTGAAATAAAAAATAGAGAATAAATGTTGTGTTTGTGGTACAGCCGTAGATCAGCTGCGCACTGCAAACGCAACATATGTGAAAGCACAATAGCGCGTGCTCGCTGCAACATGCACCGCATACACACTGCACACAGAGTATGTGTGAAACAGGCGTGCATAGGGGTGCAACGGTACAGATAGCCCACGGTACGGTCCGTACCTCGGTTTTTGGGCCACGGTCTCGGTTCGGTTTCGGTACATGTTTTGTGCAGAAAGAGACTGCTATTTCATCCCAAAAATATGTTTTATTTTTCTTATGCGCAAACAGAATGTCACAGTAGGAAGAACATCAATGTGTATGGAATAAATTAACACTCTAGTCTGTACTGAACAACACTAAGTAATACAACCTCTTCAACTACCACTTATGAAATACAAAATGTAAACAAACACACTTTAGAATATTCAAGTGGATCCCAATTCCAAACCTTGATATATGAAGTGATCAGTGTGAAAGAAAAAGTGCACTTTTACCTTTAAACAAATATAAATTAGCTTGTGGTTTGAATAAAAAAAAGCAGAGCAAAATAATATAATAAAAAAAAAAATATTATCGGGGTGTCATTGGTTAAATCTTACCCAGATACAATAGTGCTATTTTCTGATTGGCTAACAACACCAGACGAACAATACCAGACGATTCAGACGTGCTTGATTCCTGCCGGTTTCCACAGTGAGAGAGGCGCGGTCAGAGTTTTGGGCGCTGCGGCATATTAAATATATTACAAATAGTTTTTCAGCGTGAGAAATGCAATGTGTGGCGGGAGAGCGTGACAAAAGACCGAAACGAGTGACTGTCACGCTCAATGCGTCACACTTGAGAGCCCTGCTAGTAATACGAGCCAGTGAGTGACAGATGTTAGCGTGTGGGTGCACAACAGTGATTGATTGGACACGTTAACTTGCGGGAGCGGGCTTTCGTCTGCCTGGACAGGCAAACGCACCTGAAGGCGTGTAAAGCAAAAACTAAAAGGATCAGCGCGAACTCAATGGCGAAACCGAAGTCCCGCGGGACACGAGGGTGGATTGGTCCGCGCAGGGCTGACCGAACGGTCCGGGATTTTACCGTGTACCGTTGCATCCCTAGGCGTGCACTAAAGGAAAGAAACCCAATACTTTAAGCTTTTTCTTTGTTAAAGTCTCTGCAGCTAGTGTACTTGAATTTTGATCTGCAACATTTTGTATAATTACAGTTTTGCACAATACATGTTCTCAAAACTACATGCAACGTTTCTTTCTTTTTTTAAAATACATTTAGCAGTTTGGCTTTCCTTAGAACCATTACAGAAAAGGTTACATAGACCCTATTATAATTTATATATCGTGATATATATCGTTATCGCAAGAGGCTGCTATGTATATCGCAATATGGATTTTAGGCCATATCGCCCATCCCTAACTGAAACATTTGTGTTCTTCGCTGAATTCAAGCGCTTCTCACTGGATCTCGTGAGCGAGACGATCAGAGTAAACGCTAGCCTGGCATGCCAGACCTACATCAAGATGTTAGGTCTGGGAACTCTCCATTGGCATGCCTCAATCCGAGGGGCGGGATAAACCGTTGTCTTTCAAAATCCCTCTGCACGCAATAGGACAGCGCTAACCAACCAGAGCAACGAACGGCTGTGGATGAGTGAGTCCTGTGCGTTTTTCCACCAGCGGAGCTAGTTGATATATTAAACTTTTGCCGTATCAGGTCGGCAAAACTCCGAACACATCTTCCTTTTTTAAGAATGACTTAAGTGACGTTCTCTTAACTCCAAGTCCTCCAGAGTCACGGCCAAAGCCGACTCGAAAGACCGCTGCATCTTCATTGTTTTCAAGTAGCAGGGAAATCACCTATGGGAATCATGCGGAGCCGTCATGAACTGTGCCGTCATTGTGTTAAGCCCGCCCGCCGACTCTATACACGATGTGATTGGCCAGACCAGTTTTTGTTTTTTCCAGCTCAAAAGCCTATGGAGAGTTGCTAGACCACACTGGCTGTGAAATAATTTTCGCTGCCGCTAGGGTGCGTCTAGATTTCTAGGCTAAGTAAACGCGTCTGCTCTAGTGAGCTCGCGCTGCTGTTTGGACTTTTAGCCGAGCGGATAAACAGTCCGTGAGGCGCGCGGTTCAAATGAGTTTCGTTACGTTTTTTTGCGCATAAAAATTATCGAACATTTATCGAACTCTTGATATCGTTTTATAGAGCAAATATATATCGCGATAATGAATGAATGAGCATATCGATTTAAAACGTGGCTAAATGTAATTTATGACCTTGTATGGAAAATCTGGACGTTTTTATGACTTTTTATGGCCTAAAATTCTTCTTATTAAATTTAAGACGTTTTATGACTGCGCGGAAACCCTGTTATTATATTTAATTATAACATTTATGGCGTATTGTGTTATTTGTGATTCTGACCTTGATTTTGAGGGATTTCTTCAGCTCTTTGATGACGGTCTCTCGATCCTCCAGTTTATTTCCCAAACCCTCCGCATCCGTCATCTCAGCTCTCACTGCAGCCGCACGCATCTCCACCGGGGGGCGCTGACACACACACACACACACACACCCCCCCCCCACCAACCGAGATGGGTAGGTTTAGGGGTCAGGTTAGTGTGAGTATGAGGGTGGGTGGGTGTGTGTGTGTGTGTGTGTGTGTGTGTGTGTGTGTGTGTGTGTGTGTGTGTGTGTGTGCGTTGTTTTTGTGATATATGAGGACACAAATGTGTATAATGACATGCATATTACACTGGTATTACAACTTACACGTGATATATGAGGACATTGCAAGCTACTCATAATCAAGGCCATACTCTTGATTTGGTGATTTCAAAAGGTCTTTCTGTCAGTAATATAGAGATTGATGAATTATGTATATCAGATCATAAGCCAGTATTGTTAACACTGTACATAATACTCCAAAGCTCAATGTCAAGTCCTGTGATTGTCAGATCCGGTCTGTTAATTCTGCTACATCTAAACAATTTGAAGATGCATTTGTTAAGGAAGCTTGGTTTACTGTGTCCTCATTTTCAGACATGTCTATTAATGACCAACTTAATTATTTTAACACTCTGTGTGGTAATGTTTTGGATGTGGTTGCTCCATTTAAAATCAAGAAACTGAAGTTGAGGTCGCAACCTTGGCTTAACAATGATACTCGTGCCTCTAGACAGGAATGGAGGAAAGCTGAAAGAAAGTGGAAGAAAGATAAGCTCCAAGTATCTTATGAAATTATGAAAATCACATGGTGAGCTACCAGCACTCTGTTAAGGCTGCTAGGGAAAAATATTTTTCCAACCTGATAGCAGAGCATGCTCATAGTCCAAAGATTCTGTTTAGTACAATAAATAATGTACTAAACCCAAATTCACTTTCATTTCCTGATGCGACACCTGAAATCTGCGATGCGTTTCTAAAAATTTTTGTGGATAAAATTAGTATTATTCGCTCTTGCATCCCCAAATTTGATTTTAATACACCTGTTAACGAGCCATCTTCAGCCTGTTTAACTGAGTTTGAGCCTATTTCTTCTACTTTTCTTGTTGAGCTTATCAATATAATGAAGCTTTCCTCTTGTTCCATGGATGTGATGCCTCCTCGTCTTTTTAGGGAAGTCCTATGTGTAGTTGAACCTTTTGTTTTAACTATTATAAACAGCAGCCTTTCTCACGGTACCGTCCCAGCAATCATGAAACATGCAGTAGTGAACCCTCTCCGTAAAAGAGCCAGTTCTGATCCTTATATTTTGGATAACTATCGTCCAATTTCAAAATTATCATTTTTATCAAAAGTAATGGAAAAGGCTGTTTTCCATCAATTGACGGTATTTTTAAGTGAGAATAACTTATTAGACAAATTTCAGTCTGGTTTTAGAAAATATCACAGTACAGAGTCAGCCTTGTTGAAGGTGTTGAATGATCTATTGCTGGCTGTGGATTCGGGTAACTGCGCAATTTTGTTCCTTTTGGACCTCAGTGCTGCATTTGATACCATTGACCATGCTATCTTGCTGGAACGGTTGAGTAACTGTGTAGGAATTCAAGGTACCGCATTGAATTGGCTTAAATCGTATCTTTCTGATAGAACATTTTCTGTGGAGGTTGGGAATTTGTCTTCCTCCTCTGCACCACTAACTTGTGGTGTTCCTCAGGGGTCTATTTTGGGCCCGCTGTTGTTTTCTTGTATTTGCTCCCTTTAGGCTCAATTTTTCAAAAGCACAATATTCCATATCACTTTTATGCAGATGATACACAGGTGTATCTCCCTTTGAAAAATAAGGACAATTATGATATAAAGTCTTTGTTGAACTGTCTTGAGGAGGTAAGAGGCTGGCTGGCAGCTAATTTTTTAACACTGAATGATTCTAAAACCGAAATTGTAGTTTTTGGCTCACCAGCTTCTACTATACAGATTGAAAAACAACTGGGTCCTTTCAGAGGGAACTCTCGTGCTCATACTAAGAACTTGGGGGTGATTTTTGATAACGGCCTTAAATTTGACAAACAAATTAACTCAGTGGTGAAGAGTAGCTTTTATCATTTGAGATCTATTGCGAAATTAAAGGCATTTTTAACAGTAAAAGATTTAGAGATAGTGATCCATGCCTTTATTACATCTAGGCTGGATTATTGTAACCCGCTGACCTGGGGGTGGCTAAGTCTTCCTTATCCGCCTACAAATGGTACAAAACGCTGCTGCCAGGCTTCTTACTGGTACTCGAAAGAGGGAACATATTTGGCCTGTTCTTGCTTCGCTTCACTGGTTGCCGGTCGAATACCGTGTCGTTCAAGATATTATTATACGTATTTAAGGGGTTAAATGGTCAGGCGCCTCAATACATTACGGACCTTCTCCACAGGAGATGTTCTAGACATTTAAGGTCCTCGAACAAGTTGATGCTTACTGTGCCACGATCTAGACTGAAACTAAAAGGGGATCGTGCCTTTTCTGTCGCTGCTCCACGTTTGTGGAATGATTTGCCGGATCATCTAAGGCTATCTCCCACTGTTGATAGGTTCAAATCTTTACTAAAGACTTATTTTTTCTCTTTGGCATTTGGTCAAATGTAATTTTATGATGCGCTTTATGATGGGCTTATGTTGTCTTTGTGTTGGTTGGTGTATTTATGTATTTTATATTTTTTGAACTGACTGTACAGCACTTTGGTCAGCAGTGGCTGTTTTAAACGTGCTTTATAAATAAAAGTGCCTTGCCTCATATTTCAAATAGCTTAAAAAACATAAAAAACAATGTTTTTTTAAAAATGTTAAAATGCAGCATGTCTCCTGTGATGGGTAGGTTTAGGGACAGGGGCAGTGTAGGGGGATAGAATATATAGTTTGTACAGTATAAAAACCATTACGCCTATGGAATGTCCTCATAAATCACAAAACCAAACATGTGTGTGTGTGTGTGTGTGTGTGTGTGTGTGTGTGTGTGTGTTGTGTGTGTGTGAGTACCGGGCGCTGTGGTCTCTCGGAGTCGTACTCTCCCTCCTGCATGGCGGTGGCCATCTTGTTCATGGTGGCGATGACGGCGCTGCAGGACTGGCGTAAACACTCGTACGCATCGAGTCCCTGAGAGCCGTAGACCTGCCAAACACACACACACACACACACACACACAGTTACTAGTGAACTTTAGCGGTTCAGATTCTGCTTATTGGTTATGATTCCTAATTTAAATCCCAATAAGGTAAAAAAAACAACAACAAACTTACATATCATTCACATTCAGTCTTAATGCAAAACATGTAATTGTGTCTGAATATCATGAACACAAATCAACAGACTAAAGAACACTTACGAAAGTTTGCCTGAGGTTTACAAACACCATAGAAGAACAACTAGCCCAACTAATGTAAATATCAAGTGTTATTAAAGACAATTAACACTCAGTGATCAAAAAAGAACAAATAGACACAACTGAACAAAGATACGATTGAAATAAACAGTGTTTTAAGATGTTCAGGTATTCAGGATCAGAAACTAGGGATGCTCATTTCGGTTAATTTTCCCGACCGACAACCGCCACTCGTTAATCGATTATTAAACATTAACTGATAAGATTATATAATTGGCTTTAAATAAAAATAAAATTGACGCGTATCTGTGACCCATTAAAAATACCAAAAAAAAAATGTTTTTATCAAAGGGTTTATTTTAACGTGCAAAGTGCAAACAGCAGCATACAGAACAGATCAACAACAGAACCTGGATTCAGATCAAATTTCCACGCACCTGCCGCATTTCTGACAGTGACAACAGAGAAAAACAGAATAAAATAATATAAATAAAAAACATACAATAAGCCTACAATAAATATATATATTTTTCGCTTAAATAATTAACAAATTACGATGCCAAAAAGAAAACACTGAATCAGTTTGAAGTGTTGAAAAACCGGCTTTTGTTTTTCTCCATCAGACTACGTTTTTTCCGTCAAATAAATTAGCAGGCCTACCTCAATCCACAGCTTGTCTAGTTTTTATTTTAAAAAGTAGCATTACAGTCTACATGCTGTAGTTGTGTAAGTCTGGAGCGCAGCCTGTGGACTGTTAGACCCGCGGCAGAAAACACCGTCTCCGATGGCACAGATGTTCGGGAACACAGAGATAACGTCTCGCTGGAATGGCCAGCTTCGGGAAGCGCCTTTCATTTGCTTGTGGGTGTTTGCTAAGCAAGTGATATTGCATTGTAGGCTACTTGCACTGTTGCTTTATTTTAATACCGCATAGAATATTTTGCAAGTAACTTTGTCGCCCTTTCTGTCCACATAGTTACTACTTTTCGCTCGCTTCATTGTGCTTGCTCAGGGAGAATATGTCTGTTCGCGCGTGTGGTTGCACATATCGACGTGCCCAGTGTACAAATATTGGCTATTTATAGTATGTTTTTTATTTAACCATGAAGCAAAAATATATATAAAAAAGCTTTAAAATTAAAAAAAAAAAACGTTTAACTGATAGTATTAATCGGTCAAAAATTTTACTTTCGGTTAACGGTTAAACGGTCAATATGAGCATCCCTATCAGAAACTGTCATCAAATGTAAAATAACACTATATATATTACAAATATAGTTAGAAAAAATATTCAGTGAAGAACGAGTGAATTTTCTGTCTTTTGTTGTGTGATTAGTGTTACTATAGAGCAATAATATTAGTGTTATTATAGAGCAGGAATATTAGTGTTATTATAGAGCAGGAATATTAGTGTTATTATAGAGCAGGAATATTAGTGTTATTATACAGCAGAATATTAGTGTTATTATGAGCAGAATATTAGTGTTATTATAGAGCAGGAATATTAGTGTTATTATAGAGCAATAATATTAGTGTTATTATAGAGCAATAATATTAGTGTTATTATAGAGCAGGAATATTAGTGTTATTATAGAGCAGGAATATTAGTGTTATTATAGAGCGGGAATATTAGTGTTATTATAGAGCAATAATATTAGTGTTATTATAGAGCAGGAATATTAGTGTTATTATAGAGCAGGAATATTAGTGTTGCAGAATATTAGTGTTATTATAGAGCAGGAATATTAGTGTTATTATAGAGCAGGAATATTAGTGTTATTATAGAGAGGAATATTAGTGTTATTATAGAGAGGAATATTAGTGTTATTATAGAGAGGAATATTAGTGCTGTCACTTTAAGAGCTGCACAGATCTGATATACTGATACACATGAACACAGAAAACCGCGCTCGTGTCGTCTCATGCTTGAATGGTTTGAAGTAATTTTAAAATGCTCACAAAGGAATCCATAAGAGGAATAGAAATGAAAATTTTATAACAAGTATCCGATTCCTGACTTCAAGTATTTGATTGAATTGGAATCGGTTTTCGATTCCCAGGCCTAACTGTTCCTGTTACAGGGCGGTGAGCGCGAGATACTGATGATGACGCTGATGATGCGTGAGATACTGATGATGACGCTGATGATGCGTGAGACACTGATGAAGTCGTGATGATGCGTGCGGGTGGTGTACCTGCTCCACTGCTTTAAAGGTCACGTCCTCGAGTGTAAGGGCCGCCAGTCCCTCTGTCTCGGGCATCGGCGCGATCATCTGAGCCCCGGCGGCCGCCACCTCCTGCAGGACCGCCACCACACGGGTCAGGTGCTTCCTGCAGTCCGACAGCGCCTCACACACCTGCAACACACACACACTCATGAGGAGCGGAGCACACTGCTGGAAAAATGCCTGAAAAGCTCAATTAGAATTTATTTTGTAAATATTGGCAAAATTCTAGGCAGTACGTAATAAAACACTGTATTGTCTCCTATGCCCACAAGAGAGCGCAATAAGCACATATAAAAGAGAGAGAGTGAGTGAGAGTTAGTGAGAGTGAGTGTGTGAGTGTAAGAGTGAGTGAGAGTGTGAGTGTGAGAGTGTAAGAGTGAGTGTAAGAGTGAGTGAGAGTGAGTGTGTGAGTGTAAGAGTGAGTGAGAGTGAGTGTGTGAGTGTAAGAGTGAGTGAGAGTGAGTGTGTGAGTGTAAGAGTGAGTGAGAGTGTGAGAGTGAGTGTAAGAGTGAGTGAGAGTGTGAGTGTGAGAGTGTAAGAGTGAGTGTGAGTGAGTGAGTGTGAGTGAGAGTGTGAGAGTGTGTGTGAGAGTGAGTGAGAGTGTGTGTGAGAGTGAGTGAGAGTGTGTGAGAGTGTGTGAGAGTTAGTGAGAGTGAGTGTGAGAGTGTAAGAGTGAGTGTGAGTGTGAGAGTGTAAGAGTGAGTGTGAGAGAGAGTGTGAGTGAGAGTGTGAGAGTGTGTGTGAGAGTGAGTGAGAGTGAGCGTGTGTGTGTGTGTGTGTGAGTGTGAGTGAGTGTGAGAGTGTGAGAGTGAGAGTGTGTGAGTGTGTGTGTGAGTGTGAGTGTGTGTGTGTGTGTGTGTGTGCGTGCGTGCGTGCGTGTACCGGAGACTGGAAGGTGAGTGCCGCAGGGATCCCAGGTGCGTCAGTTCCAGGCATTCGCCGGCGGATCTTCTTGCAGAACTGGCGAATGTCCCCGCAGGAAGTGTCCAGGTCCCTCAGCAGCACCGTAAGCCCCGCCCCTTCCTGTCCCGGCTGCAGGAAGGCCCGCAGACGCCCGACCTCTGACCCCACGCAGTCCAGCGCGCTCTGGGTGAACTACAGGCACAGGTGATCACAAACCTTAACTTATATCAGCGTTATCGGTAACCAAACTAAAACTGTTACTAGAATAAACGTGAAATAAAATTAAACATGAATATGAGATGAAAAAGAAGACAAAAGTACTGAACAGGATCACTTTTATTAACTTACACTGAAATAAAATCTATAAAAAACATTTTTCTTAAGTTAAGTTTTAGTTTGACGAAGTAATAAAACTGTTAAAACTAAAGCTGAAATAAAAATTAATAAGAACTTTATAGACATTTAAAAGTGACAAAAAAAACGAAAACTTTGAAATAAAATTATAATATACATAAAAATATGTTCAGTCAGGTGACTCTGACTCAGTGATTGGCTGACGGACTCAGTGATTGGCTGATGGACTCAGTGATTGGCTGACTCTGACTCAGTGATTGGCTGACGGACTCAGTGATTGGCTGATGGACTCAGTGATTGGCTGACTCTGACTCAGTGATTGGCTGACGGACTCAGTGATTGGCTGATGGACTCAGTGATTGGCTGACGGACTCAGTGATTGGCTGATGGACTCAGTGATTGGCTGACGGACTCAGTGATTGGCTGACGGACTGAGTGATTGGCTGGCGCAGGTGATGATGTGGGTGACGCACCTTGATGTGGTCGGCCAGCTGTGTGCTGCAGTCCTCAGGCTGTTCCGACAGGTGAACGCTGTACAGTTGCTGCAAGAACACACATTCAGCACTGAACGCAGGAAACACACACTACACTGATTACATTACTGCTGTTATGAAGAGCAGTGTGTGTGTGTGTGTGTGTGTGTGTGCACCTGGTAGAACCGGATGGCTTTGGTGAGCGGCTCCACCAGCACGGTCTCGTCGAGCTGGTCTTTATGAAGCAGGTCTATGAGGAAGTCCAGCGAGCGCTCGTGAACGCTCATCTCAGAGTACAGCGTGCCCATGCGCTTGTACACCTCCACACCACACTGGCCCAGAGCGCTGACACACACACACACACACACACACACACACACACACACACACACACAGACGCGCACACACACGCACGCACGCACACGCAGACACAGACACACACACACACACACACACACACACACACAGACGCGCACACACACACACACACACACAGACGCGCACACACACGCACACACAAGCACGCACGCACACGCAGACACAGACACACACACACACGCACACACACACACACACGCACGCAACGCACACGCACACACACACACACACACACGCGCATACACACACACACACACGCGTAAACACACACGCACACAACGCACACACACGCACGCACGCACGCACACACAGACACACACACACAGACACAGACACACACACACACACACACACACACAATATTAAAAAATATTAATAATATGTTAGTATAATATTAAAATATAATGTCTTTATGTTGTCTCTACGTTAATTTGGAGATTAACTGTGAAATGTTTACATTATAAAATATATAAACTAAATATAAACCTATAAAAACCTAAGTGTTGACAGCACTAAATAAAATATTTCTTTTTTTAATGTATATTTGACTTTTTTATTTTATTTAACAAAATAATGACTTGAAATGATGTTTTGGGAATAATTTCTCAGTTGTATTTGATGTGTTTGATTAGATTAATGAATGGCCACATCATGTATTTAAAGTCCCCCTGTGGTGAAAGTCCAGCTTTTAATGTTGTTTATGTGTCTATGTGGTGTTTTTACTGTGCTTTAATAACACAAATCATGTGTAAATTCATAAGTCGACAGCATTGCTGAGTATTTTCTGCTTAAAACTGCAGTGAACCAAAGACAGTCTCAAAAACACTGAAATCGCTGGTGTTTCTGACGTCACAAACTACCTTGACCAATCAGATCAACGTGTGATCGTCAACCAGTGGATCTCTGAGTGAGTGAGTGAGTGAGTGGAGGCGGGGCTCATTTGCATATCCAGAGAACTGTGGATACTAAATGAGGCAAGGGTGTCGAGTTACATCAAGATATTTTAAGGCATGAATGTTTTGTTTTGTTAAATATGTAATTTTGGAGATCCAGGATGAGTTGTAAGGGATTAAGATGGTGGAGTGCAGTGACTGTAATCATCAGCGCTGGTTTCACTGGTTATACTGGTTATATGATGAGTTTGTGACGGACACGTACAGCTCGTATTTATGCAGCGTGGCCTGAAGCAGCGTCAGAGAATACACCAGACCCGAGGCGAAGCTCAGCTGCTCTCCAGCGGCGCCGCGCAGTCCAGAGCGCTCCACAGGACCCGTCAGGTCGAACTTCTCCTGCGCCTGCGTGCTGATCAGCTCCGCCTGACACACACATCGGAAACACCTCATAATCAGTAGAGAAACAAAGACAACGCATGTGTATCAGTATATTAGATCAGTGCTTCAGTCTCAACCCTCTGGCGCTCTTTGAGTTTGAAAAACTTGTGTTTTTATTTTTTACTTCATCGGAATGGAATGAAACTAAAAGTTTTGGCACTTGCTGTGAGAACACACAGATAAATCATGGACATGATTGGAACAGGTTCAATAGTCCTGAATATAATATTCACGCTTGTGCTCCTCGCGGTCAGAAACGAGCGCGCTGTAAATGACAGAGACTTTGAAAATATATACTTCATATAAAAATTGAAAATAGTATTTTTGTGCATTTTTCATAACAATACATGTAAAATTCTGTCACTTTTTTCGCTTCAGTAATAATCTACAGAGGGTCGTGTTTGAAAAGAGATCAAGCTTCAGTCTGTGCTCTAAAGCGTTCGAAATTTACACAGTTTAAGCTGGACATGTCATTTTCAGGCCTTTGCTCAAAAAGTGAATAAATAGATTATAAATACAGCGTGAATATAATTTTGCAATCCCCTAAAAATACAAAATATGAAATAAAAACATTATGGAAGTAAAATAAAGCACATTAATTTGATTGATTGAGTGATTTGTGAGCGACACGTGAAGAGACTGTGTGTGATGGGCAGTCGCCGAGGCTCATGGGAGTGTTGGGCACCTTGCAGATGAGTCTGGGGATCAGGAGCAGCACCAGGATGCAGTCGTGATCTCCTCCGTGCCTCAGGAACGACTCCGGCATGAACGACGTCAGCAGAGACACCTGACGGTTCGCCTGGTTCACCTCCATCTTACGCAGCTCCATCTCGATGGCCTACACACACACACACACACACACACACACACACACACACACACACACACACACACACACACACACACACACACACACAGGTAACAAAATCATGACGAAAAAGATTCGCTGATGACCTTTTCCTCCATGACTAAGACGTCATTATATGATAACTGTGACTATATCAACTTGCGATATCGTTGACAGAAAAAAAGACACTCTCTACACTGGGGAAGTGAAGAACACCAAACACAGATCAACATGTTCATCTCCATTAGAGAGATTCTGCTGGGTCATTCAGCCAGTCTGAGTTCTGGAACTAAACCTGTAATAACTCCAGACATCTATATTCATAAATGCACATGCGCAGTTCTATGTGACAATACAGTCTTTTTTTTTTTGCTGTCGTTTTAATAAAAAAAACATTAATGTTTATTATTTATTGTTGGAATTATGAGAAATTTTACCGTTTGAGAGAAATGTCTTGTAGAGATTAGAATGGGTTAATTTATGACTAATACATTTATTGAAATACTTTGCACTAACTTCATAAAATGAAACAATAAAACAACTACAACCACTTGCTTACACACGCACACGCACACGCACACGCTCACGCACACACACACACACACACACACACACACACACACACACACACACACACACACACACACACACACACACACACACACACACCTTGGCATAAGCTTTGGTCTCTGCAAACTTGATCTTGAAGTCGAAGAGTTCTGCCGCCGGCTGCTGGGGCTCAGCTGAGCTGCTCTGCTGATTGGTCAACTCTCGGTTCACTTCCTGTTTACAGGAGAACACAGATTTAATCATATTTTAATGTAAACACTGGCTGTTGATCATATATTGCTATATATATATATATATATATATATATATATATATATATATATATATATATATATATATTAGTGCTCCGCAACGATTAATCGCATCCAAAATAAAAGTTAGTGTTTACATAATACATGTGTGTGTATTGTGTATAATTATTTTGTATATATAAATACACACACATGCTTGTATATATTTAAGAAAAATGTGTTATTTATATATAACATTTTTATATTTATATATAATATAAATATATATACATGCAAATATTTCTTAAATTTAAAGAAATACAATTTTGTGTATTTATACAAAATAATTATACACAATACACACACATATTATGCAAATACAAATTTTGGATAAATAATTTATTATGAAGATATTCATTTTGAGTAAATATATAGGCTATAATCTGTGTTTAGCTTTTGTGTTCAGCCAATCAGTGAACACTACCATCACTGTGGTTCCTACAGTGGTTACTCAACCAGAATAATACTTTTACCGCCGGTAAAATTCGGATGTGTATTTGCTGCCTTTTACCGCTAAGAGGCGCTACAATCACAGACTTTGAAAGGTGTCCATTTATTCTCTCTATTGCGTAATCTAACGCCGCGCCGCGGCTCATTCAGAGCGATTGAAAGCTGGTAACAGATGAATTCAAGTGAAACATAAACGAATTCATAATCACAATACTGAAAATTAAAATTGAATAAATAGTGAAAACATTACAACATAAAACATTGCAACAGAAATATATTAGGCTATCAATGAGGCTCTGGAAGCGCATAAGATGAAAGTTAATAGCGTTCAGACGGTAGCTCAGTGGGTAACGCAAAAACATGAGTCTCACTGCGCTTCAAGCGATCCGAGATCGAATCTCACTGTAGCCAACATGCTGTTGGCCGACTTCATTTATGTTTTACCGTTCATGATGCTTAAATAGGTAACTGTTTATTAGCGAGTTCATTAACTGTTTATTTAATGTCAAGCGTTTTTTTAATTATCAATGCCACATTAAGGTAAATTTGCTACATTCCATGTAGAGCCGCTGCACGACAAAACTGATGAGGGAAATGAAAATAAATAAAAAAGAAAGCTGATCGCTTCAGAAAATGAAAATAATGATGCTTGTCTTTAATCTGCTAAATTATTGTTTTGTGAATCATTCTGAAATTGAGTTGACAGTGATACCTGGCCATAGCAACGGGAGAAATTTTTCAAAACAGATCCATATTGAACAAATCAGAAAAGACTGATTTTGTTGACTTGACAGACTAACTAAATAGTATTACTTTCAATATAAAAACAAATGGAAATGTAAAAGAACACTAAAATTAATTAAGTTTGCGCAAATTTTTAAGGTTTAAATAAAGTGTCGGGAGAGTTTATTTGTTTAAAACAGGGTTGCATTGAGTTTAGAGTTATTTCCTTTGCGATGCAAAATAAGAAACACAGAATCTTATTCTTGCAACATTTTAAATATTTATTGCCAAAGAAATTTCAGCCAAATTAAACAATTAAAACAGTACAAAACGAAAATAGTCCAAAGCCACATAAATTAAGAACATGCGTTTTTCTTTGCCTCTCTCTCGCGCTTGATCTCTTTTTAGCAAGTTTATTTTGTCTCCCTCCCTCCAAAAAAAACTCTAACAAATTATTTAGCATTTGTTGCTTCAAAGACAAGCATGCCTTGTTGAATTCACTTTGTAATAAAACGAGGTTGATCTTGAATTAAAGAGCTCTGTATCTGCTGTGGCATGAACGCGTTTCGTTGACAGTTCATGTTTAGATAATGCCAGATCATTGACAATCATACACACTGCTCAAACATTCTGAAACTCTATAAAAACCAGTTGAAACAACTGGATTGAACACTTTAATTGAAATATTGTGTGAAAAAACTTTAAATACAAATATACAATATTTATAATTTAATAAGATAGGGACTACATTTGGACACACCGAGAGATTTATCCTTAAAAGAATTTAGTCTTTGCCTGCTCATCAGGCTGGCTATCCGACATCTCCATATGAAAGACGAACATTAACACCTATTGTGCACGCACGATAAAGCCACTGTCCCTCCAACCCCCCCACAGGCTCTCTGAGTCTGAGACTGACTTAACACACACACACACACACACACACACACACACACACACACACACACACACACACACACACACACACACACACACACACACACACACACACACACACACACACACACACACACACACACACAACCCCCCCCCCCCCCCACAGGCTCTCTGAGTCTGAGACTGACTTAACACCCCCCAATTCAATTTCAATAAGTTGTTCTTTTTTATTCAAATAAACCTCGAACCACAGTGCTTCGTTGTGCTGCTGTTAAACTAGGCCTAAATAACATTTATAGAATAATTATGAACTTAAATGAAACAATATTGCAACATTTCGACATAAATTATTTGATCTGCTTTTACATTTTATTTCAGGGCGATTTAGCCTACATTTAATTAGAGCAAGATTTTCCCCGTCTTTCCTCATTGGGAAGCGTTTAAGTAGATCCTCTGTACCTCTCAGTTTCAGGTGGATTACATAATCAGATAACATTTATTAATTAAAGCTGCAAGCAGCGATGGGCGGGCCCTCGCACATGTAGCGCGTCGGGGAGTGATGCGGCCGCATATTCTGTTGCATATTCTGGAGCTCTGCCAGTGCGGCTGTGAATTTGCTACGCTTTTCAGACACTGCATGAAGGTGTTATACGTCACTTCCTGTTGCCAGCAGGTGGCGCTATGACTGTGGGTGAATGTGGGCATGTACATGAGTTCAGGGCGGGACTCTTATCCTACATGTAAAGTTTGGTGCAGCTGTGAGCATGTACACTGAAGTTACAACCACTTCCTGTGTCATGGCGATGAGTTGATCTTTGATGCCATGCCACGGACACACCGATTGACGAAAACTCGCAGATAGCACAACTTTTCATCGTCAATGCCTTTAGAAGGCACAGCAGAAATTTCAAGTCGATCGGACTAAATCCCTAGGAGGAGTTCGTTAAAGTACGGAGTGTGTAAATCAGCCAAAATTTGATGAAAATTTCAAAATGGCCGACTTCCTGTTGGGTTTAGGGCATCGCTCCAAGAGGCTTTTTTGTGCGTCTGGACATGTTTGATGTGCCACAGAAATTTCGTACATGTAGGTCAAACGTGCGGCGGGGGCTGCTTCGTTAAAGGTCACTTCCTGTTGCCAGCAGGTGGCGCTATGACTGGGGGTGAATGTCGGCATGTACATGTGTTCAGGGCGGGACTCTTGTCAAGCGTGCAAAATTTGGTGCAGATCTGAGCATGTACAGCAAAGTTACTTCAACTTCCTGTTTCATGGCGAATCATCGATGCCACGGACACGCCCATTGACGAAAACGCGCAGAGAGCACAACTTTTCATCGTCAATGCCTTTAGAAGGCACAGCAGAAATTTGAAGTCGATCGGACTAAATCCCTAGGAGGAGTTTGTTAAAGTACGGAGTGTGTAAATCGTCCCAAAATGGCCGCCAAATTCAAGATGGCGGACTTCCTGTCAAGTTTAGGGTATGGGTTCTTGAGGCTTTTTTGTGCGCCTTGATATGATACACGTCCCCACCACATTTTGTGCATGTAGGTTGAACATGGACGAGGGGCTAATTTTTTTCAATTTTCTAGGTGGCGCTAGTGAGCCATTTTGCCACGCCCATCCGCGAAACCCACAAAATACAAAATTTTTCACCAGTCCTGACATGTGTGCAAAATTTGGTGACTTTTCGAGCATGTTGCGGCCTCGAAAATGGGGCTTACTTTGCAGAAAAAAAAAAAATGTAAAAAAAAAAAAATAATCCTAACAGTTTCAAGAGGGTGCTCGGGCCCTAAATATTTAGACATTTAAAGACTTTAGACATAGCCGATTTCTTATCGTGCCTGAGCTGAGGCAGAGGGCTTTCGGTTCATTTTTGTGACGCGCAGATCCCGGAGACAGAGACGAGACGACAGCTAAAATGTTGTTGTTAGCCTAATATGAATAAACGTTTTACAGGTTTTGATTTTATTGTTTGTCGTTTAAATGTGCCTGTTGCATATCTCTATTTTATATATTGTATATGGTCTATTGAAGTATAGCCTATACGGAATCCAATATATATAAATAGGCTATAGCCTATATATATATATATATATATATGTAGGCCTATTTAAAAAAAAAAAATTTACAGAACTGCTTTTGAAATTATGATTGGTATTATTATACAGATGTAAAGTCATTCTGTTAGATAGTATTTGTTCCAGTGTAAAATTGAAATGCTTGGCAATTTTATTTTATAAATATAAGCAAAAATCGTGTAACAGAGTTTTAGAACTAGACAAATCTCTCTGCATTAATAATAGGATATAAAATGCATTAATAGGCTAATACAAAATTTACAAAAGCCCCAAGTGTGTTCAGGATTTGAACCCGTGTCATCTAAATGATCGAACCGTAAGTTCTACCACTCGGCCATGAATTACTCTTTGTGAAATGACCAAACGTTTGTTTCTCCAGTGTGTTCGTTCACATGAGCGAGAAAATGTTTTATCGTTAGCCTATTGTAGACATTTTACAGTTTTAAAAGATGATATATTATCTGTATGACCAAAAATTACGGAGTACATTTACATTTATTCATTTAGCTGACAACAAACGAAATATTGGCGAAATATTAGCCTACAAATATTTGGAGTAGGCTAGCCTTTTAAGTTCTTTTAGCTGTTATGAGAAAAAATACATTCAAGTGAAAGCGCTTTTCGAACTCTAGTTCAACATCCCAGAATAAAACCTAATTTTAGAACAATGCGTAGCGCCACTCGGTGTGCCAAAACACTTAATTATAAACATCAATATTTCGTTCAAAAACATCTCAAAACGCTTTGTGACATTTTGAAAAGCCGTGAATGTATTAAGGCCACT
Organism: Chrosomus eos; assembly: GCA_036326025.1. Taxonomy (NCBI): domain Eukaryota; kingdom Metazoa; phylum Chordata; class Actinopteri; order Cypriniformes; family Leuciscidae; genus Chrosomus; species Chrosomus eos. Next base: position 2,982,869 of record CM070818.1, on the reverse strand, counting down.
GGAACCAGGATCGTAGGCTAACGCGCTGCATGTTATCTCTCAATACAGGAGCAGAAGCGCCGCTTCAGATTGTATTGTTTGTTGTTTAAACGTGCGTGTTGCATATTTTTAAAAATATATAATAATGAACTTGGGTTGTTCATCAGTCAGTGTGCGCGCACACGAGAGAAGCGCTCTTCAATCCTCTCATTCCTCAATAGTTTAGCGCTATTGCACCTCATTTATTTCCACTGACTGCGAGAGAGGCCTATTTTAACTTTTGATTCATAAAATGTTCTGCTCTAAAAGTTTGTTATATTCTGTTTAAATGTAGGCCTACTTTTACTTAATTAAGTTTTGCTTTCTTTTAATTTAACCGAATCTGTTGTAGGCTAAATTATTTTTATTTTTATTATTTTTTGTTCTAAAAGTTTGTTCTATTCTGTTTCGTTTGTTTATTTTTATTTTATTTACATTTACATATTCAATCAGTCTCATTCTTTTTTTTTTTTTACAAGACCTTGTGCTGTGTTTTTTAATAAACAGATACAAACAGAGATATATAGCCTAATAGTTCGTACAAATAAACGTCTATATGTATAGGCTACTACTATGTATACTAGTGCTGTAGCGGCGCGTCGATTACGTCGACGTCAAAATTTCGTCGACGCCATATTTTTGCATCGACACTTCTTCATTTATTTATTTTTTGCACCGTTTCCGGCAGTACAGCTCGTCAACACACGTGGGAGACCGAAACATTGCAGAATGGAGGACGAAGACCACTAGAAGTGAATGTGCTTTTCATTAAATGAATCACACACAGTAAACAAATCCTTAACAAAAAAAACCTTTGCAATTTAGACGCGCAAACTGTGTGCCGGTGCGGTGAGACGTACGGCTCGGGCAGATCGTGCAGACGCGTCGAGTATAAACAAGGCTTTGCTCCGTGTCAACCCGCGCTCTGATCGGTAAAGGGGAACAGACTCTCCCGAATCATCTCCAGCAGGAGCTAATGACATAACATAGTGTTCAAATACATAACATTAGACTAACATTAGCCAGCTTATGTATCATGATTCAGTGCGCTAGTTCGTATTTATTTGAGATACATTATGGTTTTTTATTAATCGAGCAGCAGAAAAATAATCGTTATATTAATCGTCCAATTAGTCGTTAGATTAGTCGACTAATCGATAAAATAATCGCCCAACTAATCGTTTAGTTAATAATCGTTTACCCCAGCCCTAATGTATACTATAAATTGTATGATCGTTTGTTTAAATAACATTAACAAAATTGTCTGTCTTTAATTAATAATAAAATTATTACTTTAACATGCAGTTTCAACTTCACCAAATCTTTGTTTGTTTCATTATTGTAGCCTACAGAAAAAGGAAATAGCTCTTGTTTTAATTTTTCATGTTTGTTGCTTATTTGGAAATTGCCATAGTTGTAGTATTTCATCCTTACTGTTAATTGACATTAGCCCCGCACTTACGTTTCAAAATGCGGCAATTGCGGCTGTTTTGCTAAATGCCCCTTTGCACCCCCTGGCGGTCATTTCGCAAACGACTTTGAAATGCGGCTAGTTTATTTTTACCGCGGGGGATTTGCGCGGCACGAGTCGCGGCGGTAATAGGCATTCTGGTTGGCTACCCACTGTATAGTGCTGATCCAGACCCACTCTGAAGCAGGAGTAAATTAGTTCCTCAAAAAGAGTTTCTAGAACTAAAATCATTCCTAGTTCCTGCGGTGCGAACAAATACGCCACACTCCGGGAACTCCCGCCAACAGTCCTGGGAACTATGACAAGGTTCCTCCGGTGCCCCTATAAACACCACCAAGAGTGCTAGCATGGCTGTGAGTGCTAGCATAACTGTGAGTGCTAGCGTGACTGTGAGTGCTAGCGTGACTGTGAGTGCTAGCGTGACTGTGAGTGCTAGCGTGACTGTGAGTGCTAGCGTGACTGTGAGTGCTAGCGTGACTGTGAGTGCTAGCGTGACTGTGAGTGCTAGCACAACTGTGAGTGCTAGCGCAACTGTGAGTGCTAGCGCAACTGTGAGTGCTAGCGTAACTGTGAGTGGTAGCGTAACTGTGAGTGCTAGCGTAACTGTGAGTGCTAGCGTAACTGTGAGTGCTAGCGTAACTGTGAGTGCTAGCATAACTGTGAGTGCTAGCGTAACTGTAAATGGTAGCGTAACTGTGAGTGCTGGCGTAACTGTAAATGCTAGCGTAACTGAGTGCTAGCGTAAGCTAGCGTAACTGAGTGCTAGCATGACTGAGTGCTAGCGTGACTGTGAGTGCTAGCGTGACTGTGAGTGCTAGCGTAACTGTGAGTGCTAGCGTAAGCTAGCGTAACTGTGAGTGCAAGCATGACTGTGAGTGCTAGCATGACTGTGAGTGCTAGCGTGACTGTGAGTGCTAGTGTAACTAGCGTAACTGTGAGTGCTAGTGTAACTGTGAGCTAGCGTAACTGTGAGTGCTAGCGTAACTGTGTGTGCTAGCGTAACTGTGAGCTAGCGTGGCTGTGAGTGCTAGCGTAATTGAGTGCTAACGTGTGCTAGGGTAACTGTGAGTGCTCGCGAGTGCTAGTGTAACTGTGAGTGCTAGCGAGTGCTAGCGTAACTGAGTGACCTGCAGGTGTGTGGTGAGCTCCCTGTATTTGCTGATGGTGTGCTGGTAGTCGGCCACGGTCTCCTGGCACGCCTCGACTCTCTTCTGCGCCTCCCGCACTCGAGCTCCGGCCAGATCCAGATGTTCCCGCAGCTCCAGCTCCGTCTCGCGCGAGTTCTCCTGCAGCTCGTCGTTCATCTCGTTGATCGACTCCTGCCAAACACAGATTATCAGGACGGTATTTATAGTAAGTACATCGCCTGGACCACAAAACCGGTCACATGGGTCTATTTTTTTTATCTTCTCATTTATCGATTCCTGGGAAACACAGAGAATAAAGACGGCTATAGATAAACACTTTTGCTGTACGATATAAATTATGTCTACAATCAATGTTTATTTCAGGTTGCACAACATAATTCTGGCTAAAAGAAGGTATTTAATAAAGGCACCGCTGCCAGTTTTTTATGTCTAAAACTGCACTTCCAAAACTTTAAAATATGTGTGTGTGTGCTTGTATATTATCATTAACTACAGCTGAAACAAAAGCAAACATTATAAAAGCGTAATGTAAATGATAGTGGAGCAACGCTGCGCACCAGGTCACTGACGGTCTCTCTCAGTTCTCGCACTTTCTCTTCCAGGTCTAAGTTTCTCTCCGTCAGTGTCTCGACCATCTCCTCAGCTCCCAAAGCAGCATCCACCTGAACACGAACACACACACACACAAACACACACACACACACACACAAACACACACACAACACACACACACACACACACACACACACACACACACACACACACACACACACACACACACACACACACACACACACACACACGTATATTGGATCTGTGCAGCTCTTAAAGTGACAGCACTAATATTCCTGCTGCCATCTCTATAATAACACTAATATTCCTGCTCTATAATAACACTAATCAAACAACAAAAGACAGAAAATTCACCCGTTCTTCACTGATTAAATTTGTAACTATATTTGTAATGTATATTTTATTTATAAAGTGTTATTTTACAGTTGATTATAGTTTCTAAACCTAAATACCTGAAAATCTTTGATATTTGATTTTCAGCAACAATTAAATGTTTTGTATTAAGACTAAATGTGAATGAGTTTTGTTTTACCTTATTGGAACCGAAATTAGGAATTGATAAACAGAATTGAAAAATATCACTGTTAAATGTTCACATTTTCATATAACTGTCCTATAACTGTGCACATTTTCTCACAAATGTAAAAAGGGCTCTATGAAAAATGTCATTCATTTCCAAATTCGGTTTAAATTTTTTCAGTTTCCATTTTTCTGGATTTTGCCCACTTTCCCTCGTATTCCGCGTTTCCCTAAATGCCTGGATTTCCGGTTTGATTACATTTTAATTTGGAAAATTAGCCAGTCTATTTGTCGGTCTTTAACCAGTAACACTTACAATCAGGTTTCATAAGTCTCTAAATGCTTCTAACATCCCCCAGTGGAGTGAATGTGACTCCCTCTGACCTGTTCCTTGAGCTCATCGACTGTGGCCTCAGCCTCCTTCATCTGCTCCTGCAGCTTCTCCTTCTGTGCTCTCAGCGTCTCCAGCTCCGAGTTCTTCTTCTCCATCTGCTTCTGCAGCTTCAGGTGCTCTTGCTTCTCTGAGGAGGACAGATCCCTCATCCTGACCAGCGCCTCCTTCAGACGCCCGTTCTGCTCCTCCAGCTGCTTCAGCTGATAACTGGACGCCGCTCCATCTGAACCTAAAGAGACACAGACAGAGGTCACATCACTGACTTCAAGTATCTCATTCCTGACCTCAAGTCGCCCATTCCTGACCTCAAGTCTCCCATTCCTGACCTCAAGTCTCCCATTCCTGACCTCAAGTATCCCATTCCTGACCTCAAGTATCCCATTCCTGACCTCAAGTCTCCTGATTCCTGACCTCAAGTCTCCTGATTCCTGACCTCAAGTATCCTGATTCCTGACCTCAAGTATCCCATTCCTGACCTCAAGTATCCCATTCCTGACCTCAAGTATCCCATTCCTGACCTCAAGTCTCCCATTCCTGACCTCAAGTATCCCATTCCTAACCTCAAGTCTCCTGATTCCTGACCTTAAGTCTCCTGATTCCTGATCTCAAGTCTCTGATTCCTGACCTCAAGTCTCTGATTCCTGACCTCAAGTCTCCCATTCCTAACCTCAAGTCTCCTGATTCCTGACCTCAAGTCTCCTGATTCCTGACCTCAAGTCTCCTGATTCCTGACCTCAAGTCTCCGATTCCTGACCTCAAGTCTCCGATTCCTGACCTCAAGTCTCCTGATTCCTGACCTCAAGTCTCCTGATTCCTGACCTCAAGTCTCCCATTCCTGACCTCAAGTCTCCTATTCCTGACCTCAAGTCTCCCATTCCTGACCTCAAGTCTCCCATTCCTGACCTCAAGTCTCCCATTCCTGACCTCAAGTCTCCCATTCCTGACCTCAAGTCTCCTGATTCCGGACCTCAAGTCTCCGATTCCTGACCTCAAGTCTCCGATTTCTGACCTCAAGTCTCCCATTCCTGACCTCAAGTATCTGATTCCTGACCTCAAGTATCCCATTCCGGACCTCAAGTCTCCGATATCTGACCTCAAGTATTCCATTCTTGACCTCAAGTCTCCCATTCCTGACCTCAAGTGTCCCATTCCTGACCTCAAGTCTCCTGATTCCTGACCTCAAGTCTCCTGATTCCTGACCTCAAGTCTCCTGATTCCTGACCTCAAGTCTCCCATTCCTGACCTCAAGTCTCTGATTCCTGACCTCAAGTCTCCCATTCCTGAAATCAAGTCTCCCATTCCTGACCTCAAGTGTCTGATTCCTGACCTCAAGTATCCCATTCCTGACCTCAAGTCTCCTGATTCCTGACCTCAAGTCTCCTGATTCCTGACCTCAAGTCTCCTGATTCCTGACCTCAAGTCTCCTGACTCCTGACCTCAAGTGTCCCATTCCTGACCTCAAGTCTCTGATTCCTGACCTCAAGTCTCCCATTCCTGACCTCAAGTATCCCATTCCTGACCTCAAGTATCTGATTCCTGACCTCAAGTCTCCCATTCCTGACCTCAAGTCTCCTGATTCCTGACCTCAAGTCTCCCATTCCTGACCTCAAGTCTCCCATTCCTGACCTTAAGTCTCTGATTCCTGACCTCAAGTCTCTGATTCCTGACCTCAAGTCTCCTGATTCCTGACCTCAAGTCTCCCATTCCTGACCTCAAGTCTCTTGATTCCTGACCTCAAGTCTCCCATTCCTGACCTCAAGTGTCCCATTCTTGACCACAAGTCTCCCATTCCTGACCTCAAGTCTCCCATTCCTGACCTCAAGTCTCCTGATTCCTGACCTCAAGTCTCCTGATTCCTGACCTCAAGTATCCCATTCCTGACCTCAAGTCTCCCATTCCTGACCTCAAGTCTCTGATTCCTGACCTAAAGTCTCCTGATTCCTGACCTCAAGTCTCCCATTCCTGACCTCAAGTCTCCCATTCCTGACCTCAAGTCTCCCATTCCTGACCTCAAGTATCCCATTCCTGACCTCAAGTCTCCAATTCCTGACCTCAAGTCTCCCATTCCTGACTTCAAGTCTCCTGATTCCTGACCTCAAGTATCCCATTCCTGACCTCAAGTCTCCCATTCCTGACCTCAAGTCTCCTGATTCCTGACCTCAAGTCTCCCATTCCTGACCTCAAGTCTCCCATTCCTGACCTCAAGTCTCCCATTCCTGACCTCAAGTCTCCCATTCCTGACCTCAAGTATCCCATTCTTGACCTCAAGTCTCAAATTCCTGACCTCAAGTCTCCCATTCCTGACCTCAAGTCTCCCATTCCTGACCTCAAGTCTCCCATTCCTGACCTCAAGTATCCCATTCCTGACCTAAAGTATCTCATTCCTGACCTCAAGTATCCGATTTCTGACCTCAAGTCTCCTGATTCCTGACCTCAAGTCTCTTGATTCCTGACCTCAAATCTCCGATTCCTGACCTCAAGTCTCCGATTCCTGACCTCAAGTCTCCGATTCCTGACCTCAAGTCTCCGATTCCTGACCTCAAGTCTCCAATTCCTGAACACAAGTGTCCGATTCCTGACCTCAAATCTCCTGATCCTGACCTCAAGTCTCCTGATTCCTGACCTCAAGTCTCCTGATTCCTGACCTCAAGTGTCCGATTCCTGACCTCAAGTCTCCTGATTCCTGACCTCAAGTCTCCGATTCCTGACCTCAAGTCTCCGATTCCTGACCTCAAGTGTCCCAAGTTATTCCTGACCTCAAGTCCCATTCCTGACCTCAGTTCATTCTGACTCAAGTATCGATTCCTACTAAGTCTCATCTGACTCAAGTATCCATTCTGACCTCAAGTTCATTCTGACTCAAGTCTCCCATTCCTGACCTCAAGTCTCCGATTCCTGACCTCAAGTCTCCGATTCCTGACCTCAAGTCTCCGATTCCTGACCTCAAGGTCCATTCCTGACCTCAAGTCTCATTCCTGACCTCAAGTCTCTGATTCCTGACCTCAAGTATCTCCTTTTCCCTGACCTCAAGTCTCTGATTCCTGACCTCAAGTCTCTGATTCCTGACCTCAAGTCTCTGATTCCTGACCTCAAGTCTCTGATTCCTGACCTCAAGTCTCTGATTCCTGACCTCAAGTCTCCGATTCCTGACCTCAAGTCTCCGATTCCTGACCTCAAGTCTCTGATTCCTGACCTCAAGTGTCCCATTCCTGACCTCAAGTCTCTGATTCCTGACCTCAAGTCTCTGATTCCTGACCTCAAGTATCCCATTCCTGAACTCAAGTCTCTGATTCCTGACCTCAAGTCTCTGATTCCTGACCTCAAGTCTCCGATTCCTGTTCTCAAGTCTCCCATTCCTGACCTCAAGTCTCCCATTCCTGACCTCAAGTGTCCGAATCATGACCTCAACTCTCTGATTCCTGACCTCAAGTGTCCCATTCCTGACCTCAAGTGTCCCATTCCTGACCTCAAGTGTCCCATTCCTGACCTCAAGTGTCCCATTCCTGACCTCAAGTGTCCCATTCCTGACCTCAAGTGTCCTGACCTCAAGTGTCCCATTCCTGACCTCAAGTGTCCCATTACTGACCTCAAGTGTCCATTCCTGACCTCAAGTCTTCCATTCCTGACCTCAAGTCTCCCATTCCTGACCTCAAGTGTCCCATTCCTGACCACAAGTCTCCCATTCCTGACCTCAAGTATCCCATTCCTGACCTCAAGTCTCCCATTCCTGACCTCAAGTATCCCATTCCTGACCTCAAGTGTCCCATTCCTGACCTCAAGTGTCCATTCCTGACCTCAAGTGTCCTGACCTCAAGTGTCCCATTCCTGACCTCAAGTGTCCCATTCCTGACCTCAAGTGTCCCATTCCTGACCTCAAGTGTCCCATTCCTGACCTCAAGTATCCATTCCTGACCTCAAGTATCCCATTCCTGACCTCAAGTCAGTCTCCCATTCCTGACCTCAAGTATCCCATTCCTGACCTCAAGTCTCTTGATTCCTGACCTCAAGTCTCCGATTCCTGACCTCAAGTGTCCGATTCCTGACCTCAAGTCTCTTGATTCCTGACCTCAAGTCTCTTGATTCCTGACCTCAAGTCTCCGATTCCTGACCTCAAGTCTCTGATTCCTGACCTCAAGTCTCCGATTCCTGACCTCAAGTCTCCGATTCTGACCTCAAGTCTCATTCTGACCTCAAGTTCTCCATTTCCTGACCTCAAGTGTCCCATTCCTGACCTCAAGTCTCTGATTCACTGACCTCAAGTCTCTGATTCCTGACCTCAAGTATCCATTCCTGACCTCAAGTATCTGATTTCTGACCTCAAGTCTCTGATTCCTGACCTCAAGTCTCGATTCCTGTCTCAAGTCTCCATTCCTGACCTCAAGTCTCCCATTCCTGACCTCAAGTGTCCGAATCCTGACCTAACAAGTCTCGATTCCTGACCTCAAGTGTCCCATTCCTGACCTCAAGTGTCCCATTCCTGACCTCAAGTTCCATTCCTGACCTCAAGTGTCCGATTCCTGACCTCAAGTTGTCCCATTCATGACCTCAAGTTCGTCCTGACCTCAATGTCCCATTCCTGACCTCAAGTGTCCATTCACTGACCTCAAGTGTCCATTCCTGACCTCAAGTCTTCCATTCCTGACCTCAAGTCTCCATTCCTGACCTCAAGTTCCCATTCCTGACCTCAAGTCTCCATCTGACTAAGTTCGATCTGACCTCAACGTTTATTCCATTCCTGCCCTCTTCAATGTCATCCCATTCCTGATCCTCAAGTATCCCATTCCTGACCTCAAGTTCCCATTCCTGACCTCAAGTGTCCATTCCTGACCTCAAGTCTGTTCCTGACCTCAAGTGTCCCATTCCTGACCTCAAGTGTCCCATTCCTGACCTCAAGTGTCCCATTCCTGACCTCAAGTGTCCATTCCTGACCTCAAGTCTCCATTCCTGTCTCAAGTCTCCATTCCTGACCTCAAGTTCCCATTCCTGACCTCAAGTGTCCGTCTGACCTCACTCTCTGATTCCTGACCTCAAGTTCCCATTCCTGACCTCAAGTGTCCCTATTCCTGACCTCAAGTTCCATTCCTGACCTCAAGTGTCCGATTCCTGACCTCAAGTGTCTGCCTAGTGTCCATTCTGACCTCAAGTCTCTTCGATTCCTGACCTTTCAAGTCTCCGATTCCTGACCTCAAGTCTCCATTCCTGACCTCAAGTCCCATTCCTGACCCAAGTCTCCATTCCTGACTTCAAGTTCATTCCTACCTCAAGTCTCCATTCCTGACCTCAAGTTCCGATTCCTGACCTCAAGTGTCCATTCCTGACCTTAAGTGTCCATTCCTGACCTCAAGTCTCTGATTCCTGACCTCAAGTTCCCATTCCTGACCTCAAGTTCCTATTCCTGACCTCAAGTCTCCATTCCTGACCTCAAGTCTCCGATTCCTGACCTCAAGTCTCCGATTCCTGACCTCAAGTGTCCCATTCCTGACCTCAAGTATCCCATTCCTGACCACAAGTCTCCCAATTCCTGACCTCAAGTCTCCCATTCCTGACCTCAAGTCTCCCATTCCTGACCTCAAGTGTCCGAATCATGACCTCAACTCTCTGATTCCTGACCTCAAGTGTCCCATTCCTGACCTCAAGTGTCCGATTCCTGACCTCAAGTCTCCCATTCCTGTTCTCAAGTCTCCCATTCCTGACCTCAAGTCTCCCATTCCTGACCTCAAGTGTCCGAATCATGACCTCAACTCTCTGATTCCTGACCTCAAGTGTCCCATTCCTGACCTCAAGTGTCCCATTCCTGACCTCAAGTGTCCCATTCCTGACCTCAAGTGTCCCATTCCTGACCTCAAGTGTCCTGACCTCAAGTGTCCCATTACTGACCTCAAGTGTCCCATTCCTGACCTCAAGTCTTCCATTCCTGACCTCAAGTCTCCCATTCCTGACCTCAAGTGTCCCATTCCTGACCACAAGTCTCCCATTCCTGACCTCAAGTATCCCATTCCTGACCTCAAGTCTCCCATTCCTGACCTCAAGTATCCCATTCCTGACCTCAAGTGTCCCATTCCTGACCTCAAGTGTCCCATTCCTGACCTCAAGTGTCCTGACCTCAAGTGTCCCATTCCTGACCTCAAGTGTCCCATTCCTGACCTCAAGTGTCCCATTCCTGACCTCAAGTATCCCATTCCTGACCTCAAGTATCCCATTCCTGACCTCAAGTCAGTCTCCCATTCCTGACCTCAAGTATCCCATTCCTGACCTCAAAGCTCCGATTCCTGACCTCAAAGCTCCGATTCCTGACCTCAAGTCTCCGATTCCTGACCTCAAGTCTCTTGATTCCTGACCTCAAGTCTCCGATTCCTGACCTCAAAGCTCCGATTCCTGACCTCAAAGCTCCGATTCCTGACCTCAAGTGTCCGATTCCTGACCTCAAGTCTCTTGATTCCTGACCTCAAGTCTCTTGATTCCTGACCTCAAGTCTCCGATTCCTGACCTCAAGTCTCCGATTCCTGACCTCAAGTCTCCGATTCCTGACCTCAAGTCTCCGATTCCTGACTTCAAGTGTCCGATTCCTTACCTCAAGTCTCCGATTCCTGACTTCAAGTCTCCGATTCCTGACCTCAAGTCTCCGATTCCTGACCTCAAGTCTCTGATTCCTGACCTCAAGTATCCCATTCCTGACCTCAAGTATCCCATTCCTGACCTCAAGTCTCCTGATTTCTGACCTCAAGTCTCTTGATTTCTGACCTCCAGTCTCCGATTCCTGACCTCAAATCTCCGATTCCTGACCGATTCCTGACCTCAAGTGTCCCATTCCTGACCTCAAGTCTCTGATTACTGACCTCAAGTCTCCCATTCCTGACCTCAAGTCTCCCATTCCTGACCTCAAGTGTCTGATTCCTGACCTCAAGTATCAAATTCCTGACCTCAAGTATCTGATTACTGACCTCAAGTCTCCCATTCCTGACCTCAAGTCTCCCATTCCTGACCTCAAGTATCCCATTCCTGACCTCAAGTGTCTGATTCCTGACCTCAAGTATCAAATTCCTGACCTCAAGTATCCCATTCCTGACCTCAAGTATCCCATTCCTGACCTCAAGTGTCTGATTCCTGACCTCAAGTATCCCATTCCTGACCTCAAGTGTCTGATTCCTGACCTCAAGTATCCGATTCCTTACCTCAAGTCTCCAATTTCTGACCTCAAGTATCCCATTCTTGACCTCAAGTATCCCATTCCTGACCTCAAGTCTCCCATTCCTGACCTCAAGTCTCCGATTCCTGACCTCAAGTCTCCGATTCCTGACCTCAAGTCTCCGATTCCTGACCTCAAGTGTCCCATTCCTGACCTCAAGTCTCTGATTCCTGACCTCAAGTCTCTGATTCCTGACCTCAAGTATCCCATTCCATGATTCACCTCAAGTCTCTGATTCCTGACCTCAAGTCTCTGATTCCTGACCTCAAGTCTCTGATTCCTGACCTCAAGTCTCTGATTCCTGACCTCAAGTCTCTGATTCCTGACCTCAAGTCTCCGATTCCTGACCTCAAGTCTCCGATTCCTGACCTCAAGTCTCTGATTCCTGACCTCAAGTGTCCCATTCCTGACCTCAAGTCTCTGATTCCTGACCTCAAGTCTCTGATTCCTGACCTCAAGTATCCCATTCCTGAACTCAAGTCTCTGATTCCTGACCTCAAGTCTCTGATTCCTGACCTCAAGTCTCCGATTCCTGTTCTCAAGTCTCCCATTCCTGACCTCAAGTCTCCCATTCCTGACCTCAAGTGTCCGAATCATGACCTCAACTCTCTGATTCCTGACCTCAAGTGTCCCATTCCTGACCTCAAGTGTCCCATTCCTGACCTCAAGTGTCCCATTCCTGACCTCAAGTGTCCCATTCCTGACCTCAAGTGTCCCATTCCTGACCTCAAGTGTCCTGACCTCAAGTGTCCCATTCCTGACCTCAAGTGTCCCATTACTGACCTCAAGTGTCCCATTCCTGACCTCAAGTCTTCCATTCCTGACCTCAAGTCTCCCATTCCTGACCTCAAGTGTCCCATTCCTGACCACAAGTCTCCCATTCCTGACCTCAAGTATCCCATTCCTGACCTCAAGTCTCCCATTCCTACCTCAAGTATCCCATTCCTGACCTCAAGTGTCCCATTCCTGACCTCAAGTGTCCCATTCCTGACCTCAAGTGTCCTGACCTCAAGTGTCCCATTCCTGACCTCAAGTGTCCCATTCCTGACCTCAAGTGTCCCATTCCTGACCTCAAGTGTCCCATTCCTGACCTCAAGTATCCCATTCCTGACCTCAAGTATCCCATTCCTGACCTCAAGTCAGTCTCCCATTCCTGACCTCAAGTATCCCATTCCTGACCTCAAGTCTCTTGATTCCTGACCTCAAGTCTCCGATTCCTGACCTCAAGTGTCCGATTCCTGACCTCAAGTCTCTTGATTCCTGACCTCAAGTCTCTTGATTCCTGACTTCAAGTCTCCGATTCCTGACCTCAAGTCTCCGATTCCTGACCTCAAGTCTCCGATTCCTGACCTCAAGTCTCCGATTCCTGACTTCAAGTGTCTGATTCCTTACCTCAAGTCTCCGATTCCTGACTTCAAGTCTCCGATTCCTGACCTCAAGTCTCCGATTCCTGACCTCAAGTCTCTGATTCCTGACCTCAAGTATCCCATTCCTGACCTCAAGTATCCCATTCCTGACCTCAAGTCTCCTGATTTCTGACCTCAAGTCTCTTGATTTCTGACCTCAAGTCTCCGATTCCTGACCTCAAATCTCCGATTCCTGACCGATTCCTGACTTCAAGTGTCCGATTCCTGACCTCAAGTGTCCCATTCCTGACCTCAAGTCTCTGATTACTGACCTCAAGTCTCCCATTCCTGACCTCAAGTCTCCCATTCCTGACCTCAAGTGTCTGATTCCTGACCTCAAGTATCAAATTCCTGACCTCAAGTCTCTGATTACTGACCTCAAGTCTCCCATTCCTGACCTCAAGTCTCCCATTCCTGACCTCAAGTCTCCGATTCCTGACCTCAAGTGTCTGATTCCCGACCTCAAGTATCCCATTCCTGACCTCAAGTCTCCGATTCCTGACCTCAAGTCTCTGATTCCTGACCTCAAGTCTCTGATTCCCAGCCCCAGTGCATACCCTTCTCCTGTATCTCGTGCTTGAGGATCTCCAGGTCCATGGTGAGCTCCTCCACTTTCTCTTTCAGGCTCTCCAGCTCCTGCTGCAGGGACTCGGCCCGCTCCTCCGCCATCTCCTTGTCCAGCGTGGCCATCTCGATAGCATCTGCGGTGTCCGCCATCTCCTCCATGTAGCGATCCTTAGCCTCCAGAGCCTCACGCGCCTCCTGTAGACAGAGGACAGGGTTACACACTCAGATGCACACACTCTCTTAGGCCTCGTTCACACTGCAGGGCTTAATGCTCAATTCCGATTTTTTGAAAAAATCAGATTTTTTTGCAAGGCCGTTCACATTTCCAATTAAATGCGACCTTTTGTGATCTCCTGTGTGAACGTGAAATGACCCAGAAGTGACCCGCATGCGCAGAAGAGTACTCAGCGGTCAACAACGTCACTTGCTGTTTGCGGAAGTACCTAAACATGAATGTCAACAGTGGAGCTCGTTTAACAATATTAAAGTTATTTTCCCAACAGAGCCAGCACAATTACAATCTTCTCGCTTTAAGAAGAAAATTAAGAAGGAGGAGAGCGTTTAAACGCCTTCGATTAACTAACGGGAAGAGACACGTCTGTGGTAGGGTTGTAACGGTATGAGATTTTCACGGTATGATAATCGTCTCAGAAAATATCACGGTTTCACGGTATACGATATTAATCTATCATTATTGTTATTATCATCATCAGCTACAATGACCCTTAAATGAATAAAAACAGATATGGTTTTTGGTTGAACATGGTTTATTGTAATACACACATAATAAACCAACAACATGGATTTAAATAGGAAATTTAAATAACTTGGATGGAGCAAACTAATTCAAAATTTTTAAATACTGAAACATGTCTAATAAATTGTATTAAAAAAACATTTTTAATTTATTAATTATTATTTAAGAACAATAGAGTCTTTATGAAATGTATATTTATTTCCTCAGAAATTCTGGGTTGTCTGATATAACTGGTCTGGATTCTGTGTGATTGAATGCAAAATGTATTTTTGAAAATGCAATCAGATAAAATGTAACAACTTTTGTTTGTCTACACAAGAGGTTTACTAAATTAAAACATGGACAAAAAAACTATACACAATAGTAATATATTTTAGCCATTATTTCTTCAGGCTAAACCAAACTTTTTTTTACAGGTTGTACTGAACACCTGAGTTTCAGTCAGTGTATTTGATGATTATTCTTTTAAAAACAATTATAAAATGCTCATTAAGTGTTATCTGTCTGGAAATGTTCATGTGTTCACGTCTTCACATAGTGGGTGGGACAGCAGATGCTTTAAAAACCATGAGCACCATGCGTACTTGAGTGTGTACTAGATCTACTTGACGAAACGGCGCTGCTCATTCATACAGAGACGCGCTGAATATAGAAGAATTAATGGGTCGCACACCAGTCTTTTTGCGCTGTATATTCACAGACACGCACATCGCGATTTGATTTACTGCACAGCTATATTTTGATTTCTTCATCCATCTAGTATCTATCAAATCGCACATTTTACATGGCATCTGTATTGTAACGCAAAAAGACTGGTGTTCGTCTTTTTGACAGACCGGGATTCCCCTCAGCATGACAGAAATAATATGGCCTTAAGTTGTAAAAGTTATGAATTAGGCTACCTTTATCTTCACGGAGGGGTGTTCCCGAATATGGGAGAACATGTTCGACGTGTTTCCTCCTCAGGGGCGGCGGGGGATAGCTCCAAAGTCCGTCACCGTTCGCGGAGCTTCAGCCGCGGAGCTCAAGTCAAAAGTCCGTTTTTTTTTCGGCGGGAGATAGAGATTTGCAGCCTCTGTCTCGGGCATTTTCAGCGCTGTACAGGTATGGGTGGAGTCTAAGCAGTCAAGCTGAAATAAGTTGCATGCGGCAGTGCGGGTGAATTCTGGTTTAAATCTTTTTTTTTTTTTTTTTTAAACCGCGGATAAGCAAATGTGCACGATATGATAATCGTACATGTCAATATCGCGATAAACCGCCATACCGGTATACCGTTACAACCCTAGTCTGTGGCGGACCATAACAGTGCAGCACGTTGGAGTGTATTGACAGGTGCGTGCTATCGGTGCTATTGTACGATAGCTAACTTGTTTATCTTCTCATTTCCGCCTACATCAACGCAGAATTATGACGTTTGTCGCATTTCAATGGTGTGCGGGTCGGATACATGCGACCTGGCCGTTCAGATTGAGGTCGCATTTCAAAAGATCGGATACGTATCGGATTTGGACCACATACCCAAGTGGCCTGGGTCGCATTTGAAAAGATCGGATCTGTGTGGTTCAGACTGTCATGAAAAGATCGGATACAGGTCGCATAGGGGCAAAAAAAACGGAATTGGGTCGTTTCAGCCTGCAGTGTGAACGTAGCCTTAGAGGCGTTACAATCAGATACACCATACCTGTCAACTCTCCCGTTTTTCTCCCGTTTTTTAGCCCTATCTCCCGGACCCCTCCCGTTTTGTTATTTCTCCCGGGAAACTCCCGTAATTTGCATGACCCAAACTCCTTTATGAATAATCAGACCAATATGTTTGTCTAATTTTGACCAGTTGCTAGAAATGCTTTATATTAACCCAATCTACACACCATATACAATTTCAACCAAGGAGTTATAAACAATTCCTCATTAACAACGCCACAACATTAGATGTGTGAGTGAGTGAGAGTGTGTGTGAGCACCTTCTTGGCCTCCTTCAGCTGTCTCTGCAGCTCGTTCTGCTGCTCCTGCATCTTGCTCCTCCACTCCTGCAGCTGCTCCAGCTGGATCTTGTGCTTCTCCATCTCCTTCAGCTTGACTTTATCCTCCGAGCGCTTCATCCGCAGCGTCTCCAGCTTCTCCTCCAGATCCCGGACTTGAGCTCGGAGACTCTCCTCCTCCTGCACACACACACACACACACACACACACACACACACACACACAGAGACACAGAGACATACACAGACAGACAGACAGACAGACAGACACAGACACACACACACACACACACACACACACACACACACACACACACACACACACACACACACACACACACACACACACACACACACACACACACACACACACATTAATCCAAAGCGACTTACATTGCATTTCAAGGTACACATTTACATTATTATCAGTTCTTGCTTTCCCTGGGAATCGAACCCATGACCTTGGCGTTGCAAGCGCCAGCGCTCTACTGTTTGAATATCGCTTTTCACAACACACATCTGTTCAAAGCAGCTTTACAGAAAGAGCATGAGTCCACATTACAGTTTACAGTGATATGTTATCAGAGGAAACTGTAACTTATGCATTTTAGAAATGTACATATACAAATCACAGTTAGCAAAAAATGTATTAATTTAATCAATGTAATAACTGAATGCAGAAACATGAGCTCGCTGAAGTAATGAATACTTGTGTGCTAACAAATGATTAAGACATTTAGACGACAGATAACAAGGCTTACAGAGGCTCATTACTGAAATAATGCAATAGTAAACAAGCCAATATGACGTAGAGTGCAAAGGTTAAAGGTCAGAGGTCGCTCACCTTGCTAGCGGTCGCAGGAGGCGGGCCGCTGGGGGCGGGGCTTGGCTGTGGGACGACAGGAGCTCCCAGTGCCTTCTGGGTAGAGGCTGAGGACTCATTCTCCACTAACACAGATTCAGAAAGTGATGAACCTCCAACAGAGGGACGGCCGGCCTGAGGAAGAACACACACACACACTAAGTTATGTTCATCACACACACCCGTGACCTCTGACCCCACACGCAGTGATGTCACGACACATATATAATAGAGAAGAGTGGAAGTCTCTTATTGCATTTATTAGACTACACCTTCAATACACACACCCGTGACCTCTGACCCCGCACGCAGTGATCACCTGACCCCAGAGCAGTGATGTCACTGGCCCAGCTCACACTAATGCACCGGTTTGGCCAGCTCGACTGAATCAGTCTCTCATGAACTCTGATCTGAAGTTCTGCGGTTTCACTGCACGCTTTGAACTGTTACAATGACAGTAGTATATTAAAAATAAAGCATTTTAAAACTGTAAATCATTTTTCAAATCAATTGGTTCAATGAATTAAAAGTTTTGAAAAGCTTTGTCCCATCACTAGTTTAAACTACACAACAAAGTTCTGCATTTGTTCATTTTGGCACATTGACAGTAGTTTTTAGACAGGGATTAGATTTATTAGGCCCCATCCACACTACTGCGTTTTAGTTTAGAAACGGAGAATTAAAACGAATACGATCTCCGTCCACACCATCGCTTTAGCTGCGATCTCCGTCCACATTAAAACGACTGAAAACGCGGATCACGTGACCATTCACCTACACTGGGCATGCGCGTGCCGGTGTAAACACAACACAACTCCATTGATAAAATGATCCCACCATGCGCTGGTTCTTCCCGGCTTAACCCAAAACCGACGCTTCATGTACGGTCGATACCGCCGCTGCACACGGCACGGGAATTGTCACAGATCGCTGGAATAATAGCTTGCCTCCGGCGCATGTTGGCAGTTAACGTTACAGCATCAGGGAAGGATACGCCATGACTGATGACCCAATCAGAGAGCCGAGCGCGAGCGTCTGCGTCATCGTTTCTAAACTCCTCCGTTTTGACCCGTCTTCACTAAAACGCCCTTCATTCAAAACGCGAAACGGGTCTGCAGCGTTTCTAAACTTCTCCGTTTTAGGTCTTCGTTTTTGCCGTTTTACTCTGGACGAGAGGTGCAAACGTAGCAAAAGGTCTCCGTTTCTAAACGAAAACGTAGTAGTGTGGACGGGGCCTTAGACACAGAAAGTAGTGAAATACACTCAGTCAATGATAACTGAGTTCTTGGGTTCTTGAAAGGCGCTATAAAAAAATAAACTTATCATTATTATTATAACACAATAAAGTTAAAAACTGGTTTCCATTGCGGTCCTGTATGTAAAGCACAGACTTCACTCGTAGTGGCGGGCGACTTTAGCATCGCATACTATTATAAATACAATAAGTTTTCACATTTACAAAGTTCAGAATCACAATTAAACATCCACACAATGACTAAAGTCACCATCAAATCAAAATTGATCTTATTTTTTTTTAATGGAATATTTAATGATTTATCGGTGCACATCATTATTGTTTTAATAATGAAGAATCAGAATAACTTCCTGTTCTCTGGTAATATGGGCGGGGCTATAACCTGTCACTCACATGAGATCAGCCAATAGCAAATCACAACCATCACTTCCCCACAGACACGATCAAGCCCCGCCCACATGATCAAGCCCCACCCCGTTCTTGTTCGGTAAGCTGGTTATGTACTTGCTCAACTTATGTTGGATAATTTTGAACATAAAAAAGTTACGGGCTGCAGCTTTAAACAGCGAACAGTCAAAACGTTTAACTGCACTAGAGGAAAGCCTGTCCTGGGGCCTTGATTAGCCTGATGTAACCGGATGCTTTAGCTAGAGTCGCTGGTATTGATAACCTTAGCTGTGAACTGGGCCGGCGGCGCTGTGCTAGTCCTCTGTGACCTGCACATACCATAATGAGAGAGGGCAGCGAGCTGGAGCTGGACAGACGGCCCGGGGCGATCCACTGTCACGCACAACACACAACAGCTCACGTTAACCACACACACACACACACACTCGCTAACATAAACACCCCCGCTGCCTCTGATCCTCCAATCACATTCACATCTACAGAGCGCTTCAAAACCAGCTTCACACAACTCAACAGGGTTAAGGCAGAGCAACTAACAAATACATTTCTAGATTCATCGGTTAAAAAATCCCCGAACGTTTGTCATTGTGAGTGTTTTTTAAGCCTGGCCAGTTTAAACATTCAAGCACGAGATGTGAAAGAAAACTTGTGCTGCCAGTCTCAGACAATATACAGATAATAACATGAGTTCTCCTTCACGTCGTCTTGTGCTTGAATGGGTAAATTCACACAAATATATCTAAAAAAGTCTTGGCGAGTATCCTAGCTTAAGTGAGCATAAACAGTGGAGAAAGATAACGCATTAATGAATTAATGAATTATTTATGACATTAACTAAGTTACATTAAAAACAGTGTCGATGTTACAAAATTTGGCAATAAAAACAGAAAAAAGCTTGTAAAGCCATGTATATGTGTTTTTTGTTGGAGTTTGCAGTAATAAACTTGTTAAATTGCGATGGTATATGGCCATAAAAAGAGGATTCAGGTGTTGCAATGGTGCAAAATTCACCAATTACGACACAAATGTAATTCAGCAATAAGCAGCTCTACAAGACAAGAGTCATTATTCAACTCAATTCTGTTTAAATGTGGATTCAATAACAGTAATAAATGTTACAAAGTTCATCAAATATGAAACTAATTCAATTTTAACAATAAAGCAGCTCATCAAAAGACAATCATGACCTTATTCAGCTCGAGTCTTGTTCTCGTCTGATAGTGTCAGTAGTATAAGGTTATATTACTGTGTGTATATAATATTACTGCTGTAAATGGTGTAAAAGTGTTAAATAAATGAGGCTGAGTTCGGATGGATTCGATACAGAACATCAGCAATGATGGAGAAACTCAACAGCCAATCAAAACGCTTGAAACAATAGTATCCCAGCGCTTTAGTTTAGGTTGCATCATGTTTAATTTAATAATCTCATTCTGTATAAATAGTGTTCCATTCCGAACAAAGCCCTGTATCAGACCAGACATTTCCCAGAATGCTTTGTGTTCAGGCTCACCTTGGTACTACGGCGCATAGGAGGCTGAGGGAGGAGCAAAACACACACACACACACACACACACACACACCACAAAACACAGGGAACAGAAGTTGAAGGGGTTAAAGAGAAGTTGAGCAGGAAGGAGATTTGAACATGAGCGGATCGAGGAACAGAGGAAATGACATCATCAGGAGATTAATCAACATCATCCCACAAACACAAAACACTGAGACGAACTTCAGCATGAGGAACCTTCAAAGCTGGGCTTATCTGAGATTATTCTCTATACTGAGTGTGCAATGATCATTATAATGTTTATCTTAGTCATCTCCATCTAATCATTGTTAGTTTTCAGCTTTCTCTTCCTGCTAATCGTATAGTTGTGTAGTGTATATATAGTGATATGACCCAGAACCCAAAATACTACCAGAACACTCCAGAGATCTCACTTATCAAACAATATCTTTCTTTATTATCTTTTGAATTCTAAAAAAGATAAATAAAAATGTGCAGCACATGCAATAACTGAGGTAACTTTACCATTGAAAGGACACTATGAGAAAGATATGGCTTTCCTTATTCAAACTGATTTATTCCCTCATGAATATATGATTTAGCTGAAGAATAAAAGCGGAATCATATATTTGGATATTTATATGAGCAATATTACGCTCATAACCATGATGAACACCTCTTTATCTGCTTTTATTTGATGATAAATACTTTTTTTAATATTTTACATAAATTTCCCATATAAAGTCTTTCAATAATTCAAGCCCTTTTCTAGTAAAAATGTCTGTTTTCATGGGTTTTCCAGGACTTAGATTTCAAACCCCTGCTAATAAATTGACATTGAGATCATCGTTCCTCTTAAATTTAAATAAAAATGCCCATTACAATAAGATCCCAGTATTTATCATTAGTTAATTGATTTAGTTCACATGCAGTATGTTGTAATCTCTGTTAATATACAACTGTTCGTGTCCATCAAATAATATTATCAGACAACTTTTGGTTTTAATAATGTTTTAGTAAATGTTATAATTAACATTAACTGAGATTAATAAATGCTTAGAAGTATCTTCACAGTTAGTTCATGTTAACTAATGTAATCTTATTGTAGAGAGTTGGTAAAAAACAACAGTCCTCACTGCACCAAAAAGCATTAAACTACACTATAATTTATTTATATAAGTTTTAAATGAACAGTTTAGTGATTAAGCTTTACTCTGTGAGTTTGTTCTGTTACCCTGATGATGTCTGAGTGTGTGTCGATGTGATGTTTGGCCCAGTCTGAGTGTGTGTCCACATGTTGAGTTCATCTGAAGCTCAGGCGTGTGTGTGAGACTGGTGACATGGGAAACATCCAATAATGATGTACGATGTGTGTGAGCTCATGCAAACACAGTGTGCGCGAGTGTTTCAGTGAGACATCGGTACGGACACTGAGATTTACTCCACAGAAACCCAGAGATGGAGAAAGCAGACACAAATAAAGAGTCAAACTGTGCAATGGTGATTGTGAACCACAAAGTCTTCATGTACCTTCTTTGCTGTTGGAGTCTTTTCATCATGTTAGCAAACCACACACACACACCACACACACACCACACACACACACACGCACGCACAGCACGCACCACGCACACGCACACCACACACAGCACACCACACACAGTGCATTCGAATGAACAAACTTCATTGTCTTGTCTTATATATGAATGATCAAACGGACTCAGACTCTCTTGAACGAAAAGCCTTTCACAGTATTCAGTGTGGCCGATCATCTTCCCAGAATGCACCAGAGGAGAGCCGACACACATTCACAACAGAGTTATCATCATTACCCAAAACTGGTCAAACATTTCTGCATTTATGCTGAAATGAAGTTAAGTTGAAGCACTAAGGGGGCTTTCACACTGGCAGTTTAGTTGGGAACGGGGGGCAGTTCGCATGAAGAATCGCTAATGTGAACGCCGTCATGTGACCCGGGTGTGCACTGGGGTCCCGAACCCAAACCTGAGACTGCCTGTTAACCAAGCACTCTTCCAATTAATATGATCAATAATAGAGTTCCAAAAAAAAAATCCTCTAGGTGCTATTTTATTTTGTATTTGAAATATTGTACAAATATGTTTATTATTGCATTTTTTATCAATCAATTCAATGTCATTTAAAAGTAATTTTGGATTTATCATTAATGTGGAGTTAAATAGAATATGACTTTGATAAGATGAATCAGAGTATGGGAAATAGCTTTAATGACAGAATTAAATTCTTTAAAATGCACAGGAAAACTATGGATTCGCATACATTGTATGTTAAAATATTTCCATAATTATCAAACATATTGATAAGATGATTAATATCCCTGTTAAACCAACTCCTTAAAAATGATGTTTTTTTGGTCGCGTTGTAACCAACAGTTTAATAACACTTTGGTCTTTTTTTATCTAGAGGAGAAGTTTAAACTTTGACATCCATGCTCTAGTTTTCCTCATAGTAATGACAGTGAGGCAAACCGGAAATTGTAATGCGTGCGCGCGAGATACGTTTCGCGTGCGCACGCGATAGTCTTTATTTTTATTTTTGCAAAGGTCCCTTTAGGGGCTCCGTAGGGGGATGTGTAAAAAAAAAAAAAAAAAAACCTTGCATCACAATAAGTTTATTTTAATTGTCAAATTATTTGGTAACTAAACATAATTTTATCAAGTTTATTAACTGTGTAAACAAATGTTTACATGGTAAGCCTACAAAGACTGGTATGTTTTTATTATTGCTTAACACAAATTTCACAATTTCAATTAAATTCTTGTGATTTGATTCTGATATTGATTCAATATCAATTCCTTTGGATAAATATTAGGTACAGTAGATACGTTAATGTGTTATGTTAATTGTTCTCCAAAAATAAATCACCTGATGCTGTACATACAGAGAGCCCTGTCAGCTGGTATTATTAAAGGTTAAAACTAACTCAAATTAAACACAATGCGTTTTTTTTATAGTAGCAAACAACGTTATAATATTTTAATGATATAGGTAAAAATATAATAAATGTGTAATATAGTTATCATATTTAGCAAAATACTCCTCTCTATAGCAATTATTTTAAGTCCAACTAACATGGGTGCTATGGGTCATTAAAGGGTTAGTTCACCCAAAAATGAAAATTAAGTCATTAATTACTCACCCTCATGCTGTACCAACCCCGTAAGACCTTCGTTCATCTTCGGAACACAAATGAAGATATTTGTGATTAAATCTGAGAGGTGAATCACTGCTACATAGGCTTCTGGGAATGAAACCTGACGGCCCAGAAAAGTCATTAAAGAAAATGTTTAAATATTGAATGTGCCTACAGTGGCTCCACTATAAGTTTATCAAGCGACGAGAATACTTTTTGTGCGGAAAAACACAATAATAACGACTTTATTCGACCATCTCTTCTCTTCCGTGTCTTTCTCCTAAGCTGTTGACGTAGTGTAACTTCGTAGCGCTTCGGTGTTATACGTCACACGCAGGCTCACTATTGGCCGACGCTGGTCATGTGTGTGTGTGTGTGTGTGTGTGTGTGTGACGTTCAACCAGAAGCGTTGCGCAGTAACACTACGTGAAATCTCCAGGCCCAAAGAGAATACTTGAATAGAGACACTATTTTTGTTTGTTTTTTGCGCTCAAAACGTATTCTAGTAGCTCGATAAACTTAAGATCTCGCCACTGTCGTCACTTGGACTCTTTTAACGATGTCTTTAATAACTTTTCGTGGCTGTCAAGTTTAATTCCCTTAGGCAGCCTATGGAGGAGTGACCCAGCTCTCAGATTTAATCACAGATATCTTCATTTGTGTTCCGAAGATGAACGAAGGTCTTACGGGGTTGGTACAGCATGAGGGAGAGTAATTACTGACTTAATTTTCATTTTTGGGTGAACTAACCCTTTAAAAGGCATCCTGAGGTAAATGTAACGTTACATGACGTGTTGTTCTCCAGCTGTTTATGGACATCTCTCCGCGGTTGAAAAACACTGATCGATTGATTTTATTAGCCACATTTGGGTAGTTAGTAGTGAAGAGTAACACAGATGATCGGTTCATGTGCCGCTTGAACAGAGATCTGTCAGTGATCTTTCACGTCACATTTACAAGCCCCAAAACGGTGTTTATTGTTGGAATTGACAGAATCTGAGAATCTGTTTCATATCAACAGTAACCTGCTCTGTCTAGTCTGTCGGTGTCAGTGTCCTCTTTGCTTCGTGATGTTTCTCTGCGTGAGGAAATGGATGTGTGTGTGAGAGCGTGTAAAAAGTGACAATTGCGTGTCTCTCAGTGAACTTGTGAGAGTTGGCGCCCTGCAGATTCAGCTTGTAAATGTTTTCGGCGGGTGTGCTCCTGCTGCCGCGGTCTTGTTCATTTGCTATGTTGTTTGTGTATCTCTATCATGCATGCGCTGAGCCCGGTCGGAACTACGGGAGCCCAGATGGTGCGTCGGCGGTTGTTAAAGAGAAAAACGATTTTTATAAAAAAAAAAAATCGGCCTAAACTAAACATTCGAGTTAATCGATAAAATCAGACCAGCGCTGCGGGGTCGCTCGGCTCGACCGCAGCCCAGCCCAGTGGAAAAGCCCCCTAAGATAACTAACCTAAAATAATATAACTAAAACTGAAATAAAAAATAAACCTAAAAATAATAACAACAAAATTACAAAAAGATCAAATCAAAACTGTATGAATATGAATAAACCGCTTCATACCTGCTTGCCAGCTTTAGGAGTCTCCTGGACGTCTGTAATATGGCAGAGAAAAGCACAGAGTGATCATGTGATCTGGTTAAAGCACAGAGTGATCATGTGACCTGCAGCAGGATGTGAGGTCATCTCTCACCTCTCCTGGGGAGCTTGGGTCCGCTGGAGTCGGGGGACGTGGCAGAGCTCCCTCCTTCATCTATCAGCTGGATCTGCAGAAGGACAGGATATGACATCACTCACTGACACTACGCTTGGGTCAGGATCGGACACTCGTGCTACACTTTAAAAGCTGATTCCTCATATCGATTCCTTTGAGAGCATTCCAATATGACTTTAAAGTTTAAAGTCCTAGGGCTGTGCAAAAATAGCGATACCGCTAACTAACGTAATATTTTCTTTCATGATAGTGTACGGATAAAAGAGCGCACGCATATGCTCGGTGAGCATTAGTATTAGCCAGCGGTGACGCAGCTTTCAGAGCCACGTGTGGAAGCTCTTTGGGTTTATAAGTAAGTCGGGCAGTAATGAACTAGATAAAAACAATGCCACTTGTAAACTTTAATGATGTCGAAGTTTGTTGTTTTACCTTAATGGAATCGAGATTAGGAACTGATAAACAGAATGGTAATGGTTAAATTCAAGCGATACCCTATAGTAACAGCATCTGTGAGTCTCACCTGAGACTGTCTGACGAATATCCCATGATTCTCGTCGCAGGTGAAGTAGCGCTTGCCCTGCACCGTGCCGTCGTTCTTCCCCTTGGGCTCGTCCAGGATCACGCCGACCCACTTCCCCGAGGCGAACAGTGTGGCGCCGATATACGCCACGCTCCCGCGCTGACCTTTCCCGATCACCTCCACCTGAGAGCCCACCTTCACCGGCCGCCCGCCTTCTGCACTCATCCTGCTGATCACAGCGCTGGCCAGCTGCACACACACACGCACACACACATCATTATACTGGGGATCACATTAGTGTGTGTGCGCGCGCGTGCGGTGTGTGTGTGCGCGCTGCTGAAACGCTGTAAGAAAAACTCAAATTGACTTCTTTTCGTGGCTTTCTGCTCTTACAATTAGAGATGCGCAGGCGTAACCCCGGGTTGGGTTGGGTCGGGGAAAGAAATTGTCACTTTATTTGCGGGGCGGGTCATTATAAATCCATGTTGCCTATATTAAATATATGGGAATATCTATTTTCATATTTTATTAGGTTCTTTCTTTGATAAGGTTACAATGCGAATGCCGTATCTACGTAACTATGGCGATGTCCCCAAACCTTTGGCGTCACGTGACACGTCACGAAAGCAGCGCGCCAATCATCTCCAGCCCCCAGACACGACAACAACAGCGGAGACATGCAAGTGTAGATGGAGGACGAGGTGCGGGAGGAATGGAGGTGGGGAATTGACATGATTAAAGGAAAGAAAGCTCTGCTAAATTGATGTTCTGCAGCAGAACACAGCAGTATATCAGCTACCTGAAGATCTCCTGTCAAACACACAACAGCATCTCAACACATATGTGTGGGGGGGGTCGAAGAAATAAAAAATGGGTTAGCCTCTTAGATGAATACAAACGCTGCTTTGTAAATGTTGAACGTGTTTATTAGTATCATCTTATAAATGTGACCTGATTTATGGTTCATATTCATAATGGTCTGTTGTTGCCAGTTTACAGGACGATGTTTCCAAGCACTTTCAGGCTATATTCAGGCTTATTTAGCGGTCGCGGGGCGGGTTGTAGAAATAGATACAGCGGTGCGGTGCGGGTCTGCTGTTCTGGAGATGAAGAACATCATGTGCTTTATGAAACAAGCGGATCTCTGTTGAGGAGACCACCAGCAACACTTCTTACAACACCGAATCCTGCGGCTCCACATCACATGATGCCTCACACACACACACACTCCACACACACACACACTCACTCACACACTCACACACACCTCAAACCTGAGCGACGGGAAACAGAACGGACAGGAGGAGGATTCAACGACTGACCACAACATTCACTGAGATCAACCGCTCAAACTCAACATCACTTGGTGAGCTCCATTTACAATTACTATACACACACACACACACATTTATAATTACTATACACACACACACATTTACAATTACTATACACACACACATTTATAATTACTATACACACACACACATTTACAATTACTATACACACACACACATTTACAATTACTATACACACACACACATTTACAATTACTATACACACACCACATTTATAATTACTATACACACACACATTTACAATTACTATACACACACACATTTACAATTACTATACACACACACACATTTATAATTACTATACACACACACACATTTACAATTACTATACACACACACACATTTATAATTACTATACACACACACACATTTACAATTACTATACACACACACACATTTATAATTACTATACACTCACACATTAACACACAAATTTACAATTACTATAACACACACACATTTACAATTACTATACACACACACATTTACAATTACTATACACACACACACATTTAAATTACTATACACACACACACATTTACAATTACTATACACACACACATTTATAATTACTATACACACACACATTTATAATTACTATACACACACACATTTACAATTACTATACACACACACACATTTATAATTACTATACACACATATATTACATTACTATACACACACACACATTTATAATTACTATACACACACACCATTTATAATTACTATACACACATTTACAATTACTATACACACACAACACACATTTATAATTACTATACACACATACACCACACATTTATAATTACTATACACACAACATTTATAATTACATACATACACACACATTTATAATTACTATACACACAACACACCACATTTATAATTACTATACACACACATTTATAATTACTATACACACAATTTATAATTACTATAACACAACCACATTTATAATTACTATACACACACACACACATTTATAATTACTATACACACATTTATAATTACTATACACACATTTATAATTACTATACACACACACACACATTTATAATTACTATACACACATTTATAATTACTATACCACATTTATAATTACTATACACACATTTATAATTACTATAACACACATTTATAATTACTATACACACATTTATAATTACTATACACACATTTATAATTACTATAAACACAAAATTTATAATTACTATACACAATTTATAATTACTATACACACATTATAATTATATACACACATTTATATTATTACAATACACACACACACACATTTATAATTACTATACACACATTTATAATTACTATACACACATTTATAATTACTATACACACAACACAATTTATAATTACTATACAAATATATACATTTAAAAATGACTATATATAAAGGGGTTTTTCCTGGCTCAAAAAGGCAGAGCTGGTAAACCCGCTATCATATTTAACGATTGTAAGTAGTAATAGTTTGATTTTTAATTTTGTAATATTATATTGTCTTTCCCTCAGTATTTGCATTGTAGGACCGTGGTATGGGGGGGGGAGGGGGTTATAATGGCCCCCCGGAAGAACATTTAAGTTTTAATTTTAAAGATAAATTCACTAATCTAGAGCACTTTGAGAGTTCAGATGAAGAGCTCTCTCTCTCACACACACACTCACACACACTCTCTCACACACACACTCACACACACTCACACACACACTTCACCTGTGCTTCAGTGCTCGTGTGCTGAGATACACAGCTCTAACTTCTCCTCAAATACACCATCCACACGCCCACCGCTCACACACCAGATCCTCAGACTTACACATAACTACTACTCAATCTCTCAGTGTTACGCATGATGATGATGATGATGATCATAACACTGAAGTAGGCGGATTTAAAATGAACATTTATTTAAATTAAAGTTCTTCTTCGGCAAAATCACAAATCCTTAATATCCTAAACAGAGGTTTTACTCCCTTCAGACTTAAACTATCACTGTTTCAGTACATCACTGCTGGAAAACACCTTCACACTCCTGCATCTGACCAATTACAATAAAAACATGCCTGTTACCAATCTAATTACATCATTACACTGAAAACAACTGTATTAAAGGAGAAAATGCTGCCTGGTAATCCTCTATGCAGGAAAAACCCTGATATACATTTATGATTACTATACACACACACAGACACAAGTGTTAAACAGAAGATCTTATAAATGAGCAGATAATAATAACACATGCTGAATAACAGCATTAAAGCTGAGCTCTGATCTATTCTCTGTTAAAGTGTGTGAGTTTACTCACGCGAGGAGCGCACGAGTTCCTCCGGCCCGTCGACATGTCTCATGTCTCTCTCTGGGTTACTCAAGCATCTGAGAGTCCACTACTGAGTGCACTGGGTATACGTCACATGACCAGCAGCAAGAGCATGATGGGAATGATCCAACACGTGTGCAGAACAGTTCTGGGCAAACGCTTGAAACATTCACATCTCTAATGTGTCTGAGAGTCTCTTCTGCTGCGCTTATTAATCAGAAATACAGTAAAACAGTGAAATATTAATACAATGTAAATCATCTGTTTTCTATGTGAATATATAGTAAAGTGTAATTTATTCCTGTGATCAAAGCTGAATTTATCATCATTACTCCAGTCTTCAGTGTCACATGATCCTTCAGAAATCACTATAATATGATGATCTGATGCTCAAGAAATATTTATGATTATTATCAGTGATGATAAACATTTTTCAGGACTCTTTAATTTAAAATAGAAATCTTTTGTAACAATATACGCTACAATTCAAAAGTTTGGGGTCAGTAATTCAGTAATACTATTCAGCAAGGATGCCTTAAATTGATAAAAAGTGATTTATAATGTTACAAAAGATTCTATTTTTAATAAATGCTGTTCTTTTGAATTTTCTATTCATCAAAGAATCCTGAAAAATATCATGCCTCACATATAATGCAACAATCTGTACTGTGAATTACTGTGCGAGGAAAGAAAAGTAAGATTAAAGAGTTTGTGGTGCCAGTGGAACATTAAACTACTAATATATATATATAATGTTGAATATAATGTATAAAAATGCAATGGGGAAATATGTGTGTGTCCTGATAATGCCAAATGTCTGATGTTAACAGTAAAAAGTCCTTCATTATTTAAAATATATCTAGTCAGTGACAGAGATCAAGCATATTCATCTACAATAATTCTGTTTTCAGCTTCAGAATCATTATTATATTATATTATATAGTTATTCTGGTGTCTCTATTGTCCTGTGCTTTGGGTTTCCAGCACCGAGTCCAAGAGTATTCATTTACACACACAATGTAATAGCAAAATATGCATTTTAATCAACTGAACATTTTTGTGTTAATCTTTTATCATATGTCTATCGCATCGTGAGTTCAGTATCGAGATGTGTATCGAATCGTGACATGAGGGTTTCATTACAGCTTTAGTAGTGACTCAGTTACCACAGAAATATACACTGATAATAATCATAAATGTGTCTTGATCATCAGATCATCATATTATAGTGATTTCTGAAGGATCATGTGACACTGAAGACTGGAGTAATGATGCTAAATTCAGCTTTCATCACAGGAATAAATTACACTTTACTATATATTCACATAGAAAACAGATGATTTACATTATATTAATATTTCATTGTTTTTACTCTGTATTTTTGATCTAATAAATGCAGCCTTTGTGATTAGAAGAGACAGTCACGTTTATAAAACTTTTGACCGGTACTGTATGGAGAATAGAGATACTTTACTAATGTAATATTGTACAGAAGTACTGAAATAAAGACTGTACTGCGAGAGACACTGCTTCTCTGCTCATAACATTAGATGCACTACAGATAACGCAGATGTGTAAAGATGAACAGATGAGGATTTGAGCTAGATAGATGTGTAAAGATGAACAGATGAGGATTTGAGCTAGATAGATGTGTAAAGATGAACAGATGAGGATTTGAGCTAGATAGATGTGTAAAGATGAACAGATGAGGATTTGAGCTTGATAGATGTGTAAAGATGAACAGATGAGGATTTGAGCTAGATAGATGTGTAAAGATGAACAGATGAGGATTTGAGCTCGATAGTGTGTAAAGATGAACAGATGAGGATTGAGCTCGATAGATGTGTAAAGATGAACAGATGAGGATTTGAGCTAGATAGATGTGTAAAGATGAACAGATGAGGATTTGAGCTAGATAGATGTGTAAAGATGAACAGATGAGGATTTGAGCTAGATAGATGTGTAAAGATGAACAGATGAGGATTTGAGCTAGATAGATGTGTAAAGATGAACAGATGAGGATTTGAGCTAGATAGATGTGTAAAGATGAACAGATGAGGATTTGAGCTTGATAGATGTGTAAAGATGAACAGATGAGGATTTGAGCTAGATAGATGTGTAAAGATGAACAGATGAGGATTTGAGCTTGATAGATGTGTAAAGATGAACAGATGAGGATTTGAGCTAGATAGATGTGTAAAGATGAACAGATGAGGATTTGAGCTCGATAGATGTGTAAAGATGAACAGATGAGGATTTGAGCTTGATAGATGTGTAAAGATGAACAGATGAGGATTTGAGCTAGATGTGTAAAGATGAACAGATGAGGATTTGAGCTAGATGTGTAAAGATGAACACATAACGCATAGATGTGTAAAGATGAACAGATGAGGATTTGAGCTTGATAGATGTGTAAAGATGAACAGATGAGGATTTGAGCTAGATGTGTAAAGATGAACAGATGAGGATTTGAGCTAGATAGATGTGTAAAGATGAACAGATGAGGATTTGAGCTCGATAGATGTGTAAAGATGAACAGATGAGGATTTGATGCTAGATGTGTAAAGATGAACAGATGAGGATTTGAGCTAGATGTGTAAAGATGAACAGATGAGGATTTGAGCTAGATGTGTAAAGATGAACAGATGAGGATTTGAGCTCGATAGATGTGTAAAGATGAACAGATGAGGATTTGAGCTCGATAGATGTGTAAAGATGAACAGATGAGGATTTGAGCTATGATAGAGTGAATAATTTGATTGTAAGTGAACAGATGAGGATTTTGTGATTGCCTAAGATGTGTAAAGATGAACAGATGAGGATTTGAGCTCGATAGATGTGTAAAGATGAACACATAACCATGTGTGGAACATAGATTAGTATGTGTGTAAAGATGAACAGATGAGGATTTGAGCTGATAGATGTGTAAAGATGAACACATGAATGAGTAGATGTGTAAAGTGAACAGATGAGGATTTGAGCTCAGATAGATGTGTAAAGATGAACAGATGAGGATTTGAGCTAGATAGATGTGTAAAGATGAACAGATGAGGATTTGAGCTAGATGTGTAAATGAACAATGAGGATTTGAGCTGATGTGTAAAGATGAACAGATGAGGATTTGAGCTCGATAGATGTGTAAAGATGAACAGATGAGGATTTGAGCGTAGATGTGTAAAGATGAACAGATGAGGATTTGAGCGATAGATGTGTAAAGATGAACAGATGAGGATTTGAGCTAGATAGATGTTAAAGATGAACAGATGAGGATTTGAGCTCGATAGATTGTGTAAAAGATGAGTAATCAGATGAGGATTTGAGCTGATAGATGTTGTAAAGTGAACAGATGAGGATTTGAGCTAGATAGATGTGTAAAGATGAACAGATGAGGATTTGAGCTAGATAGATGTGTAAAGATGAACAGGATGAGAAGGATTTGAGCTAGATAGATGTGTAAAGATGAACAGTGAGGATTTATAGCATAGATGTGTAAAGATGAACAGATGAGGATTTGAGCTAGATAGATGTGTAAAGATGAACAGATGAGGATTTGAGCTAGATGTGTAAAGATGAACAGATGAGGATTTGAGCTGATAGATGTGTAAAGATGAACAGATGAGGATTTGAGCTGATAGATGTGTAAAGATGAACAGATGAGGATTTGAGCTAGATGTGTTAAAGATGAACAGATGAGGATTTGAGCTAGATTGATAAAATGTTAAAGATGAACAGATGAGGATTTGAGCTGATAGATGTGTAAAGATGAACAGATGGGATTTGAGGGTAGATGTGATACAAGATGCAAGGGAAATCAGGATTTGATGCTCGAGATTGCTGTAAGTAACAATAGGATAGTGGTTGTGTAAAAGAACGATGGAACGCGTTAATGTGTAAAGATGAACAGATGAGGATTTGAGCTCGATAGATGTGTAAAGATGAACAATAAACGCATAGATGTGTAAGATGAACACTGCACTGTCAGCAACACCCGACTGTTATTTAGCATTAGCTGTGATGCTAGCCGGTCCGGTCTGAGGGAAACATCACGGTCTGTCGCTCAGACGCTGAAAACAGCCGATAGTGTTCCGTGGAAACGCATTACACGCGTTTAACATCGCGTCTTAGTTTGTGTGCGACTGTTCATGTATTGATGTTTTACTGTACACTTTTGTCGATTATCTCAGACAGGCTCGGTCTCGAGTGAGTGTTTCCTCTGTTGTCAGGGAAACGAGCGGTAAAACCACGAGCTTACCTGAAGACGAGAGCTCTATGATTGACAGCTTCTCAAAACGAAAGAAATCCCGTTTGTTTTAATGTTTGGATGTTATAAGCGGTCTTTGACAGTGAAAGCAGCGGACAGTTCACCGGACACTAGAAATGGGAGATGACGCGGTCACTTCCTGATTGCATCACGTGGTGCTCAGCGACGCCTCTGATTGGTCTGATCACTCTGTCCTCCGGCCACGTAGCGAATATTGTCACTATCCACTGTTGTATCAAATAATTTATTAAATTAACGGATAGTATTTTAAATTAAGTTACAGTATGTCGAAAATTGTGGATCACTCTGACTCAACATAACTTTTTTTTAATTCTTTCTCACCATTTGGCGTTGGCTGTATTTACGCATTTGAGTTAGTGACCTCGATCATTTGAAGCATTTTATTTAGTTATTTTTTGTTTTTATTATATGCCTATAAATTTGATATGTATATAGTGATATATTTTACTGTGGTTATTATTGTTATTATTATTTTTTGTGGCGGGGTAATTTGCATATTCATAGAACCGTGTATATTAATGAGGTGTCGAGTTACATGGCATAACTCTTTGTTTTTCAAGGAAAAAACGCTTAAAATGTAACTTTGGTGATCAAATATGAGTTTTAAGGGATAAAATAATCGACTACAGGGGGACCGCTTTATCCTGTGCTGTGATCAACAGAGTGCGCTGCTCAACACGATAGTCTCAGTCACGTGATCGGTCGTTTCCCGCAATAAACGGTGCAGTTCGCGCTCATTTATTTTCCCATCGAAAATCGGATTACAACGACCAACCGCAAAGCATCATCATCATCATCAACAACAACAACTTTAAGTAAGACACCTTCTAATGCAACTTATGCACGCAAATAATGTTTTATACATGCGGTTGAAGTTTCAACGAAGAGAGAAAGAGCGCGTAGGCCTAAGTGTCCGAATAAAATTTTAAACTTATTTCGTGATTTTAAACTCATTTCCACATAAGAAAAATCATGCTTTTGTAAAATGTCATAATTATGGCATACTAAATCATTTGAGATAAACAGCAAAACTATCACTTACCGATTAAGAATTACTAAATATAAAATTATGAATTATAATTGATGAATTACTAAATAGAAATTGATATAAAAAGTTGAAATTATGACAAATCATGAAAAACTTAACCATGAGATTAAAGTCAAAATTATTACTTTCTATTTCATAATTATTTTTTTAATTATTATAATTTTTAATGTCATAATTTCGAAATTGTATATTTAGTATGTCAGAATTTCTACTTTAAATATCAATTGTGTATTTTGGTAATACATAATTTCGACCTTTGATGTCAATTATGATCATTTAGATTTGATCCCAGACTAGGCTTAAGTGTAGTCTCAGACTAAAATGCATGTTTGGCCCGATAAGAAGATTTGTCTGATATATTAAAGCTGATAAATAATGTATTATTTCCTTTAGCTGAGACTCGTCAGATGCGAATGCTCAACATGAGGGTTTTAAATCGCTTGAAATATGATTAGAAACATAAAGGGAAATACAGTCAAGTAGAGCAACAGTTGTCTCGGCTACATAAAATCATCATCAGAACGTTATAATTGTGTGTGTTTGGGACATGTGAGACTTTTCTTTTTGTTATCAGGCTCTCAAAAATGATATAAAAATTGGATTTAGATTTATCGGGCAATGTCTCGATTATCGGCTTTCAGATATAAAGAATTATCGGTATCGGCCAAAATATTAATATCGGTGCATCTCTATTTAAATGGACATAAGTCATCATTTTAACTTTTCATCTCATAATTTCAACTTCTTAAGTAGTATAGCATAATTTTGACTTTTTATGTCATAATTATGATTTATAATGGCACGATTTGTTTTACTGAAAGTAGAGTCTACATCACATGTTTCTGCTGAACCAATATGCTATAATATAATATGCCTCACGTTTTAAAGTTGAGGTTTATGTGTGAATATTAGCATAATTGAGTCTGTGGACTGGCAAGTTTTCTTCAAATAGTTTAATAAGTGTTCAGTTATCCATAAATATTTATTCAGGAGGATTCAATATTTATTTGTCAGCTGTCTTTCCTTTCAGTTATTAGGCATACTGGGTGAATGTACATGAACGAATTAATATTTGTGAAAATAAAGCCTTTGTCTTAAGTAGAACATGTAAACAACAGCTCCTTATTTTAGATGCACTCATTCATTATCATTCTGATATTATTATTTTCTAGATCACGTTCTCACTGCCATTCCTTTTATGTTCTATAAACTAGTCAATCATCATCTTTAAATCTTATTTCCTTCTTCCTTATCATTTGAAAAGTTTCTGTGGGAGGGACAAATCACACAAATACTCATTGTCTTGCAGCGTTGCATTGTGGATCTCACAACATTCCCAGACAAACGTCACTGGAAACACTGCAAGATTCAGTACCAGATTAACAGATACTCACACAAACACACAAACACAACGAGATGCCACTAAACCCTAGACAATAATAAAAAAATAATACAATTCTGATTTTACCAGAAAAAACAACTCGTTTGAGTTCCTGAAATGTAGTTTTACAAGTCTCTCTTCTTTTTGAAGTGTTTTGTTCAGGTTTGTAGGCTTGAGACGCTTCACTGCAACCCTTTATTACTATTCATCCCACATTGCAAATCAGGTTTATTGGCTAATGTACAGACTTTCAGCTTTTGCAATGAACAAATCATACAAAAGTAATTGTAATAGCTCAGCAACACAACAGATCACAAGTACCAAAGAGTGGCTTACTGCGCTTGAATTTCTTTATTTGTTCTTATTTTATTAATCTTTTTACGTGTTTGTTTTTTATTGAAAATAAAGTTTTGCATTGTAGAAAAGTACTAGATTTTTGTTTGTATGCTGTCAATCATATTTCTTAGAAAGACAATCGGTCTCAGCAAAAATTGGACACACTTACAAAAAAATCTGAAATCTGAATCTGCCAAGAAAATCACAATCGCTGCATCTCTAGAATAAAGTGCTTTTCACTTTTCCCATAGTGTATGACTGCAGGAAAATATATATTGAGCAATAGATTTTGTGTGAAAATAAATCATAAAAGTGGTTTGTTTAAAAATCGTATGAATGTATGAGTTGGTGAAGTCTTTCCCCCCACAGGATACAAATACTTCAGCTAAAATAATGTGTTTTAATAATGTCTAAGTTAATACTTGTTTAAAACAATCACTTCAGTAAAGTTTGTTCTAGTAGGCCTATCTATTTATACAAATAAATATACTGTCATTAAAATATGTTAACTGGTAGTTCACAAATAGGCAGTAAAAAGGTTTTTTTTGCAAAACACAACTTTTGAAGAAAAATGCATATATTTATGTAGTGTGAAGTCTGATGTTTGAGAACATATAAGGGGTGACTAACTCTAGCTATTATTTCACTGTTTTTTGAACATTTTTACTGAACTGTACTGCAAATGTGTGACAGCAAGAACAATAAAAAACTCTATGTAGGATGTATAGGATGCCATACAGAAATATATTTTACAAATATAGAAACAAAATTATTTAAAAAAGTACAGTAAAGATTCTGAAAGCATTGATATACAGTAATACAGTAATATATCCTAGATTTACAGAAGTAACAACACATGAGACCTGTTTTAGCGATATAGCATATTTTTTTAAATATGATGTTTTTTAGCATAAATATTGTGATTATCTCTAGGGTGAATGCCCAACTTAATATATCTAACCATGTCAACAAAGTCAGATATTTATCATCATGTTAATTATTGTGCCTTTAACCCCAAATACCATACTTTTACATATTCTTCCGTGCTGGAAAAATGTTGCTTTAATTAGCTTGAACAAAACTATTTGCTACGATTCTCATTTGCTACTGAAATCTACAACATTTAAAAAACCCCATCAAATATTAGCCTAGATTTTCCACGATCACGTCACGGATCAGACAAATGTAATATAATAATAACAAATATAATAATAATTATAAATGATCCTTTAGCCCTGTTGTCCACAAACTAGGGAATTATTATCATGACATAAACACCAGAAAGTAAAGTATTTGTATTGGGTTAAGAAATGCGCCTCCAGTTAAACTGGAGAAAGATCTGGTTGTGTCTTTATTTACTTACGCTGATGGAGACGATTGACCTTTCAGACTCAGACTGGAGGCTTTCAGCACCTCAAATAAAGACCATACTCATCCTCTCAGCGAAATCTCAAATGTTTTAAAGCTTTAAAATTCTTGTTGGCATGAATATTCATCTCAGATTATTGCTTTTACATTTAAACGTAGCTCTATGTTTTCTCACGTAAACTAAAACATTCTGACAGACATTTCTGTTGAGATCCATTTATTTGGCAATCACCATCTTTTGATATCTAGATCATCTATTTCCGTCTTGCCTAAAACGTTTCTGTGGAATGTAGCCAGACATCATAATCACACAGATGCCTTGCACTGATTGTGAGGAACATTTCTACCAACTGGAAACACGTCATGATCATGGGATCAGTACCAAATTAAACAAACACTCCCACAAATAGAGATGCCATAACGTTACAAATGAATAATTCAATAAAAAGAGTTGCCAGTCAGTCCGATGTCGTTTTATTGATTTCTCTTGTTTTTGATTTGTGTTTTTGTCTCAGTAAAGGTCAGAATGGAGACGGGTCACTGTATGATATTGATTTGAAGCTGAAGTAGTATTGTAACTATTAGACTAGTCGCTCATCAGCGGGTTATACTGTAGTTTAGGCTCCGTTCTGTGTACAATTAAGTTAATAATATCTCTCAATGGCACCCACCAGTTACAGTAATTTACTAGGGATGCACCGATATGAACATTTTGGCGGATATCGATAATTCTTTATAACCTGGCCCTAGCCAGATGAATTTCGCTCCGCCTAGCTCCACTCATCCATCTGGAACCGATCCATTGAAATGGCGTTTCAGAAGGCTGGGCCTTATCAAAAATCCTTGCATATGATTGGATAAGCCACTTGTCTGTCATCTTTATCGACATGCTATTTCAACCACTCACACCGAAGCCAACCCGTGACGCTGATGATCAAGCTCTTGCCAAATCCGGTCGGGAGAAGGGCGAAAACATCGTTTCCACCAACAAAAGCCTTCAGAGCCGTTCTCTGATGTTCTTTTAATGAAACAATATTAGGTAGATTGGACAACACGGATGAAATAGCAGCATCAATGTTAACGCTTGCTTCCTCGATGCGAGCCGCCATTGTTGTCTGAATCAAAACAGTCTCACGGTCGCTTCTCCACTACGTCACATCTATGAAACTCCCGCCCTGCGTCCTGATTGGCTAAACCATAAAGTTGGTTGGAGAAATCACTCTCAATGGAGGAGGTTCCAGATGGATGTGAGTGAAGCTAGGCGGAGCGAAATTCATCTGGCTAGGGCCAGGTTAAATTCTTTATATTTGACAGCCGATAATCAATATTTGGCAATATTGGCAGAGAAATCTAAATCCAAATTTTTATAGTAATTTTTGAGAGCCTGATTACAAAAACATAATGTTAATCCATAATTTATTGGCTGTAATATATTTCTTATTGAGCCGATAATGATGACATTAAAGGGATACTCCACCCAAAAATGAAAATTATGTCATCATTTACTCACCCTCAAGTTGTTGCAAACCTGTATGAGTTTCTTTCTTCTGCTGAACACAAAGAAGATATTTTGAAGAACAATTGGCACTTCGGCACCATTGACTTCCATAGAAGAAAAAAAATCCTCCTTTGTGTTCAGCAGAAGAAAGAAACTCATACAGGTTTGCAACAACTTGAGGGAGAGTAAATGATGACAGAATTTTCATTTTTGGGTGGAGTATCCCTTTAATAAATGAACAGATATCAGCCGATTCCGACATGGTGGCCGATATATATCGCGCATCCCTATCATTTACATTTATTTCTAATTGTAGTTGCGCTTCTTGCTATGGGTGTAACAGTATATCGTGTCACAATATATCGCAATACAAAAATGCAACAATATGTATCGTGTATTTCACCCAAAATAAATATTTCTGTTTGTAAAATTTCAAGTTTACAGAGTTTTAGTGTGAGTACTACATTTAACTACTATATTGAATATGATGTATAATTATGCAATGGGAGAATATTTGTGGGTCCTAATAATGCCTTATGTTACCAGTAAAAAGTGTAATAACTACATTATTTTAAATATATCTAGTCAGTGAAAGAGATCAAGCATTTTCGTCTACAATAATTCAGTATTTTCAGCTTCAGAATCATAGTTATTCTGGTGTCTCTATTGTCCTGTGCTTTGGGTTTCAGCACCAAGTCCAAGTCTATTCATTTACACACACAATGTAATAACAACTTTACCATTTTAAGAAACAGTAATTTATTTGTTAACCTTTTATGATATGTCTTGCAGTATCGCAATAATATGGTATCGTGAGTTCAGTATCGTGATATGTGTTGAATCGTGACATGAGGGTTTCGTTACTCCTTGCCTTAAGTCTTAAGGTGATTCTCATTAATCACTCTTTTAACCAAAGCATTATCAGCAGCGTAGCATTCAGTGTATTAAACCCAAACTTTATGACTTCTATTGAATTTAAGTTATTGTCCTCTTTCTCTTTCTGCATTTGATCTGTGCTAGTCTAGCTTATGAATATTGTTGGCTCTCTTGCTTGTGATGTTTGCAAGTCACTTTATAGTTCATCTTGTCCATCAATCTTCTCCAAATAAAGTTCCAGTATCAACATGTTTAAAAAGGGCAACACTGACTAATGAGATTTATTTGCTTAATACACATTTATTTTAGTACAACTAACTATTAACCATTGCATGAGTGTGGACGTTCAAGTTAAATGCAGTGGGAGTTTGCAGAGTTCAAACAGGGTGTGTTTTCAGGCTTAGAAATGCAGTGATCATGGCATGAGACTGGCTCAATAATCTCTGTGGAATGAATGTCACTGATGGACTGATGGTAGTCACTGATAGGATAGAAAATACAATATATTTACTTCTAAAAGCATTTCTTAAATAATTTGCATGCTACGTGTTCTCAATGCATCCTCATAGTGTGATTATAATGACTCAAATTGACTTGTACTGTTTGAAATGGATGTTGGAATGTTGTGGCTAGTTGCTAAGCAACCGTCAGCCAATCACACTCCTCATATTAATGTGCTGTGGACCGTCAGCCAATCACACTCCTCGTAATCCTCGCTACTTTTCAACAGTTAATGGGGACATGTCGATTGGTGGAAGAAAATGCGACAGACGTTTAATTCTTACCTTTATAATCTGAAAAGTCCATTCAGGATAAACTTGATGTTACAGCTGCAGTATATAGCCTAATATGTGAAGCGTGAGGCAAGATAACCCAGAATTCTGTTTACCCGGGGTTTAATGAACCAGGGTTACCATATCAACTGCGAAAAGCCCTTGTGTTATTCATTTGGCTGAGTTTTTGAATTGATTGACTTATATTAGAATAGTAACAAGAATATCATGAGGAATCTATTGACCTTGGGACTGATAAGGAAGTTTTTACTTGTGTTTGTCATTACAGACATTCTTATGTCAACATTGTTGACAGACCTGATTGTGTACCAGGGAAGATTTCTTATGTGAAATATGATCCTGTTTACCAGCCGCCTGATAATGCAGTAGGGCAGGGATCTTCAACGCTTTTCAGAGCAAACTTTCCCAACATGGAGATACAAAATGTATCAAACAGAGCTAGGCTACATATTAAACATATAGGGCTAGCCTTAGAAATTAATAGAATCTAATCATATGATCAAGAATAAGTTATATGATGTGGTTGCACATGCATCACTGTCTGTATATTACTTTTCACTGTTAAAATGGACAATTATGCATCTTAATAAACAACATGATGCGACAAAAATCACAATTCATTAGTTGGTTGCAGTTGTTGTAAATTATTTAAATGGATTTGCAGTCATACACTTTTATTTTATTAATCAGATGGACAATTAAACGTTTACCTGAACTTTGGCTATAAGTTCACATTTTAATTTTACTGAGAGATGGACAATTAAGAATCAATTTACCGAGTATGTGAAATGAGTGCGTGTGTAGTTAATGTGTAAGCAACGGTTCCACCATAACAAGAATATTAATGTACAGGGAGACATTTACGATTATTTACAAGTAATTTCTTTTACTAAACATTTCTACTACAATTTCCACCCAAAATGTAAACCAGAATTACAAGAGGGAGCCACATTGAGAGCCACATATCCTTGGGAATGAAATTTCCAAAATAAAAGTTTGTTAACAACCAGAGATATGGAGGTATATTTTAATACTTGAGTTACTGGCATGCAGAATTTGGAAAAATAATAAGTGTGTTGCTCAGACAGGTATGTTCTATGATTTAGAAGGAAACGAGATGCATGTAGTTTCAACATTATTTGTTCTTCAGACATTCCTCTTTAAAAGAACAAAGTATCAGCTGAATGTAAAGTCAAGTCACCTTTATTTATATAACGCTTTTTACAATACAGATTGTTTCAAAGCAGCTTTACAGTAATAACAGGAAAATAATGCAACAGCAGATCTAGAATAAAATGCTTAAAGGAGTAGTTCACTTTTTAAAAAACTTTTGCTGATAATTTACTCACCCCCATATCATCCAAGATGTCCACGTCTTTCTTTCTTCAGTCGAAAAGAAATTAAGGTTTTTGATGAAAACATTCTAGGATTTTTCTCCATATAATGGACTTCATTGGGTACCAAACGGTCCAAGGTCCAAATGACAGTTTCAGTGCAGCTTTAAAGGGCTTTAAACGACACCAGACGATGAATAAGGGGCTTATCTAGAGAAACCATTGCTCATTTCAAAATTACATAAAAAAGTTTAAGTTTTATATGCTCGCCTTGCTCTGTTTCTGTGATGCACGTTCGAAAAAAGACTCGTTCAAAATTAACAAATCTTTTTTTGAGTCATTTCATTCGTTGAATGAACAAAATGACTCGAAAAAAGATTTGTTAATTTTGAAAGAGTCTTTTTTCGAGTCATTTCATTCATTCAACGAACGAGATGACTCGAAAAAAGATTTGTTCATTTTGATGAACGAGTTCGAACAGGAGAGTCACGAACGCGCATCACAGAACAGAGCAAGGCGAGCATTTGTGCTTATAAAACTTAAAGGGACTATATGGAACTTTTTCCCCAAAATAAACGTAACAATAGCCTTTTTATTTTACCATTTATGACTCAAACATCTCCTGTTGAGCATACTGACACCTTGTCCGCTCACAGTGGGTGCACCTATAAGCCTGTATCCTATTTTTCCTATTTTCTGTCGGGTCGGATTTTTCCCGCGGTGTCTGCGGATGTGACGTCAAGCGCGTTCATGTTAAACGTTTCAGATCACTCTGCCACCACGCTAGTCAGCAAGTAGTACTCGCAAACTTATCTCAAACAATATATGTTTTTGACTGTTCTTACCTCTGTAAACATAATGTTGACCTCCTTGCAGGCAGCAGATGACTTGTGAAGTGTGCACGCAGTGAGCAGCGTATCACAGCGCTGCGAGCAGTGTTGCCAGGTCCGTATGCCTGCACTGATTCCCCGGGTTGTTTCTGTGTAGTGCACGTGTTGACGCGATTGTTTTACTCACTGGAACATGATTGTTATCGGGGAAACACCCGGGAACGCTATTTGACTATTTTTGGCCGTGATTGGGTTAGTTTTGATGAGCAATTGGGCCGGTTTTGTTGTGCAGACCTGGCAACCCTGGCTGCGAGAGCGAGCAGAAAGGAAGAGCAGTTCTGTTTTTTGGCCACAGGTGTCAGTCGCGAGTTTAAATTTCAGAAAAACGCACATAGCCTCTTTAAACTTTTTTATTTATTTTTTAAATGAGCAATGGTTTCGCTAGATAAGACCCTTATTCATCGCCTGGTGTCGTTTAAAGCCTTTTGAAGCTGCACTAAAAACTGTCATTTGGACCTTGAACCATTTGATAGCCAATGAAGTCCATTATATGAAGAAAAATCCTGGAATGTTTTCATCAAAAACCTTCATTTCTTTTCGACTGAAAGAAAGACATGGACATCTTGGATGACATGGGGGTGAGTAAATTATCAGCAAAAGTTTTTTAAAAAGTGAACTACTCATATACAGTTCTCATATGGTGTCAAAGCAGGAGCTAAATGATATTGTTGAATATTAAGTGTCCCCAACTGAGCAAGCAGAAAGCTAAGTGCCAGTGGCAGTGTTAAGGAAACAAAACTCCATCAGTGACAGAGTGGAGAAGAAAAAACCTTGGGAGAAACCAGGCTCAGTTGCTCAGTTCTCCTCTGGCCAACGAACAAACAGTGTATGAATATGATTCAGGCAGCATTACAGGTCAGAAGTCAGATTGGATTGAAACATTCAGAATCCAGTTCCGTCTAGTTGAAGATCGGAGTCACGTCGGTATGTGTTGTGGTCGTGTGCAGGCGCAGGTCCTCCATCTGATCTGGATACGGCCCGGATCCGGCTGACTACATCATGTGTGTGGACGTGTCTAGGCTCAGGTCCTCCATCTGATCTGGATACGCCAGGGTCCGCTGACTACATCATGCGTTGTGGTCATGTCTAGGCTCAGGTCCTCCATCTGATCTGGATAAGGCCCGGATCCGGCTGACTTCATCATGAGTTGTGGTCGTGTCTAGGTGCAGGTCCTCCATCTGATCTGGATACGGCCCGGATCCGGCTGATTACATCATGTGTTGTGGTCGTGTCTAGGCGCAGGTCCTCCATCTGATCTGGATACGGCTCGGATCCGGCTGATTACATCATGTGTTGTGTGTCGTGTCTAGGCACAGGTCCTCCATCTGATCTTGATACGGCCCGGATCCGGCTGATTACATCATGTGTTGTGGTCGTGTCTAGGCGCAGGTCCTCCATCTGATCTGGATACGGCCGGTCCGGCTGACTACATCATGTGTTGTGGTCGTGTCTAGGCACAGGTCCTCCATCTGATCTTGATACGGCCCGGG
This sequence comes from Chrosomus eos, assembly GCA_036326025.1. Lineage (NCBI taxonomy): Eukaryota > Metazoa > Chordata > Actinopteri > Cypriniformes > Leuciscidae > Chrosomus > Chrosomus eos. The sequence continues at coordinate 2,938,430 of CM070818.1, read as the reverse complement.
TCCGGCTGACTACATCATGTGTTGTGGTCGTGTCTAGGCGCAGGTCCTCCATCTGATCTGGATACGGCCCGGATCCGACTGACTACATCATGTGTTGTGGCCGTGTCTAGGCTCAGGTCCTCTATCTGATCTGGATACGGCCCGGGTCCGGCTGACTACATCATGCGTTGTGGTCATGTCTAGGCTCAGGTCCTCCATCTGATCTGGATAAGGCCCGGATCCGGCTGACTTCATCATGAGTTGTGGTCGTGTCTAGGCTCAGGTCCTCCATCTGATCTGGATAAGGCCCGGATCCGGCTGACTACATCATGTGTTGTGGCGTGTCTAGGCTCAGGTCCTCCATCTGATCTGGATACGGCCAGGTCCGGCTGACTACATCATGCGTTGTGGTCGTGTCTAGGCTCAGGTCCTCCATCTGATCTGGATAAGGCCCGGATCCGGCTGACTACATCATGTGTTGTGGCCGTGTCTAGGCTCAGGTCCTCTATCTGATCTGGATACGGCCCGGGTACCGCTGACTACTCATTGCGTTGTGGTCATTGTTCTAGGCTCAGGTCCTCCATCTGATCTGGATAAGGCCCGGATCCGGCTGACTTCATCATGAGTTGTGGTCGTGTCTAGGCTCAGGTCCTCCATCTGATCTGGATAAGGCCCGGATCCGGCTGACTTCATCATGAGTTGTGGTCGTGTCTAGGCTCAGGTCCTCCATCTGATCTGGATACGGCCCGGATCCGGCTGACTACATCATGTGTTGTGGTCGTGTCTAGGCACAGGTCCTCCATCTGATCTGGATACGGCCCGGGTCCGGCTGACTACATCATGCGTTGTGGTCATGTCTAGGCTCAGGTCCTCCATCTGATCTGGATAAGGCCCGGATCCGGCTGACTTCATCATGAGTTGTGGTCGTGTCTAGGCTCAGGTCCTCCATCTGATCTGGATAAGGCCCGGATCCGGCTGACTTCATCATGAGTTGTGGTCGTGTCTAGGCTCAGGTCCTCCATCTGATCTGGATACGGCCCGGATCCGGCTGACTACATCATGTGTTGTGGTCGTGTCTAGGCACAGGTCCTCCATCTGATCTGGATAAGGCCCGGATCCGGCTGACTTCATCATGAGTTGTGGTCGTGTCTAGGCTCAGGTCCTCCATCTGATCTGGATACGGCCCGGATCCGGCTGACTACATCATGTGTTGTGGTCGTGTCTAGGCGCAGGTCCTCCATCTGATCTGGATAAGGCCCGGATCCGGCTGACTTCATCATGAGTTGTGGTCGTGTCTAGGCTCAGGTCCACCATCTGATCTGGATCCGGCCCGGATCCGGCTGACTACATCATGTGTTGTGGTCGTGTCTAGGCGCAGGTCCTCCATCTGATCTGGATAAGGCCCGGATCCGACTGACTTCATCATGAGTTGTGATCGTGTCTAGGCTCAGGTCCTCCATCTGATCTGGATACGGCCCGGATCCGGCTGACTACATCATGTGTTGTGGTCGTGTCTAGGCGCAGGTCCACCATCTGATCTGGATACGGCCCGGATCCGGCTGACTTCATCTTGAGTTGTGGTCGTGTCTAGGCTCAGGTCCTCCATCTGATCTGGATAAGGCCCGGATCCGGCTGACTTCATCATGCGTTGTGGTCGTGTCTAGGCGCAGGTCCACCATCTGATCTGGATAAGGCCGGATCCGGCTGACTTCATCATGCGTTGTGGTCGTGTCTAGGCTCAGGTCCTCCATCTGATCTGGATAAGGCCCGGATCCGGCTGACTTCATCATGCGTTGTGGTCGTGTCTAGGCTCAGGTCCTCCATCTGATCTGGATACGGCCCGTATGCGACTGACTACATCATGCGTTGTGGTCGTTTCTAGGTGCAGGTCCTCCATCTGATCTGGATACGGCCTGGATCCGGCTGACTACATCATGCGTTGTGGTCGTGTCTAGGCTCAGGTCCTCCATCTGATCTGGATACGGCCGGATCCGGCTGACTACATCTTGTGTTGTGGTCGTGTCTAGGCACAGGTCCTCCATCTGATCTGGATACGGCCCGTATGCGACTGACTACATCATGCGTTGTGGTCGTTTCTAGGTGCAGGTCCTCCATCTGATCTGGATACGGCCTGGATCCGGCTGACTACATCATGCGTTGTGGTCGTGTCTAGGCTCAGGTCCTCCATCTGATCTGGATACGGCCGGATCCGGCTGACTGCATCTTGTGTTGTGGTCGTGTCTAGGCACAGGTCCTCCATCTGATCTGGATACGGCCCGTATGCGACTGACTACATCATGCGTTGTGGTCGTGTGTAGGTGCAGGTCCAGGGCCGTGCACAGACATTTTGAGGGGCAGTGGCCTAAACCACTGTATTTTAGCACAAGTATTTTTTGACGATGTTTTGATAGAACAACACATTTACACATTGCTGATAATAACATAAACTATTTGCTGTTTTACATTTTTATATTTACCTGTTCCATTTACAGCAACACTTTTTTATTTGGTACCATGTCCTGAAAGATCTTGATAACCTAATTTTTTATGATTCACAATTACACATTGGTGATAATAACAGAAACTATTTACCGTTTTACATTTTGTTATTTACCTTTTCCTTTTACAGCAAAACCTTTCTATTTGGTATGTCCTGAAATATCTTAATAACCTAATCTTATATGATTGGGATGTCTTTTTCAATGGCCAGAAGCAGAAGATCAGATAACTGTTTTATATCATTATTTACCTGCTGGCTTGCTGGAGCTTTGAATCCATTGTTTGCAGTGTTGAACTGCCTTTAGCAGCCTCCCTTCGCTCTTTCTCTCTCTGTCTCTGTCTTCTTTTTTGTGAAGGAATTGTTTTTTTGTTGTTGTTTCTTTTTTGGGGGGGGGGGGGGGGGGACAGAAAATGTAGTTATTTGTATTAGATCTAATCGAGAGTACAATAATTTGATTAGACAAGCAGCTAATTCTAAGAACGTGGATATGTTGTACAAGTTGTTAGCACTAGTAGAAGACTAGTAATAATCTCATAAATCTCATAATAATGAAAAACTTTCTCGTAATAATGACTTAACATCTCATAATAATGAGAAACTTTCTCATAATAATGAGAAACTCTCGAAATAATGACTTAACGTCTCATAATAATGAGAAACTTTCTACCTTTCTTGTCCATTACCTTGCCCGAGCGGGGCTGTTGTCCCCTCCTCGACAAAACCCCGAAGGTCCGTTTTAGGACTGTCTTTGCTCCAGACGGAGCTCCAGGAGTGGCTACAAATCTGACTTTGCCCCAGGACGGGCAACCCTCCCTTGGCTGGCCAGGGAGGTCTGAGAGCATGGAGCTCTGAACCCACAAAACGTTTTGGACTTTGTCATTTTTAAGAGCTTGGCTTCAGAGTCAAACCCGACATGGACATTTGAGCTTGATTAGTACCCAGGAAAGCTTCACTCTGCCTGGGACGCACTTTTCAGAAAAACGATCCCGTCTTTTCCTGGACGTTTCATGTTTTTCAGAGCTCCACAGTGGAGATTGAACCATGTCCCCAGCCAGAGTGCCTCCTCTCAGGCTTGGGTGACTGCGTCGAAGCCCATGGTGCTTGAGACTCCCAGTGATAATCCCAGTGACAGGCCCTCTCCCTCCAGGACTTCCAGAGTCCCACCGCACGACAGAGCTTGGGTTTTATTCCCACCCAGAGTGAGACTGATTGGGGGGAGACGTGAGGCAGGAGTCCGGGAAAGGCGGTGGACCACCGGCCCGCTCCCGAGATCCAACTACGAGCTTTTTAACTGCAACAACTTTAGTATACGCTATTGGATCTGGAATTACCGCGGCGGCTGGCACCAGACTTGCCCTCCAATGGGTCCTCGCCCATGGGTTTAGGATATGCTCATTCCAATTACAGGGCCTTGAAAGAGACCTGCATTGTTATTTTCAGAAGAAGCAGTCGAGCAACAGAAGAGAACATCAGTTTGTAAGTGTTTACTTTTCTCATTATATTTTAGCGTGGATATTCGTTGCTAGGAAACTATGTTTGGTTTACACTGATTACCGTGGTAAAGCGCGTTTGGTGTGTCGTGACTTTTGAGTTTCGCATAACTAAGTAGCAGGGCGTGGCCAAAGCCAGTTAAAGTACTTATTACAGATAATTCACTAGCTAGTGTCAGAAGAAGCAGTCGAGCAACAGAAGAGAACAGGGCAATTCCATGCAAAGGTCATCTTTACCATGAAAAAATAAAGTTTTAACCAAAAGAACAAAACCCATTTTAAGTTGTCCATTTAGGTCTGTAATATACTGTATTAATGTGCTTTAACAAAAATTTAAGAAAATTGCCTTGTTTATCCACCGAATAGGTGAGCAACAATGCTTAAATTACATTTTCAACCAGCCATATTTCATGCTTTTAAAAAAAGGTATCAAAGACCCCCTTTTTAAACTTTATTTTACAGTAAGCATTTTGCAGAAAGATGAGGCATGCCTGAGAATAAATATAGTATTGGTCTAACAGCACTGCCTGTTGAGTTTATAAGGGCTTAATAAAGAGTCTTGACGCTTCAGTGCACTGTCACGTCCATAACGTTTTAAAGTTTAGTTTATTTAATATGACAATTATAAATGCAAATAACTTGAAACTTTATTTACAAAGCTAAATTATGTTTATGCTTATTAGGATCATCTCACTACTTTGCTCTGAACAACCATAATAATGCGTTATGGACGTGACCGTTACGGACGCTTCATATTAAATCATGCATATGACTATTGATCTGTTTCAAGACAGAAATGATTTTGGCCACTTCATTTCAAGTTTTGTTTTGTAGAAAGACTTTATTTAAAGTGAATTTCGTTTTGTATAAATTGTATCTTAATTTTAAATCAAAGTTTCATCAACCAATGGATTTAATAAATAAGCAAATATAGCATGGAGTTGCGATCACTTGCAACACGTAAACTTGAGCGCGTCTCATAACTGAACAGAAACTCAACGTATGCCTCTCAGAAATATAGCCTATCTATAGAAAGATTGCAAAGTAGGGCTTCACGATGTATCATTTTAACATCGATATCGCGATGTGCGCATCCACGATAGTCACATCTCAGATATGTGCGATGTGATTCATGATCAGTAGGCTGCGTGCCAGCAGCTCCCCGGCCCGTAGCGTTTGTGATTCGCGGATTAATTGCAAAGTTTAACCATCATAGTGCTAGAGTTTATCAATTTGCAAGTCCTGCCAGTTTAAACATAGAGCGCAAGAAGACTGGAACTTGCGCGCTGTTTTCTGTCAGCCTTACTAAAGCGTATTTTTGTCCCACCAAAGATTGACCGGTGAGTGATGTAGATGACTGACTGACTGCTGCGCGAGCGAGCAGAGAGCGTGAAAGCCCCGGTCTCACTCTCTCACCGTCTTCAAACTCTCTCTCTCTCTCCTCTTATTAATGAACTGAGTTGACTCGACTCAGTGATGGATTTCATCTAGTGATGAAATGTTTTTTGTGTTGACAAATCTTGTGCGATGTGGTTCGTTAATGACACGTCCGATTCGTGAACTAATGACTCATTTGAACCGATTCACTTTAATGAATGGTTAAAACAACTGATTTGTCCAACACTGAACTCAAGAGACATCAATCAGAAACACTTTACAATAAGGTACATTAGTTAACATTTTATTAATATTATTTTCTATGCGGATATATTTACTCCATGACACAGGGGTGGACACAAACCACCCCAGTCATTCAATGATTCATTCTTTCCAAATAGAGAACATTCATGGGGGGGGGGGGGGGTCTTCAGAATCTTTTCAGACAGTCTTCTTAATGTGAAAACACAGCCATTATGCGTCAATAAAAGTGCCATGATAGTTTGATTGTTGATTTTCCAAACAGATTGTATGTATTTCAGACGCGTCACATCCATAACGGGGTTTTTGTCACATCCATAACGCTGGTTTTTCCTCATAATACACTTCATAAAAATATACATATTTTAAACATTGATATTTTTATGTTCAGCTAAGACCCCTTCATCATGTGGATAGCAATATTTATACATTGGATTTAAAAGTTCACAGACTTTAAAGAAATTGAACTGTATACCAAAAACTCTGTCATTTCCCGTCACATCCATAACGCATGCATATTTTCCTTTTTTGGGGGTGCTTAAATATATTTTAGAAAAACATATTTTGCCTGTCAATTCCCCAGATTGGGTGCTCTGAGAATATGCATTTCAAACTTAAATATTATAAGAAGTTTTTTTTTTTTCTGAGACATTTCACCTGTCATTAAGAGTTCAAATGTCACATCCATAACGCTGGAATTACCCAACATCAGTTTGTAAGTGTTTACTTTTCTCATTATATTTTAGCGTGGATATTCGTTGCTAGGAAACTTTGTTTGGTTTACACTGTTTACCGTGGTAAATCGCGTTTGGTGTGTCGTGACTTTTGAGTTTCGCTTAACTAAGTAGCAGGGCGTGGCCAAAGCCAGTTAAAGTACTTATTACAGATAATTCACTAGCTATTGTCAGAAGAAGCAGTCGAGCAACAGAAGAGAACATCAGTTTCTAAGTGTTTACTTTGTAAGTGTTTACCGTGGTAATGCGCGTTTGGTGTGTCGTGACTTTTGAGTTTCGCTTAACTAAGTAGCAGGGCGTGGCCAAAGCCACTTAAAGTACTTATTACAGATAATTCACTAGCTAGTGTCAGAAGAAGCAGTCGAGCAACAGAAGAGAACATCAGTTTGTAAGTGTTTACTTTTCTCATTATATTTTAGCGTGGATGTTCGTTGTAGGAAACTTTGTTTGGTTTACACTGTTTACCGTGGTAAAGCGCGTTTGGTGTGTCGTGACTTTTGAGTTTCGCTTAACTAAGTAGCAGGGCGTGGCCTGCTGTATTCAATAACGAGGTATTAGGCGTGTATAAATTGGTTAGTGTTTCGCGGCAGCGGTCGCAGCAGCCCCTGTGTGAAGCCCTCATCGTGTGAAGACCGAAGAGTGTAAAGACCTATCGACCTACGCGACTCCACCGAGCAAGGACACCAAAAAGGCACGTGAGTATTATCTTTGTTTTTTCCTTTCTCTTCTACACAATTTCTCTTCTAATCTTTCTGTTGTGAGCTCTCTTACACTATGTGTTTTCAAATTCCTACTATTACTAACATACGCAAATCAAAAGTCACGCGTAGGAGGCAGTACAATCCTAACAACCTGTGTATTTTTCCGGCTTCTTCTAGTACCCTATTCTCTTTTCCTATTGGTCTCTGGAATTGCCAGTCTGCTGTAAACAAAGCTGACTTTATTACATCTATTTCTAGTCATTCAGGTCTACGCTTATTGGCCCTGACTGAGACCTAGATCAGACCTGAGGACACTGTCACACCTGCTGCCCTCTCTACTAACTTCGCTTTCTCTCACACCCCTCGTCTGACCGGAAGGGGTGGAGGTACTGGTCTACTCATCTCAAATTATTGGAAATTTGATCCTTTACCACCTCTGTGTGACCACTGCTCATTTGAATCGCATTCAATCACCATCACTAATCCTATAAAAATCCATTTTGTAGTTATCTATCATCCCCCAGGTCAGCTTGGCAGTTTCTTGGAGGAGCTTGATGTGCTACTCTCATCCTTCCCTGAGGATGGTACTTCTCTCATAGTTCTTGGTGACTTCATCATCCACATAGAAAAATGTCAGGCTGCTGATTTCCACACCCTGCTTGCCTCATTCGACCTCAAACGAGTATCTACTGCAGCTACTCACAAATCAGGTAACCAATTAGACCTTATTTACACACGCCACTGCACCACTGACCATACACTAGTCACTCCACTGCACACCTCAGACCACTTCCTCCTCACTCTCAGCCTCAACCTTCCTCAGAGCACAACACACACTCCTCCACAGGTCACCTTTCGGCGAAACCTACGCTCTCTCTCACCCTCTTGCCTATCCTCTTTGGTCTCATCCACACTTCCTCCACCTGACAAGTTCTCAACACTTGATACTAACAGTGCAACTGACTCTCTTTTCTCCACTCTAACACACTGCTTGGACAACTTCTGCCCACTTTCTTCCAGGCCAGCCCGCACCACACCCTCTGCCCCCTGGTTATGCGATGTTCTCCGTGAACATCGTTCTAAACTCAGGGGTGCAGAGAGGAAGTGGCGCAAATCAAAAGATCCTACTGACCTTGGTCTTTATCAATCCCTCCTCTCTTCCTTCTCTGCTAATGTCTCTACTGCTAAAATGACTTACTATCACAACAAAATTAACAATTCTTCTGACTCTCATATGCTTTTTAAAACCTTCTCCTCTCTTCTCAACCCTCCTCCTCCTCCTCCTTCATCAACCCTAACAGCTGACGACTTTGCCACATTCTTCATAAATAAAACAACCACCATCAGTGGCCAATTTAACAATCCACAAACTGGACACACACATTTTACCAGCTAACACACACATTCTACCCTCATTCTCTCTGCTTTCAGAGGCAGAAGTCTCCAAACTACTCCTTTCCAATCGCCCTACTACCTGTCCGCTTTATCCTATTCCTACTAACCTACTTCAAGCCATTTCTTCGTCAGTTATACCCGCACTCACATCACATCATAAACACCTCCCTTCACACTGGCATTTAAGCAGGCACGGGTAACCCCACTGCTTAAGAAACCTACTCTTAATCCAGCACATCTGGATAATTACAGACCGGTATCCCTTCTTCCATTCTCGCGAAGACACTTGAACGAGTTGTTTTCAACCAGATCTCTTCCTCTCTCACACAGAACAACCTCCTGGACAACAATCAGTCTGGTTTCAAAAGTGGACACTCAACTGAGACTGCACTGCTCTCAGTAATCGGAGCCCTGAAACTGGCAAGAGCAGCTTCCAAATCCTCAGTTCTCATCCTGCTAGATCTGTCTGCTGCCTTTGACACAGTTAACCACCAGATCCTCCTGTCAATCCTAAAGATGAAGGGCATCTCGGGAACTGCACTCCAATGGTTCAAGTCTTACCTCTCAGGTAGGTCCTTCAGGGTATCGTGGAGGAGTGAGGTGTCGAAGTCACAACATCTACCTACTGGGGTGCCTCAGGGCTCAGTGCTTGGACCACTTCTATTCTCCATCTACATGACATCACTAGGATCTGTGATTCAGAAACATGGCTTTTCCTATCACTGCTACGCTGATGACACACAACTCTACCTCTCATTCCAGCCTGATGATCCGACGGGAGCTGCTCGCATCTCAGCATGCCTGACAGACATCTCCGGCTGGATGAATGACCACCATCTTCAACTTAACCTTGCGAAGACAGAGCTACTTGTGATCCCGGCCAATCAAACACTTTGTCACAACTTCACTATTCAATTGAACTTCATCAGGCCCTTCCTATCAGAGCATGCTACACAACTCCTTGTTCAAGCGCTTGTTCTATCCAGACTGGACTATTGCAATGCTCTCCTGGCTGGTCTTCCAGCTTGCACGATCAAACCTCTGCAGCTAATCCAAAATGCTGCAGCTAGAGTGGTCTTTAACGAGCCGAAGAGAGCACACGTCACTCCTCTCCTCACAAAATTGCACTGGCTGCCAGTTGCAGCTTGCATCAAATTCAAGTCACTGACGCTTGCTTACAGAACAACCACTGGCTCTGCTCCCTTTTACCTAAACTCATTACTTCAGACTTATGTCCCATCCAGAAATTTGCGCTCTGCAAGTGAACGTCGTCTTGTGGTGCCATGTCAAAGAGGCACAAGATCTCTTTCTCATACCTTTACCATGACTGTTCCCTGCTGGTGGAATGACCTACTCAACTCAACCAGAGCTGCTGAGTCCGTAGCCATTTTCAAGAAACGGTTGAAGGCGCATCTCTTTCGGCAGTACTTGTTCCAGTAATACTAACACTTTCTCTTCCTTTCTATTATCAAAAAAAAAAAAAAATTACGGGTTCTACGTTGGATTAAACTGTGAAAGGTTATAGCACTTATATTTTGTTGTCCTGCTGTTAGTTTAACTGCTTCTATGGTTCTCATTTGTAAGTCGCTTTGGATAAAAGCGTCTGCTAAATGAATAAATGTAAATGTAAATGTATTTTTCGTCACTACCTCTCCGTGTCGGAAATGGGTAATTTGTGCGCCTGCTCCCTTCCTTGGATGCGGTAGCCACTTCTCAGACTCCCTCTCCGGAATCAAACCCTAATTTCCCATTACCTGTGGTCACCATGGTAGGCGCCGAATTTACCATCGAAAGTTGATAGGGAGACATTCGAATGAATCGTTGCCGCCGCGGAGGGCGCACGATCGGCCCAAGGTTATCTAGAGTGACCAAAGCGACTGGGGCCGCCGGAGCCACACTCGGATAAGTTTTGGATCTGATAAATGCACGTGTCCCGACCCACCGGGGGGAGCCAGGTTGGCGCTCGTTTGCATGTATTAGCTCTGGAATTGCCACAGTTATGCAAGTAGCGGTCAAAGGAAGCATAACTGATTTAATGAGCCATTCGCAGTTTCACTGTACCGACCGTGTGCACTTAGACCTGCATGGTTTAATCTTTGAGACAAACATATGCTACTGGCAGGATCAACCAGGTAAGTGCCCTGGAAGGAGAACTGTGACACGATGGCTTCCTACACATAGGTCTCGCTTCACTCGCGCCCCCGGCGAGGAGGCTCGAGGACGGCGCGGCCGCTCATAGGGCGTGTGCGGAACCCTCCTCCGTGGCAGAGGGGGTGGGGTGGGTGGCCCTGGGTAGAGGCCGTAACTGGGAAGGGTGCTTTTCGGCGGGGAGGCGCGGGTAAAGATCGGGTTTGAAGACTGGAAGGGGGGTGTCACGGGCCCCCCGACCATCCGTTTCCTACCCGCGCGCCCACGTCCGCCGCCGTGGACATTCGTTTCAGACGGGCCGTCTGAGTCTCCCGAAGGTCAACGCAGCCTGCTTTCCCCGGAGGGGACTTTATGAGAAATTTGTCATTATTATTAGATGTTAAGTCATTATTAGGAGAAAGTTTGTCATTATTATGAGAAAGTTTCTCATTATTATGAGATGTTACATTTACATTTACATTTAGTCAAAGCGACTTACATCTGAGGACTAAACCAAACGAGTCAATGTGAAGAGACAATAACAACCCAAGAAGTGCTCAAAATACTAAGTTCAAACATTGCTCAGAATAGCATAAACCAGACAAGTGAGGATATATATATATTCTTTTTTTTTTTTTTTTTTTTTTTTATGTTATGTGCTCACGGAAGAGATGAGTTTTCAGTTGTCTTTTGAATGCTGTCAGGGATTCTGCATTCCGAATGAGGATGGGCAGATCATTCCACCAGCATGGAACGTGAATGAGAAAGTTCTGGAGAGTGATTTTGTGGCTCTTTGTGAAGGTACCACGAGCCGTGCTCATTGATTGATCGTAGGCTTCTGGTAGGGATGTAGACTCGTAGGAGGGAGTGAAAGTAGGAGGGAGCTGAGCCTGAGGTCAATCTATAAGCAAGCGTCAATGCCTTGAACTTGATGCGAGCAGCGAGTGGTAGCCAGTGCAGAGAGATGAACAGAGGAGTGACGTGGGCCCTTTTGGGCTCGTTGAAGACAAGACGAGCTGCAGCATTCTGGATCATTTGTAGAGGTTTAGTTGCACATGATGGAAGTCCAGCCAGAAGAGCATTGCAGTAATCAAGCCTAGAGATAACCAGGGCCTGGACAAGAAGTTGTGTTGCATGCTCAGTTAGGAAAGGCCTGATCTTCCTGATGTTGTACATAGCAAACCTGCATGATCGAGCTGTCTTTGTAATGTGGTCTGTAAAGGTCAGCTGGTCATCAAAGATTACACCAAGATTTCTGACGGACCTTGATGGGGTGATTGAGGAAGAGTCTAGCTGGATAGTGAAGTCAGGTTGTAGAGACGGATTGGCAGGGAGGACGAGAAGCTCAGTCTTTGCCAGGTTGAGCTGCAGGTGATGTTCCTTCATCCATGCCGAGATGTCCGCCAGACAGCTTGAGATTCGAGCAGCTACTGTGGGATCATCTGGTTGAAATGAGAGGTAGAGCTGAGTGTCATCAGCCAGTGATGTGGTGTAAATGGAGAAGAGGAGGGGTCCAAGCACTGAACCCTGGGGAACCCCTGTAGTCAGTTGATGTGCTTTGGATACCTCACCTCTCCATGCAACTCTGAAGGACCTACCTGTGAGATAGGACTCAAACCAGTGGAGGGCGGTTCCAGTGATGCCCAGTGAAGAGAGAGTGGACAGAAGGATCTGATGATTCAAAGTGTCGAAGGCAGCAGACAGGTCCAGGAGAATGAGAACTGATGATTTGGCGGCAGCTTTTGCGATCCGCAGGGCTTCTGTGACTGACAGTAATGCGGTCTCGGTTGAGTGCCCTTTCTTGAAGCCAGATTGGTTGACATCCAGCTGGTTGTTCAAAAACAGGAAAGATGATACTTGGTTGAAAGCAACTTGTTCAAGTGTTTTCGCAATGAATGGTAGGAGAAAGATAGGTCTGTAGTTCTCTAAGAGTGATGTGTTTAATGTTGTTTTTTAAGCAGTGGAGTTACCGAGCCTGCTTAAATGCTGTAGGAAAAATGCCAGTGTGTAGGGATGAGTTGATAATGTGTGTGAGAGCTGGTAGAAGTGTGGGAGAGATGGCTTGTAGAAGGTGTGAGGGGATGGGATCTAGAGGGCAGGTTGTAGGATGACTGGAAAGGAGAAGTTTAGATACTTCTTCCTCAGTAGTGGAGAGAAGGAGGAGAGAAGGTTATTGGCTGTGGGAGTGGTTGGTCTAGGTTCCTGTGTGTGTGGATTAGAGAACTGACTGCTGATAGATGTTGTTTTGTTAGTGGAATGAAGTTAGCAAAATCATCAGCAGTTAGTGAGGAGGTGGGTGGTGGTGGTGGTGGACAGAGGAGAGAGTTGAATGTCTTGAACAGTGCTCGTGTGTTAGGGGCGGTGTTGATCTTGTTGTGGAGGTATGAAGATTTTGCAGTGTGAACATCAACAGAAAAAGCAGAGAGCAGAGATCGATACATACTCAGGTCAGATGTATCGTTCGATTTGTGCCATTTCCTCTCCGCTGCTCTGAGTTTGCTCCGGTGTTCACGAAGAACCTCAGATAACCAGGGGTTAGAGGGAGTGGCGCATGCTGGCCTAGAGGAGAGAGGGCAGATAGAGTTAAAGTGGGAGCAAAAAGTATCCGTTGCGGTATTCACATCCAGAGATGAGAATTTTGAGGGTGAGGGAAGAGAAGATGACACAGCAGAGGAAAGATGGGAGGGAGAAAGTGAGCGGAGGTTTCGTCTGAAAGTAACTGGTAGGGGAGTTGGTGGAGTGAGGATAGCGAGTTGTAGATTGAAAGTAATGAGGAAATGATCTGAAACGTGGAGAGGTTTCACCAAAATGTTGTCTGTGATGCAGTTGCGTGTGTAAACCAGGTCCAGTTGGTTGCCTGACTTGTGAGTACCTGTGTTGATGAGCCGTCTGAGATCGAATGAGGCTAGGAGAGAGATGAAGTCTGTTGCATACGGCTTCGCTAGGTGAATGTTGAAATCACCAAAGACTACCAGTGGAGTGCCATCCTCAGGGAAAGAGGACAGCAGCACATCTAGCTCCTCTACAAAGTTAAGTCATTATTACGAGAAAGTTTCTCAATATAATGAGTCATAATTATGAGAAGATTTCTCATTATTATGATTTAGATAATCTTTTTTTTTTTACTCAACTATGGCGGAAAAGGGCTTCCATACAGTTTCAAGAGAGCGCAGTTTTCCACCCCCCTGTGCACGGCCCTGCACAGGTCCTCCATCTGATCTGGATACAGACCGGATCCGACTGACTACATCATGTGTTGTGGTCATGTCTAGACACAGGTCCTCCATCTGATCTGGATACAGACCGGATCCGACTGACTACATCATGCGTTGTGGTCATGTCTAGACACAGGTCCTCCATCTGATCTGGATACAGACCGGATCCGACTGACTACATCGTGTGTTGTGGTCATGTCTAGGCGCAGGTCCTCCATCTGATCTGGATACAGACTGGATCCGGCTGACTACATCATGCGTTGTGGTCATGTCTAGGCACAGGTCCTCCATCTGATCTGGAAAAGACCGGATCCGGCTGACTACATCATGTGTTGTGGTCGTGTCTAGCCACAGGTCCTCCATCTGATCTGGATACGGCCCGTATCCGGCTGACTTCATCATGCGTTGTGGTAGTATCTAGGCGCAATCATTTAAATAAATAAAAGAAATGTATAATGTTCTATGTGTATGCCAGGTTAAAGAGATGTGTTTTAGTCTAGATTTGAACTGACCGACTGTGTCTGCTTCGATTTGCAATAATTTTAATATTGATTAAACTTTGTTAAAGCTGTGTTTTGTTGTTTAACATTATTGACAGAGACAGCAGAAGGTGTCGCTTTATGTGCCGCTGTCACTTTAATAGCAAATGCACAGATCCAATATAAGGAAATACATCCGATTTCTTTCTCAACTGTTTGCGTTTTATTAAAACATTACTCACTGTGTATACAAGAATACTTGAGACGGGTATTTTCACATAATTTTGTATGTGTGTCCATCCAAGTGCAAGGAGAAGTGAAAGAGGCATCAATTCGGAGTTTTGCGCGCTATCTGAAACGCGCCTTTCTGTCTGTGTGTGGATGTGTGGATGTGTGGATGTGTGTATGTGTGTGTGCGCGCTTTAGGTGTGCGCGGCTGTGAGTACAGATAACAGCATGCGAGTACCGAATTAAATACTATTTTGACTCGTATAGCGCTGGAAAGCTTTAAAATTGATTGAATGTGTAAACTGGCAAGACAAAACACGTGCAAATTGTAAACTTTCACTCTATAGTGGTTAAACTTGCAATTCTTTTAGGATACCTAAAATGTTTATACCATTGAATATTCATAATTGTCACCATGTTCAGTATCACAAAAAAACTAAACTAGCTTACGTAAAAAAACTGAAGCTCTTAAGCTTACTGAAGACAAGTAAACAGGGAGAAAGAAATAACAAAGAAACTAATTACAAGCATATAGGAAAACAAACTACAATAGAACAAAGTCACAAATTAAATAGACCTACCTTAATAACTTCAAGCACTAGAAATAAAAAATACTACATAAATTGTATAAAACATCAAATGTATAAATAAAACTATATAGCTTTCACTGTGTAAATGAAATGTACATTAGCCTAATTCTTATTAAATTTACAAAAGGGATTTAGTCAAGAGATGGGAGAGATTTTATCTTTTTTGTTGTTTGATTAACAAAGACATATCTTTTCTTTCATCTATCTTTCTGAGTAAGGGACTCATTTTCACGGAAGAGACTCAAAAAACATCTGTTCACAATACTTGTGATTTGCATGCAATTGCAGAGTTTTGAGGTACATTTATAAACACTGCAGTCAGGTTCAATGCACTTGGATTCATAAAAATCTGTCTGTACACACAGCTCCTGTGGCAATGGCACACGTTCAAGTGCTGTTTGACTATCTTTGTCAGTTTGACAGTTTTACACTGTAGCCTATGTCTATATGGTTCTTTCTGAAGTGTGATTTTTACATTTCTCAGAAAGCCATTGAATCAAAGAACTAAGCAGAAACTGGGATGTGTGAGGCGGGACCTGATGAATCTGATGATGGATATGACAGTTGGAATATCAAAAACAAAGTTTAACTAAGAAGGAAAATACTAAGAACATGGCATTTGGTTACTAATTATACTGATAGCTTTTTATTGATAAATAAATAAATAAATTAACAACTCTAATGAATTCCAATAGTTTCTCTGAAACCTTGAAAAAATATATGCTTTTTTAAAAGATTACAGACATAGTTATACATTACATTTTTTATATATTACAATGGTATTCAGTAGAATGAGGTTGACATGTAGCTAGAAAATACTTGGTAGATCATTAAGTTCTCCAATTACCCAATTCCGCATCCAATGCAAACATGCAATACATTGATGAATTTAGAGAAATGCCCTTTGATTTACAGATTAAACTATTCATAAAAAGAACATGAAAATATAATTGTTAATGGAGTTTTTTTTCATAATAGATAACAAATGACAGAAAATACTTGTATAGAAGGTATTGAAGCTGAAATTCAATGTATTGTCGTTTCAAGGTCTAGTTTACATATGAGTCCTTAATTTGAGCAACATTCAGACCTGTCTGAATCAGTTATTGTGGGGTTATGGTCAATCAAACCACGAAACCAGAAGCGACACAGCAACTAGAACTACAGCGGTCAACACACTGATCTTGCTGCTGACTTCAGCTGATGAAAATACTGCATTACAAAGAAAGAAGAGAAAACAAACAAAATGTATTTAATTTTTGTCATTCACTGTCAATGTGGAATTTATCTAAACCACATCCTTATTTACATGGCGGTATTAATTAAAGTATAAACACTAATATGAGCAGACAGTATTTTAAATTGAAGTGCAAACTTTTACCTGTGCCATTTATCACAATTTCATGTGTGAAGATCTGGAAGGGTAACGAGTTGTTTTTGGCTGCTCGAACTATAGTGTTCACTATCTGATTGTTATTGGGTAGAGCGGTGTTCGCTGCAAATGTAAGATCCATGGAGTTTCGGATCGTGGGTACACTCCTTGTTTTTACACTGGCATCACTGGAGAGAGTTTTAAATCAAAATTATTTGATTAAAACTGAATGCTATTTGTCAAAAGTTGTATTCAAGAACACACAAGCATACACACATGCATACCTGAAGTCTGTTACGGTTAAGATGCTGAATGATGCAGGGTAATCAGCAAAGAAAAAAGGTTCAAGCTGCAATACAAGAGTCGTTTCAACAAAATTAGTTTTCTTTAAAAGAAAATGTTACCCAAAATTCTTAAATAGACACTTCACTCTTACCCCTGTTTTTATCATCGTAGCCCTATTCTTAAATTCAGTTGAACTTGTAATTGAAAGAGCAGCCACAAAGGTCCCATCAGTCAGGATGGTCACTGGAATTACCTGCAGTGATTCTACAAAGGATTAAAAAGTAGAAAACAGGTGGATTTTTCAAGAGATGTTAACATCGAAGAACTCAAATTTCAGGTCAACTGTAATTTACTAATAACTTACTGATAACAGCAATAGAGGTCACATCAATAGTAAGGTTGAAGCTTGCGTTTGGATTAGTAGCTGCCTCTTTTAGAGTCTGCACTATTTCACTGTTGCTGGGGATGGGTTCATTGGAGGTTTGGTCAAACACTAATTCAAGCTCTGCCTGTACATTTTGTTCTGCCCGAGTTTTGCTAACAGATCTGAAAGGAACCACATACAGTTTACATCTGGCAGTGTGGATGACATGAGGATTTTGTATTTTATATATTTTGTCTTTTATATGTTCATAAAAAAAAAGAAACCCACCTGAAAGCAATCACAACAACTCTGATGAAAAGAGGTCCATACTTCAGTTTATACACTTTGTTACACTGGGTAAGAGTCAGATTTGGCAATGTTATTAAATATTGCGTCATAATAAAATAATGTATATATAAGAATCAAATAAAATGTGCATTGATCATGTTACATTTTCCCCTGGATAAGAACTGGTGTAAAAAGGGAGACTTGTAACCAAACTATCACAACCAAATGAGATACTTGGTTTAATTTGATTTAAAGATGAAAACCAAACAAACCACAATGTAAAACGAGCAAAAAAAAAACGTTTTGGTTGTTTAAAACTCACCTCAGTTTCAACTTGTTCCGCCAGGACCCTAAATGCCACACTTGCCGTGTTTTCTAGATCTGAAGTGAAAACTACTAAAATTATCATCTCGATGGTTACAACTGGTGGAGGGCGCGTTGGAACTGCTGTTGTGGTGGTGGTGGTTGTTGTTGGTGTTGTTTGTGTTGTTTTTCTTGTGGTTGTTGTTGTTGTTGGTGGTGGTGGTGGTGGTTTTGTGGATGTTGTTGTTGTTGTGGTGGTGGTGTTGGGGTTGTTGTTGTTGGTGGGGTTGTTTTTGTTCTTGTTGTTGGTGGTGTTGTGGTTGTTGTTGGTGTTGTGGTTGTTGTTGTTGTTGTTGTTGTTTTTGTTGTTGGTGGTGTTGTGGTTGTTGTTAGTGTTGTGGTTGTTGTTGGTGGTGGTGTGGTTGTGGTTGTTGTTGGTGTTGTTGTTGTTGTTGTTGTTGTTGTTGTTGTTTTTGTTATTGTTGTTGGTGGTGTTGTGGTTGTTGTTAGTGTTGTGGTTGTTGTTGGTGGTGGTGTGGTTGTTGTTGGTGTTGTGGTTGTTGTTGGTGTTGTTGTAAACGTCGTCGTTGTTTGATTGTTTGTCAATCTGACTGTGACTGTAGTTGTGAGCGGTGCTGTTGTTTTAAGTAAAGGCTTGGTTGTTGTGTTGGTGAGTTGGTTTGGTACATTAGATGAGGTTATAGTTGAAGATGTAGTCTGGGTTGCAGTTGCTGCAAGTGTAGTTGTTGTGGGTGTTGACTGGGAAGAAGCTATTGTCTGTGTTGTAGTTTGAAGTGTAGGCTGAGTTGCAGTTGTTTTAGGTGAGCTAAAGTCTAAGATTGTAGTAGCTTTAGGTAGTGCAGTAGGTGGAATCATAGGCTGGTCCAGAGTTGTATCAGTGGATGAAGATGAAGCATTTATTGTAGTTTGGGTTTCAGCAGATGTAAGCTGGGTTGTATCGATTGAAATTAGTTTTTTAGTTATTTGCTGGCTTGTAAATGTGGACTGGAATATAGTTGTTGTAGATATGGGATATAGTTGTTGGGATGTGGCTGTGGTTGGGACTGTGTTTTTAGGCTGAAAAGTAGTTTCAGCTGTAGACTGGGTTGTAGTTGTTGTGGGTTGGATTGAATGAGTTATAGGTTGGCTTGAAGTTGTAGATTTGTCTGTAGATTTAAATGTAGCTTGGGTAGGTTGGGATACATTTGTTGTTTGTTGGGCAGTAGTCGTAAGTTTTAAAGGTATTAATGTTGTTTGTTGGGTTGCAGTTGTTGGCTGTTTACTTGTAGTTGTCGCAGGGTTTGATGTCATTGTTGACTGGATTGAAGGTGATATTGCTTGGGTTGTAGTATTGGTCTGGATTGCAGAAGTTGCAGATTTGGTTGTAGGTATATTTGTAGCTTGAGTTGTACTCTGAGGTTGGGTTAATTTTGTCAGCTGGATTGACGTTTTAGGCTCTGCTGTGGTTTGGGTTATAGCTATAGTTATTGGTTTGATTGCAGTTTGTGAAGTAGTCACAAAATGGGCTGTGTTTGTAGGCTGGGCAGTTGTTGAGAATGTGGGCTCGGTTGTAGCTGTTGCAAGCTGTGATGTAGTCATTGTTGACTGGGCCCCTGTTATAGGTTGGATTTCCGGTTGTGTAGTTTGTAAAAAGGTTACGGTCTGGACTGTAGGCTGGGCAGATGTTGAGAATGTAGCCAGGGTTGTAGCTGTTGCAAGCTGTGATGTAGTTATTGTTGACTGGGCCCCTGTTATAGGTTGGATTTCCGGTTGTGTAGTTTGTAAAAAGGTTACGGTCTGGACTGTAGGCTGGGCAGTTGTTGAGAACGTGGGCTGGGTTGTAGCTGTTGCTAGTTGTGATGTAGTCATTGTTGACTGGACCTCGGTTTTAGGTTGAATTTCAGTTTGTGTTGCTTGTGAAATAGTTGCTGTCTGGACTGTATTTGTAGGCTGGGCAGTTGTTGAGAATGCAGTCTGGGTTGTAGCTGTTGCAAGCTGTGATGTAGTCATTGTTGACTGGGCCCCTGTTATAGGTTGGATTTCCGGTTGTGTAGTTTGTAAAATGGTTACGGTCTGGACTGTTGGCTGGGCAGATGTTGAGAATGTAGTCTGGGTTGTAGCTGTTGCTAGTTGTGATGTAGTCATTGTTGACTGGACCTCCGTTATAGGTTGGATTTCAGTTTGTGTTGCTTGTGATATAGTTGCTGTCTGTACTATATTTGTAGGCTGAGCAGTTGTTGAGAACGTGGGCTCGGTTGTAGCCTGGGTTGTAGCTTTTGGTAGTTGTGATGTAGTCATTGTTGATAGAGTCTCAGTTGTAGGTTGAATTTCAGTTTGTTGTGAAGTTGTTAATGACTGGATCACTGTTGTTACAGGTTGAAATATAGTTGTTGTGAGGGTTGTAGTCTGGATGTTTTGTGTATCCTGGGGTGGGGTAACTGTAGGCTGGCTTGTTGTTGGTTCGGTTGTAGTGGGTGTAATGGTTGTTATAGAAGGTTTAGCTGAAGTTGTAGCATTATTTGGCCAGACTGATGTTGTTTATTGTAAATTGAATAATTGTTTGTTTTGTAGATTGAATTATAGTTGACAAAAACAATTGAGAAGTGTTAGTAGTCTCAAATATAGTCTCCATAAAAATTCAATTCAATGATAATTTACTTTTTTGTTTTGTTATTTCAATTGATTTACTTACCATCCACACTGGTTATATTAAATGTAGTGTTTGCATTCATGATAACCTGTGTGATATTATTTTCATCAGGGAGCATGTCCATTATTATGAATTTCAAATTCATGTCTGTGATTACTGATCCAGAACTACACATAAAAAGAGAGCAAAGTTTTTTGTTAAAGGTTGTCAAATAGTTTTCAAGTTTCAAAATTAGCCTTTAGTTAATGTAATTAGATCCATAGCATTTGAGAAAATAGGTTATGTTGCTTGTTCTATGTATATTGGAGAAGTATAAAAGCAAGCAGGTTCAGTGATCAAAAAAATGATTTATTAAACAAGCTTCAGATATTTGCATAGATATAGAAATGACTAGGTATTCAGGAGATTACACAAATCAAGAAATACTCACCGGAACCGAATAACTGTCAGTCCGAGGAAGGACGTAAATGCTTTTTTAAAGATTGGCTCAAACTGTAGGAAAGTTACAAAGGCATGTTAAACATTAAGTTATAAAGTTTAAAACATAGAAAAAATCCAGCACATAGTAAAGAGTTATGGTGGTGATGAAAATGTTGTTGTATTAACTGTAACAATTATGTCAGTTTTAGTGCAGTGCTCTTTAGCATTTTTTGCAGTTCTTTCTATTCTGTGTACTTTGTTTGTCTGTACTAAGCAACATCTTAAATAAAAAGGTATTTGAAAGGTTTCTACACAGCATACTTCATTTTTGACTCTTTGTTCTCGATCTGTAAACTCAGGGGAAGTTGAGTCCAGCAGTGCAAGATCAAACGTTTCATCACTGGTAAATCTGACAAGCACTGTAGTTGTAAGTGGTGTAGGCTTTGTTGCAGTTGTAGTGAGTTCCACTACAGTTGTTAGCGGTTGTGTTGTAGAGTTTAGTGCTGTTTTCAAAGGATGAATAAATGGTTATTAGTCGAAATCACAGCAAATACATAACTTCTTTTAAAACCAAGTCACCTGAATGAAACACAGGTTATATTTAAATAATGAAAAGCTAATTTTATGACTTTAACGGAGGACTGTCCATTCTCTCCAGTAGAATGCCAAATAAATAATTTACAAACTAATTTTTCAACTGGAAAAATATCAGTGACTCTAGCAAACATTTTCCATTGTCATATATCACACAAAATACAAAAATGTGGGTTTGTCTAACTTACAAAAGAGGGACTTTCATGCGAGACAGAGGTTGCACTGGTAGGTGAGCTCTCAGTGGTAGTATCTACTGATGTCATCGATCCTTCTGTATTTGCTGTAGTCCTGGATGTGGTTACGTCAGGTTGTGTTGTGATCACTGAGTTTTCCTTTCCTCCGCTAATTCCTGTAGAGGACTCTGTTGTGAATGTGGTTGTTAGCCGTTCTGTTATTGCTATGGTTGATTTTGCTGTAATAGCCTTGGTTGATGTATCTATAGCTGTGGGCTCAGCTATGGTATGAGTGGTTGATTCTTCTGATGTGGATTTCATTTCTGTTGTGATGGATGAAGCTGACTTATCAGCAATTCCTATAGTTGTAAATTCTGTTGAAATCACTCCTGTTGTATTTGATAAATCAGGAATCGTAGTTAATGATTTGGCTCCTGTAGTTGAATATGGTGTTAATGTAGTCGATTGAATGGTAATTCCTATATTGGTATTTCAGTCTCTCCAGTTGAATCTTCCTCAGTTGTAAATGGTGTCGATTTTTCAGTAACACTTGTAGACAATTCTGATGTAAATGATTTTGTTGATTTTTCAGTGACTATTCCTTGTGTGAATGGTGTAGTGGATCCCAGTGCATTTTCAGTTGTTGATAAGGCAGGGAAATCTATAGTTGTTTCTTTTATGGTGGATCCAGTAGTAATGGCCATGGTTGACTGTGGTGTTGTGATAATTGATTGATCGGTAACTCTTGTAGTTATTAGTTCAGTTTCCTCTGAATGTTCCTCTGTTGTAAGTGCTGTTGATATCTCAGTGACACTTGTAGATATGTCTGATGTGAATGCTGTTGTCAATTCCAGTGCCTTATCAGTGGTTATTTTGTCAGTAAAGTGTACTGTTGTTTCTTTTAATGTTGATTCAGTGATAATTACTGTGGTTGATTGTGGTGCTGTAGTTGATTCAGTTTTCTCTGTTGAATATTCCACAGATGATGTTGTAAATGCTGTTGATATCTCTGTTACACTTGTAGATATGTCAGATGTGAATGCTGTTATCGGTTCCAGAGTCTCATCAGTGAAGTCTATAGTTGTTTCTTCTAAGGTGAATCCAGCTGTAATTCCAGTGGATGATTGTGGTTTTGTGGTTGCAGTTGATTCATCAGTTACTCCAATAGTTGACGGTTCAGATTCCTCAGTTGAATCTTCCTCTGATGAATCTGCTGTAAATGCTGTTGATATTTCGTTACACTTGTAGATATGTCCGATGTGAATGCTGTTATCGGTACCCCAGAGTACTCATCAGTGAAGTCTATAGTTGTTTCTTCTAAGGTGAATCCAGCTGTAATTCCTGTGGTTGATTGTGGTTTTGTGGTTGCAGTTGATTCATCAGTTACTTCAATAGTTGACGGTTCAGATTCCTCAGTTGAATCTTCCTCTGATGAATCTGTTGTAAATGCTGTTGATATCTCTGTTACACTTAATGTCCGATGTGAATGCTGTTATCGTCCGTGTCTCACAGTAGTTATTCACAAGGAAGTCTAAAGTTGTTTCTTCTAAGGTGAATCCAGCTGTAATCCTGTGGTTGATTGGGATTTTGTGGTTGCAGTTGATTCATCAGTTACTCCAATAGTTGACGGTTCAGATTCCTCAGTTGAATCTTCCTCTGATGAATCTGCTGTAAATGCTGTTGATATTCGTGACACTTGTAGATATGTCCGATGTGAATGCTGTTATCGGTACCCGGTCTCTCAATCAGTGAAGTCTATAGTTGTTTCTTCTAAGGTGAATCCAGGTTAACTCTGTGGATGATTGGGTTTTGTGGTTGCAGTTGATTCATCAGTTACTCCAATAGTTGACGGTTCAGATTTCCTCAGTTGAATCTTCCTCTGATGAATCTGTTGTAAATGCTGTTGATATCTCGTGACACTTGTAATGTCCGATGTGAATGCTGTTACGTCCCTGTGTCTCCAGTAGTTATTCACCCGTGAAGTCTATAGTTGTTTCTTCTAAGGTGAATCCAGCTATAATTCCTGTGGTTGATTGGGTTTTGTGGTTGCAGTTGATTCATCAGTTACTCCAATAGTTGACGGTTCAGATTCCTCAGTTGAATCTTCCTCTGATGAATCTTTTGTAAATGCTGTTGATATCTCTGTTACACTGTAGATGTCAGATGTGAATGCTGTTATCGGTTCCAGAGTCTCATCAGTGAAGTCTATAGTTGTTTCTTCTAAGGTGAATCCAGCTGTAACTCTTGTGGTTGATTGGGTTTTGTGGTTGCAGTTGATTCATCAGTTACTCCAATAGTTGACTGGTTCAGATTCCTCAGTTGAATCTTCCTCTGATGAATCTGTTGTAAATGCTGTTGATATCTCGGTACACTTCTGTCTGGATGTGAATGCTGTTATCGGTCCCTGTGTCTCATCAGTAGTTATTTCACCATGACTCTATAGTTGTTTCTTCTAAGGTGAATCCAGCTGTAATTCCTGTGGTTGATTGGGATTTTGTGGTTGCAGTTGATTCATCAGTTACTCCAATAGTTGACGGTTCAGTTCCTCAGTTGAATCTTCCTCTGATGAATCTGTCTGTAAATGCTGTTGATATTTCGGTGACACTTAATGTCCGATGTGAATGCTGTTATTGGTTCCAGAGTCTCATTAGTGAAGTAATTATAGTTGTTTCTTCTAAGGTAAATCCAGCTGTTACTCTGTGGTTGATTGGGTTTTGTGGTTGCAGTTGATTCATCAGTTACTCCAATAGTTGACGGTTCAGATTCCTCAGTTGAATCTTCCTCTGATGAATCTGTTGTAAATGCTGTTGATATTTCGTGACACTTGTAGATATGTCTGATGTGAATGCTGTTATCGGTTCCAGAGTCTCATCAGTGAAGTCTATAGTTGTTTCTTCTAAGGTGAATCCAGCTGTAACTCTTGTGGTTGATTGTGGTTTTGTGGTTGCAGTTGATTCATCAGTTACTCCAATAGTTGACAGGTTCAGTTTCCTCAGTTGAATCTTCCTCTGATGAATCTGCTGTAAATGCTGATGATATTTCGGTGACACTTATGTCCAATGTGAATGCTGTTATCGGTTCCAGAGTCTCATCAGTAGTTATTTCACCAGTGAAGTCTATAGTTGTTTCTTCTAAGGTGAATCCAGCTGTAATTCTGTGGTTGATTGTGGTTTTGTGGTTGCAGTTGATTCATCAGTTACTCCAATAGTTGATGGTTCAGTTTCCTCAGTTGAATCTTCCTCTGATGAATCTGTTGTAAATGCTGTTGATATTTCGGTGACACTTGTAGATATGTCCGATGTGAATGCTGTTATCGGTTCCAGAGTCTCATCAGTGAAGTCTATAGTTGTTTCTTCTAAGGTGAATCCAGCTGTAATCTCTTGTGGTTGATTGTGGTTTTGTGGTTGCAGTTGATTCATCAGTTACTCCAATAGTTGACAGTTCAGTTTCCTCAGTTGAATCTTCCTCTGATGAATCTGCTGTAAATGCGTTGATATTCTGACACTTGAATAGTCCAATGTGAATGCTGTTATCGGTTCCAGAGTCTCATCAGTAGTTATTTCACCAGTGAAGTCTATAGTTGTTTCTTCTAAGGTGAATCCAGCTGTAACTTTTGTGGTTGATTGGGGTTTTGTGGTTGCAGTTGATTCATCAGTTACTCCAATAGTTGATGGTTCAGTTTCCTCCGTTGAATCTTCCTCTGATGAATCTGTTGTAAATGCTGTTGATATTTCGGTGACACTTGTAGATATGTCCGATGTGAATGCTGTTATCGGTTCCAGAGTCTCATCAGTGAAGTCTATAGTTGTTTCTTCTAAGGTGAATCCAGCTGTAACTCTTGTGGTTGATTGGGGTTTTGTGGTTGCAGTTGATTCATCAGTTACTCCAATAGTTGACAGTTCAGTTTCCTCAGTTGAATCTTCCTCTGATGAATCTGCTGTAAATGCTGATGATATTTCGTTGACACTTATGTCCAATGTGAATGCTGTTATCGGTTCCAGAGTCTCATCAGTAGTTATTTCACAGTGAAGTCTATAGTTGTTTCTTCTAAGGTGAATCCAGCTGTAATTCCTGTGGTTGATTGTGGTTTTGTGGTTGCAGTTGATTCATCAGTTACTCCAATAGTTGAGAGTTCAGTTTCCTCAGTTGAATCTTCCTCTGATGAATCTGCTGTAAATGCTGATGATATTTCGGTGACACTTATGTCCAATGTGAATGCTGTTATCGGTTCCAGAGTCTCATCAGTAGTTATTTCACCAGTGAAGTCTATAGTTGTTTCTTCTAAGGTGAATCCAGCTGTAATTCCTGTGGTTGATTGGGGTTTTGTGGTTGCAGTTGATTCATCAGTTACTCCAATAGTTGAGAGTTCAGTTTCCTCAGTTGAATCTTCCTCTGATGAATCTGCTGTAAATGCTGTTGATATTTCGGTGACACTTATGTCCAATGTGAATGCTGTTATCGGTTCCAGAGTCTCATCAGTTTTTACCAGTGAAGTCTATAGTTGTTTCTTCTAAGGTGAATCCAGCTGTAATCCTTGTGGTTGATTGTGGTTTTGTGGTTGCAGTTGATTCATCAGTTACTCCAATAGTTGAGGTTCAGTTTCCTCAGTTGAATCTTCCTCTGATGAATCTGCTGTAAATGCTGTTGATATTTCGGTTGACACTTGTAGATATGTCTGATGTGAATGCTGTTATCGGTTCCAGAGTCTCATCAGTGAAGTCTATAGTTGTTTCTTCTAAGGTGAATCCAGCTGTAATCCTGTGGTTGATTGGGGTTTTGTGGCTGCAGTTGATTCATCAGTTACTCCAATAGTTGACGGTTCAGTTTCCTCAGTTGAATCTTCCTCTGATGAATCTGTTGTAAATGCTGTTGATATCTCTGTTACACTTGTAGATATGTCAGATGTGAATGCTGTTATCGGTTCCAGAGTCTCATCAGTGAAGTCTATAGTTGTTTCTTCTAAGGTGAATCCAGCTGTAATTCCTGTGGTTGATTGGGATTTTGTGGTTGCAGTTGATTCATCAGTTACTCCAATAGTTGATGGTTCAGTTTCCTCAGTTGAATCTTCCTCTGATGAATCTGCTGTAAATGCTGTTGATATTCGGTGACACTTGTAGATATGTCTGATGTGAATGCTGTTATCGGTCCCAGAGTCTCATCAGTGAAGTCTATAGTTGTTTCTTCTAAGGTGAATCCAGCTGTAATTCCTGTGGTTGATTGGGATTTTGTGGTTGCAGTTGATTCATCAGTTACTCCAATAGTTGACGGTTCAGTTTCCTCAGTTGAATCTTCCTCTGATGAATCTGCTGTAAATGGTGTTGATATCTCTGTTACACTTGTAGATATGTCCGTTGTGAATGCTGTTATCGGTTCCAGAGTCTCATCAGTGAAGTCTATAGTTGTTTCTTCTAAGGTGAATCCAGCTGTAATTCCTGTGGTTGATTGTGGTTTTGTGGTTGCAGTTGATTCATCAGTTACTCCACTAGTTGACGGTTCAGTTTCCTCAGTTGAATCTTCCTCTGATGAATCTATTGTAAATGCTGTGTATATCTCTGTACATTTGTAGATATGTCAGATGTGAATGCTGTTATCGGTTCCAGAGTCTCATCAGTAGTCTTCATCAGTGAAGTCTATAGTTGTTTCTTCAAAGGTGAATACAGCTGTAATTCCTGTGGTCGATTGGGGTTTTGTGGTTGCAGTTGATTCATCAGTTACTCCAATAGTTGACAGTTCAGATTCCTCAGTTGAATCTTCCTCTGATGAATCTGTTGTAAATGCTGTTAATATCTCTGTTACACTTGTAGATATGTCTGATGTGAATGCTGTTATCGGTTCCAGAGTCTCATCAATAGTTATTTCATCAGTGAAGTCTGCAGTAGTTTCTTCTAAGGTAAATCCTGCTGTAATTCCTGTGGTCGATTGGGGTTTTGAGGTTATAATTGATTCATCGGTCAATCCAATAGTTGACGGTTCAGTTTCCTCAGTTAAATATTCCTCTGAATCTTCTGTAAATGCTGTTGATATCTCTGTTACACTTGTAGATATGTCTGAGGTGAATGCTGTTATCGGTTCCAGAGTCTCATCAGTAAATGAATCTCGAATAGTTGATATTTTAGTCTCCTCTGATGAATCAAGTGTAAATGCTGTTGCTGGTTCATCTGTAATATCTGTGGCTGATGCATCTGTGAAATCTGTTGGTGATTTGTGAGTAAGTTCTGTTGTAAATTGTGGTATCTCTGTTGAATGATCTGTAAGATCTATGGTAGGGTTATCCAACAAAGATGTTGAAAATTCTTCCATTGTTATCATTATCGTCATGTCATCATTGGTTGATTCATCTGTAAACAATGTGAATTTTTTTTTTAGTAAATTCTTTTCTGGGTAGCTGAAGCAATCGTGTATGATGAAGTGAATTTACCTGTTAAGCCGGTTATAGATTCAGCAGTTTTAGTTGTAATTGATTCCATTGTTATTTCAGTGGGCAATTCATCAATTGTGTTGGTCGTAGAATCATTTGTATTATTAACAAATGATTCTGTTGTGAATTCATCCGTTGAGTCTGTGGCTTCTGTAATATTTGTTGTTTGCTGAGCTCTGATTACAGTATGTGCTATTAAAAAACCCAAATGTAAGATAAAGTGCATGATACAAAAACAGAAGTGTATGAGTAAAAACAGTGGGATGAACAATATGAAACTCAATATTAATGTGAAAGGACATAAACTTACCTGTTAACATAAAAATTGTGGTCATCAGTGCTGTTCTCCACATCATGATAGCTGTCAGAATTGAATTAAACACAAAATATGAGAGATAAATGAAGGTATTGAAAGATTGTGTGTATTTTCAGTTAACTGTAGTCAGATGCATTTACATTGTGACTATGTATCAGATGTAATCCACTCTGTGTCTGCAAATGTGTGTGCCAAATGGCCCATACAGATGAATGGCCCATTCAGATGTATGGCCCACAGAAACTGATTGGTGTGAATGACAAAGAATCCGCATTGGTCAGAGTAGATTAGCAAGTTAGATCGATCTCCTGTGGGAGGTCCTAACAGGTTTCTATTGTTTGTAGCCCATAGGCTATGTCTTCATGTATAAAGTTCTGTCTCACAGACAGAACATTGGGTTAAGATTGTTGAAGGGTGACATGCTAACATCGATGCTGAAGGACTGCTACACTACAAACCTTCAATTAATTCTTCTCCCCACAAGAACTCTGGTCAAGCTTACTTATTTTATGTATTGGAGAAATCTGATACATTGGCGAGCCAACCAAACCACTGCTCGGCCAAATATACAGCAAAATCTAACAGTATCATAAAATAGATGTCATAGCCTATAACTTTTTTTGCCCTATAAATGTATTGCCCAGAATTTCTCAATTATCTCTTGGAATCTCCCATCTGAAACACCTGGTTCAGGTCATGGAGCTCTTGTCTACTGAGCTGATGAGTTGAATGAGGTGTGTTAGATCAGAGAAATATCCTTTCAAAAGTGCAGTGCTTCAGGAGACTCTATGAAAAGGTTTGAGAACCATTATCATCCCATTAAATGATTAAAGTTTCAATTCCCTCAATTGCTGGGTTCCCGCCTGTCCTTATGTCTTAAATTCACTTTTCATAATTTTAAGGCCGTAAATATGCTTTCATTTCTAAAATACTGTAATAAATGTCTTAATTTCAGTTAGGTCTTAAATTAAGGAAAGATGAGGTGTATTCACCCTGCTGAGGTGGATGTGATAAAGCCTGGAGTGGAGCGGGAGCATGTTCCTCTCTGCACTCTAAGCGTTCTGTAATCACTCCACTCCGGATCCACTCCGGGGTTTACATTCCCGCTCACGGAAAAACTGCTCACTCCAAACGTGTTCACTCCATTTTAAAACTTATTCTTATATGTTTATTTTTTATATCATGAACGTCTGAATTTATAATACTATTTGTAACATTTATACTAGTGTGTAACGGTTTGGACTAGTATTCTACACGTTTAATAAATATAATTACACAAAAATGTCCAAATGTAGTTAACGCGCCTGTAGAGAGAAATGCACATTTTATACGGATTACATAAGAGAGTAGTCTGTTATTCGTTTTGAATTGTTTTGCTTAAAAGTATATATATATATAACCCGCATGGCAGGATCACTATACACTGTAAAAAAAATCCCCGTAAAAAAACGGTAATAAAAAACCCCGGCAGCTGGGGTGCCAGGAATGTACTGTTAATTTACAGCCCTTTACCGTTAATTTACAGCTATCCTTTTTTAAAGTATGTTACCATAAAAATAACATGACAGGTAACTCATATCATTTGGGAAACCGATTGCTTTAAACACTTCGAGTTCAAAAACTAGTATTTATACTGATAGTACCATAAAATTCCTTCATTAGAGTTCACTGAAAATGAATATCTCTTTAAATAAAACTGCAAACACCTAATGTGTAATAGTGAATTAATTAAAAACGTGATTTTAACTTAAGTCTTTGCAGTTCTTATAGTGAACAATAGCACATATGTATGTGTTAAAGTACTTAGCAAGGAGATTGTCACCGCATCAGCAACAACACAGTCACTGCTTTTAAATAAAGCAACAGACAGCAAAACATCAGTGTTTCTCTGCTCATCTTTGACTGAGGCACAGACTCTACTCTCCAGCACAATGGTGACTCAAAAAACTCATTAATAAACAGATCTCTCCTATATCATCCTGTGCAAAACTACGGTGGCCGATAGAGCTCAACGTGCTGCAAACTAAAGAAGACGCGTGCAAATAGAAAAAAAACGCATGCAAATAGAAAAACGCATGGAAATATAAAAAAACAAATGCAAAAAGAAAAAAACATCTGCAAATTAAGAAAAACATCTTCATCAGTTCCACAACACACATGTGCTCCAAGTACTCACAACACAACCAAATACAGAAAAGCGCTGCAAGTAACACAGACCACAACGGAAATGTTTCCGGGGAACCAAATAAGTGACGGACCCGGCTGGGACGTGCTTATTGCTCGTGAGCATCCCTATGCCCTACTCCCTCAAAGGGCAGATGGCAGAGCTCTTCAAGTGGGACTTTGGAGTGAGCAGGGCACTAGTGTGTCATTTATGTAGCCGTTTGGAACGCACTTGATGAAGGGAGCAACGAAAGACAATGTAATTTCCAATGTAATTATTTTTTACCTAGGATGTTCCCATGACAACGCAACACGTAGTCCATCAGCTGAAGCTGTTCTGACGACAGAAATATATTGCTGTTAACATAATGGTTGCAAATTAAAATATGCGTTTTATATATCCGTTATATTTGTGTCAGTGTCTCAACTTTAAAACTCTGGACCAAACATTACCTAACATTTCTTATGAAACTTTTCTTTATGAAACTTTAAACATAACATGAAACAATTTTTATAGTGTAACTGATGTATAGATTAATATCTTGCCTTCATGTTCTTCTTCTCTATCTTTTTTATTTATTTATTTATTTATTTATTTATTTATTTTTCAGATCATTGTTCTTTTCTCATTTGTATTCTGATGACATTGAACATATTGTTAACACATGTTGTATATTGTATACAAGTTGTATGTCATAATAAATTGAATTCTGTTTTGTGGGGAAAAAGTTAAAAGAAATAAAATAAAGAATTTTGAGCTGTAAGCAAGGAGTATAGAAGAACTATAAACAATTATAATATTATAATATTATTTATATACAATATTATTTTAATATTATAGTTTATTTATAAAAAATATATAGGCTTTCACTTCTTGTCAATAAACGTTTTTTTGCTGTAAGCAAGCACGTCCCAGCCGGGTCCGTCACTTTTTTGGTTCCCCGGAAACATTTCCGTTGTGGTCTGTGTTACTTGCAGCGCGTTTCTGTTTTTGGTTGTGTTGTGAACGTTTGCAGCGCGTTTCTGTATTTGGTTGTGTTGTGAGTATTTGGAGCACGTATGTTGTGAAACTGATGAAGATGTTTTCTTAATTTGCGGGTGTTTTTTCTATTTGCATGCGTTTTTTTCTATTTGCACGCGTCTTCTTTAGGTTGCAACACGTTGAGCTCTCACGGCCACCGTACAAAACACATAAAACACTTCAGTTTAATATTTACTCTCCTTATCAGTTATTGACTTTGCACAACTTTTTTCTATGAACTTTCACTAATATTTCAGCGAAATTAACTTATTTTGTTTAATACATCTGACTGTAACATTTTACAGTAAATTACTGTTTTTCTTGATTTTACAGTAATCTACTGGCAGCTGGGGTGCCATTATATTGCTGTTTTTCTACAGTGTTATGCCGTACATATATTGATTAGTGTTAAAATACACTTCACTCTGTTTTTTTTGTTTGTTTTTTACACATTTAACCCTTTCAACCCCACTGCAAAGTCTTCAGTTTTAAATGAACACTTGTGTGTCCACATTACATAGTGTTGGAGTAACACTGAAGCAGTGTTGAAGTTAATGATATAATTCAGTGATTAATCAAATGATGATTGAGCATTAGTGATGCACACCTGATGTTAACAAGCAGAATCACTGAAGGACAGAGAAACAAGAAGATAAAAAAAGGGAAACACAAGAACTACAACTGACTTCAGCCACAGAATACATTAAATCTGAAGATCTCAGCAGAGGATTAAACAACTCCACAAACAGCATTACCATCTTCACTTGTTACTAACCAGACTGACAAATTGACAGATACGTCTACACAAATTCCTATTGAGTATTAACAGAGGTTTAGATGTTGTTTTGTTTCGTTTGACGTTATGAATTCATTATACCATTATGAAGATCAGTGTTTGCTTTAGTTGGGCTCTTGACCCTTGCCTTTAACCTTAATTTTGCTTTGACTGCTCTAACTGTGTGTTTTAAGCAGTGTTGGGAAAGTTCATTTTCTACATGAACTAGTTCAAAGTTCAGTTCACACATTTTAAAATGAACTAGTTCAGTTCATAGTTCATACTTCAAAAAATGAACTAGTTCATAGTTCTTTTTTTCTAGTTCCATTATGTTGCTGCGAGCTTCTTTTTTTTTATTGCCACAGCCCATATACAACCACAGACAGCAATTATTTTATCGACTGGCAAAGTTTGCACAGAAATGTAAGATTTTCCCATCCTCACCGACCTTGTCATAAAACTCGTTTAAATGATCATACGACGCCTCGCTCGCTGCTTTGTCGACTACATGCTGCTTTTTGTTTTGATGACGCATGCGGCAGTGCGTGCGACACTGGTGGCTGATGTTGCCAGATTGGGTGTTTTTTTCGCTACATATTAAGGCGTTTTCGCCTGGAAGGCTTTATAGAAATCTGGCACCCTATTGAACGGAGTTAAACTGAGAGAGCGTGCGTTCACAGACACCAGAATGAACGCGTTCACAGTAACGTTCATCAGGCAGTAATTCAGTACGTTCAGTTCACGTTCGCCCAAAATATGAACGAGTTCATGAACTATCGTTCATTGAACGCGTTCAGGCACAACACTGGTTTTAAGGCTCATTTGTTATGGCAAAAACAAAACCAACAAAAATGAGATCAGGTGTTACAGATCATAATGTCATTATATAATGTTTGGATCACAGCCTGTGTCTATTCCTTATTAATAATGTGTAGATTATAGTACTAGACTGTGAAACTACAGCAAAAGAACAAGTGCATGCGTAATCAATTATGAAGGATTCCTATACCCATGATTCACTAAAAAAAATTGAACTATGGCTGTACTTCGACACACACAAACATAAATAATCAGCCAATGAATCTCAACAATGGTGACAGCCAACAAAAAAGATAACATCAAATCTGAACATCACAAAACACACTATTTAAAGTAAACACAAAACCAACAGCAAAAATAAAAGTAAAAATTAAAG
Source organism: Chrosomus eos (assembly GCA_036326025.1). Classification (NCBI taxonomy): domain Eukaryota; kingdom Metazoa; phylum Chordata; class Actinopteri; order Cypriniformes; family Leuciscidae; genus Chrosomus; species Chrosomus eos. The sequence continues at coordinate 2,905,017 of CM070818.1, read as the reverse complement.
CAAATAACCAGACAATTCAGCTGCATAATTTATTCATGCTGCAATGCATGCTGGGTGTCATGGCTTTTATTTGGTACCCAAAATGCATTGCAGCATACAACTTATGATTGTCACCATTGTTGAGATTCATACGCCGATTCTTGATGCCTGTGTGTGTCTGGCTGATCAAGAAGTTCAAAATGTTTTGAGTGTAAACTTCTTAAAATCATTATTATTTTCAGGACGTCAAATCTCCGATAAACCTCAATCTATAGAGCCACAGTGATATCAAAATCAAAAATACAAATCATCAACCATTTAACAATATCAGGCAATAAATAAGATCAGTGAGTAAATCAGGCCATTATATGATGATTGTGACTGGACACAAACAGTTTGTCATACTGTTCTCTTCAGATTTGTGCCATAGCTACTGTATTTTAAAAGTCACAGCTACAGCAGCCAAAAATAAACTAATGTTGAAAAGTCAAGGGTCAAGAGCCCATTTAAAGAAATCACTGATCACCATCATGTTAACATCAAATGAAAATAAAATGACATCTAAACCTCTGTCACCTTTAATTAAGAACTTCTGTAGACGTCTGACAGAAATAAAGTACCAAACTGGTAATGCTGTTTGTGGAGATGTTTAATTCTCCTCTGCTAATAAAATCCTGTGTACGGCCCTGCTCATGCTGTTCACTTTTCATATAATCAAAATAGATCAAATTAAAAAAGAACATTATATTATTCATTTATAAAAACAGATTTTGCAGCCTATTATATTATGTATATTTTGTGATAATAGCTCACTTTTCTGCAAAAGTTGGCTTTATTATTTGAGAAATAAAAACTTGTGTTAAAATTATGCAAATGATTAATTATGTGTATGACTACATCACAAAGAGTCAAGTCTTGTAAAAACATTAGATTGAAAATATCAAAATGTCATAAAGTGTGTAAATAATAGAAAAGCAGTTCAAAATGGCTTTTCTTTAAATGCAAATTTTCTCTGAGTATTTGATTTGTGAAGGTAAAGCATGTACTCACTATACTCCTAATTACTAGAAGAAGAAAAAAAATGCTCCTAAAGTGTGTGTGACAGGCTGTGGAACAGGGTTTGGCTAAGGAACATTTTTCAGTCAAAAGATGTTTTTTTTGCTTTAACCCCTGCAAACTGCAGTTTTATCTTTTATCGGGACCCCACAAACTGGCAAATTTCATGCCGCTGGGTTGGCGTTTCTGAATAATTAAAATCATTGTTTTTTACAAAATTATTAACAATAAAATGTTGTGCTCAATTTCCACTTATAATTTGTGCGTCTGGTTCTGCTTGCTTTGAGAGTTATAATTTTTACCTGTCTGGATGAGTCAAGTGTCAGTTTCATATACATGCCAACTGGGTTTCAACTTAAGGCAAGACACTAGGTAAAATCAATAATTAAGATATTTTTTTGTTTTTTGTTTTGAGCTATTCATTGTGCTTCCATAACATGTCTTATTTTAGACTAGAAAGAAAACATCTGAAATACACATTTAAGTGTTTTTTTACACTATTTATTTGTGTGATTTTAATTACAATGCATATGTTTAAAGGCTAAAGAAAAGTTTTGTTCTCCACTTCAGCAGCAGTTATATATACCAAAATTTACAATTTTATTCCCATCTATATTCTGAAGGTTTTTTTGGCAATTTTTCCTGTCTGTTCAGAATATTTTCTGATTTTTGGAGTAATAAAAAGAGATATCCAAAAACCCCTCAGTAAAAACCTTTAACTTCAACATGTCAACACAACCAAACAAGAGTTTTAAACCTGACTTTATCCAATGTTCAGATTTATGTTCTGGAAAAGTATGCAAATTCATTAATATTTAATTAGACAAGTCCTTATTCACATATTTAAACACAACATTTTAGAAAACTGTAACAGAAAAAGCTAATTTAACAGACCTGTTTTGTGACTAAATATTGTATATGTTGGTATAGGAATTAGTTTGTATCGCAGATTGTTTGACATTTTTATTATTTATTATTAATTTATATTTTTAACTCAACAAAGCTAATGACTGATATTTACGTTGAAAATACTATGCACATTTTGATATGTATTTATGTTTTAAATTTTAAAAATACACATTATTAACTTTTATCTTCTGTGAAAATGTTGTTATTTCAGATAAATGTTCTGTAGTTATAGTCCAAAAAAGGCTAAAAGTGCCATCAGTAGTTGAGAGGTAAGAAAGAAAATCAAACTCACCCAATTCGTCTGATCAGTTCAACGAATGATAGTTAACCACCGGTCAGGCTGTAAGTCCCATGGCAAAGGTAAGTGCACACATACTTACTCAAATTCAGCTTTATTGTCTCTGTTATGAGTCATGTACTGTGTCACTATCACAAGGACTAGGAGGAAGACCATCATTCAATTGACAAGTGGAATTCTTAAACAACATTCGTAAGTTTTAAGTTCTTCTTATTGTAATTTGGCTCTTAACAGATGATTTGTTGTTACATTCCATCTTAAGCAAACTATTGTTCAATGCATACCTCATTGCTGACATACTGAGACGGAAGATCTTTGAAAGCTGAGAGGAGATAAGGGATTTTTTTTTACAGACCAAAATTGCTATTCTAACGTTTTGTCCCTTAACTAGTTGTTATCACTTGAATTTCTGTCTAAGTGATTTATTTTTAGGTAAATTTCACACGCTTGCAACTGCTCAGTTCACCTTTAAAGGCATTAACATGAATTTTACAAACAATGCTGATGTGTTTTTGCCTGTATTATATTATATTATATTATATTATAATTTATTATATTATATTATATTAGTTTGTTCCTTGTGAATGTGTTTTGTAAAGGCTGGAATACGCTACACAACTTTTTTTAGAATATCAAACATATATTTTGAGACGATTAAGAACACATATTGTTTTCATCTGTCACTCATCTCTTAGCAATGAGGATCATGTTTCTATTGGCGCTTTTCCACTGCATGGTACGGTACGGTTCGGTTCGGTACGGCACGCTTTGGCGCTTTTCCACTGCATGGTACGGTACGGTTCGGTTCGGTACGGCTCACTTGTGGTGCTTTTCCACTGCATGGTACGGTACGGTACGGTGCGCTTCGGCGCGCTTTAATGGTACCTGATCTGTTGAGGTTCCAAGCGTACCGTACCGGTACTAAAATGTGACGTGAAACACTGCAGATCACTGATTGGTCAGACAGACAGAATCGTCACTACCAGCGTCATTGGATTTGCGACACGAGACACTAAACCCGCTATACAGAGTCATATAACCAGTAGACAACAGCCAACACGGTAGCTAGCACCTGTGTTTTACTTACTTGAAAAAAAAGAAGAGATCAACACTTTAAAAAGGAAATGGCTGAATCGTGGTCGAGGTGCAGACAATCCTCTCGTTGGTTGCCTAGGAGCGGGTCCAGCGAGAGCTGGATGGGGCAAAACAGAATGAAAAAGTGTTCCAAGAAGTAGCAGCTAGCTCAGCTCTTAGCCGCACACGGCTATCACCGGACCTACAAAGTGTAACGATCAGTCCCACCCACTTTGAATGGGTACTAACTGCAGTGGAAAAGCAACCGAGCTAGCGAACCGAACCGTCCCGTACCGAGTCGTACCACGCAGTGGAAAAGCGAAGCCGAACCGAACCGTTCCGCGCCGAATCGAACCGTACCGAACCGAGCGTACCATGCAGTGGAAAAGCGCCATACGAGAGTTAGTATGGCAAGCCGTATGACTTTTATTAATTCCCAAGATATGAATTCTTGATATGAACAATTCAATTTTCACTAGTTAAAATGTAAATTATTTATATCAAGAATTAGATTTCTACTAGTATCAATAAAAAAATTATTATATCAGGAATTACATTTCCACTAGTAAAAATGCTAATTCTTGATATCTGTAATTGTATTTTGACTAGTTAAATGTCACCAGAGGCTGTAATTTTTTTTATTTTTGATATCAATAATTAAATTGTTACTATAGTGAATTTATATTTTTACTAGTAACTAAGTAAATATTTGTAACATCTTACAATAAGGTTAATTAGTTAATGTATTAACTAACATGAACTAACAATGAACAATGCATTTTTATTTATTAATCTTTGTTAATGTTAGTTTAATAAAATACAGCTGTTCATTGTTTGTTCATGTTAGTTCACAGTGCAAGTATTGTTTATTCTTACTTCATGTTAACTAACGTAGTTACTAATGAACCTTATTGTAAAGTGTTATGATTATTGATATAAAAAAATGATGATTTTTACTAGTAAGAATTGTATTTCTGATGTGAAATTGGAATTTTAACTAGTAAGAAATCAATTCTCGATATCAATAATTAACATTTTAACTAGTGAAAATGTAATTGTTGATTTCAAGAATTCATATGCTGGGAATGAATAAAACAGCTTGCCATAGAGTTTGTTGTGTTCAAAATGTGGTTGTTTCAGTCATTTTGTTTAAGATGCCCATAATTACAGTTTACAGTGATCTGTTATCAGAGGAAACTGTCTAAGTTATGTATTTCAAAACATGTACTTATACCAAATCACAGTTAGAGAAACATTTATTAATTTAAACAATGTAATAATGTAATTCACCACTTGAATTCTTATGTAATATTAATTGAGAGATGACCAAATGTGTGATACCATTCAAATGAATTTATTTAGTAATAGTAATAAATTCTCTTATATTTTAAGACTAAGAACAATTCGTCTTCCATCACTTAAGTATATTTTGGTTTTGGTGTACTGAATTATGGTATGTGCCGTGCTGTTATTTTTCTGGGCTGTACTACTGCTGAAAACAAGCAGATGGCGCTATTTAATTGTTTGTGGGATTTAAAAAAAAATGTATGTATCAGAATTTATGTAATGGTATCACGCACTGGATTGTCTCTTCGGTAATAAAGTCTCTTGTATGTTGCTCACATATTATGGTAGCCCCGTTTGTGCTATATACAGTGAATTTACACCTTTGCCATTAACATGTTTATAAATAACTGAAAAAAGCACAAATGTCAGTGCATGTCAAAACATCCCAAGGGCCCCAAAAACACCTTGGTCCCCAGAGGGTTAAAAAAACCCTTGAATTTATGTAATGGTATCACGCACTGGGTCGGTAATAAAGTCTCTTGTAAAATATTGAATTTACACAAGCAATTGTGAGCGATAAATAAACAAAAGTAAAGGCAGATATCTCACAGTAAATGCTTATGCCCAGTTGATGCGGGCTCTAAGCAAATCAAATTTGAGGAAAATAAACAAAAGTAAAGGCAGATCGCCTTATCCTCGCAGACCACGCCTGCTATGCTAGCGGGCTAAGGCTAGTAGCGGAAGTTCGGAAAGGTGTATATAAGTAGTGAAATCAAAGGAATACAGTTACATGTCTTGGTGCCATTTTTGAAAACAGTTCCTGTTCAACTGAAGACACAAGTGAACATTACATGCCTGGCATTTCCAAGGTGTGTCCTGCCTTTTACCAAGCTGTCCTTTGCAAAGCACACAGATCTTGCAACCAACTGTGCAAAAAGCATTGGTGTTGTGGTATCACACACTGGGTCGTCTCTTCGGTAATAAAGTCTCTTGTATTTTAAGACTCTGAACAATTCGCCTTCCATCACTTAAGTATATTTTGGTTTTGGTGTACTGAATTACTGTTGTTTTTCTGGGCTGTACTACTGCTGAGAACCAGCAGATGGCGTTATTTAATTGTTTGTGAGATTTAAAAACAACCCATGGCCAAATAGAAATCCTAAACTAACTCCGACTTTCAACAAACCCGCTCCTCACGCCAATCAAACCGTGTTTGAGAGAAATGTTTTGATGGAGACTGCACATCTCAACCTTACTTGTAGTTGCTCTTACTGTACTGTATTCAAGTACTCAGTGTTTTATGCTGAATTGGCTGATAATCTTGGTTTTAATTGTAGTAACCTGTTTCTCAGGCATTGTGTAAATGAGATGAAGCAAGCTCTTTATTAGGCCACTGATATGAAAGTTGTCATATTTGTTAAAAATATGTTATTTGTTTTGAAGTAAAATGAGGAAACTACTTGGTTCACTTACTTGGTTATTGGTAGAGATGCTTTTAAAACGGTGGGACTGCTGCCAGTACATGTTAGAGTGGAGCAGTTAAAGCTGAATCATATGTATAATGTCATAAATGGCTCTGCTCCCAAATATTTATACTCCCATATAAAAATGGTTAATACACAGCATAATCATAACACTAGGGCCAGTGTTCGTTCTTGTAAAGTGCCCAGAGTCAATAATGCAGCTAGAAATTCTTTTTTTACACAGGTATAATATTATGGAATAACTTACCACTTTCCCTCAAAAATGTAAATACTAGAGGGGCTTTTAGACATCAGGTTAAGGCTTTTTTATGGAATAGACTAGAGTAGCCAATCTTTTTAATTAGCGTAGACTGATTAATTAATGTGATTTATGATTTTAGAATGTTTTTGAATTTTGGATGATTTATGCTAAATGTTTTTGTCTTTGTCTTGTAATAGGTATTTGTTTTGTGTTAAGTGTTCTAACACCAAGGACCATGTTGGAAATAAGTGTTTACACTTTAACATGTTATCCTTTGGATTATGTTGTTTGTCTAATCCAAAATAAATCCAATCCAATCCAATCCACTTTTAAGCTTGGGTGTTCTGTTGAATCAAAAATATAATATTTTAACATTAAAAAATCAAATGCAAACCTACAATATGGCCAAATTGCAAATAAAAAGTGTTGGGGTATTTGATTTAATTACCCAACAAGTTCCATACAAAACATCAAATTATGAGGAAACCATTTTATTCATATGCAGGTGAATTGTTAATAAGTGAGGTTATCATTATTGGGAATAAAAACATGTCAGTCTTTGCAAGCAATGATGGCTCATGGCTCAATACTCTGTGCAAAATATCGAGAGAGAATCATCAAACAATTTAAAAAATCATATTTCTCAATGCAAGATTGCAAAGAATTGAAGTCTTTCACCGTCCCACATACTTTGTGCAAAGATTCAGGGAATCAAGAGAAATCTCAGTCTAAATCTAGAAAAAAAGCTGAGCAAAGACGGAAACATTGTCTTTCTAATCTTGCATCTGCTCATCATTTCTTAGTATGACAGCCTGACATTTCTTTTCTTTTTTCTTTCTTTCTTTCTTTCTTTCTTTCTTTCTTTCTTTCTTCTCTTTCTTTCTTTTCTTTCTTTCTTTCTCTTTCTTTCTTTCTTTTCTTTCTTTGGTAACACTTTATTTTACGGTGTCCTTGTTACATATGTTACATGTACTTACCATAGTAATAACAGTAAATTATGCATAATTACATGCAACTAACCCTCAACCAAACCCTAGTCCTACCCTAACCCTATAGCACATGTAGTTAACTATTATTACTCAGTACTTAAATATATAATTACACTGTAACAATGACACCTTAAAATAAAGCGTGACCTCTTTCTTTTCTTTTCTTTCTTTCTTTCTTTCTTTCTTTCTTTCTTTTCTTTCTTTCTTTCTTTCTTTCTTTCTTTCTTTCTTTCTTTCTTTTGTTTGTGGAACAATAAATGGTGTGTTTGGACATTCATCCCCATGACTTTCATTGTATGGAAGGTAAAAACAAAATATCTTTGTGTGTGTGTGTGTGTGTGTGTGTGTGTGTGTGTGTGTGTGTGTGTGTGTGTGTGTGTGTGTGTGTGTGTGTGTGTGTGTGTGTGTTTCACTCTCATACAGATTTAGAATGACACGAGTGTGAGTGAATGATGAAATTTCTGGGTGAACTGTCAATTGATAATGTTGTGTAATCATTTCCATATCACATGCTTCATGAAAAGCCAATGAATCGCAGATAGAACTGGACAGGTGGTACATGAATATTTGATCGCTGAAAGAAAGGAAGTAGAGAGAAGAAATAATAATACAATCTTTTTTTTTAATTATTATTATTGTTTATAGCCAGTATAATACATGTCACCAGAGATTATTTAGCAAGTCATAAATATAACTACATAATAACTGTTATTACCACATCCAGTGTGAACAATACAGCAATACAATTCACAGAAAATACCTTTGTGTTTAGCATTAAATATATATTAGATATTTTTTCTATAATAAATAATTTAGAAAATACAGGTATTATACAGATAATTTTGCATAAAACATGTCAGATGAGGTGTTTGGTTTTGTACAAGTTTATGTGTTATGTAATATTATAAAAAGAATGTGCGCTTTCCCTCCAGCCGTTTCTGATGTCATATCCTGCAAATATTTATCATTCTTCCATGCTGTTTTACAGGTTTCATAATCTTTGAAATACTTCATCCTTTTGCTCTCCAAAACCGGTTTGAAACTCTTCAAAGTCAGCCAGCATAAAAGACCCAGTTCTCCACAACATGGCTTGTGTTCGGTTTCAGCGGAGCGGTTATCAGATAAAGATCTGGGTGTGAAACCTTGTGAAGATATAAATCATTTTTAAGTGAACCTTTTCAATCTGTCAGGACATAGTAGTGTTTCTGTCCTCTATTAGTATTTTAATCTATATGGAGTAGTTCTGATCTGAGCATGGCCAATTTTACGGTCATCATTTTGATAAAACTGGGAATCAAATGAAATAGTCCATGGAACATTTTGACTGATCACTTCAAAAAATGTAAAAACATGCCATTTTAAAAACTATTCGCAGGTATTTGTGGAATTTGTGCTATCATACACACGCACACTTTAGACTTTACAAACCAGTGTTGTGAATTTAAGTATTTAACAAATAAAAACTACTGCACATCAGTGCACAATGCTGGGCTCTGACTTAAATCTATAAAAACACAGTCCAGAACTGATATCTTAAGTCTAGTGTGAAGTTTTCAGAATAAGATTATGTAAAGTAGTACATTCATTACTGATCATTTAGTAGCGTCAGTAGCTGTATGTGTGAGTCCTTTAATGAGTCCGTTACAGTGGAATGTGTAGTTATGGTCAATCAAACCACGAAACCAGAAGCGACACAGCGACCAGGAGTAAAGCGGTCAACACACTGATCTTGCTGCTGACTTCAGCGGATGAATATACTGAAAGAAAACACACAGAATATATCATTAATTTAGCCTGAAGCTCATCTAGTACAGTTTAATATCCATGCGCACATTCTCTCTCTGCGGGAAAACTTTCAAGCTAACAGTCCGCATTCCCTCAAAGATATAAAGTCATTTTCTTGTGCTCATTTTTATTGGGAATACAATAGTGGCCAAAAGTGTTGTACGGTAGGGTATCTGTTTTTAATGGCCCTACAAGTTGGATTAAGCCATCAAAATATGAGGAAAATGTTTTATATTTTTTAATATGAGGAAAGAACAAAATGCAAAAACTTGAAGGTGTGTTATTTAGTGAAAAAAGCAAAAGTATTTATTTTACTATACGAAAAAAAGAAAGAGCTGACAGGAAAAAGCATACATTGAGCACAACATAACCAGTTTTAAAGTAACACCAAGTAAATTTTCCTCTTCGGTCGCCCTACTGGTTGGAAACGAAATTGTCCATTGCCGCTGTCGTAAATAATTTAGCCTACCGTCGCACGCACACTCGCTGTTTACCCAGCACCGGCTTCAGAATGAACGATGTCCACAGACAAGGTAGAGTATGTTACATGATTTCATGAAAGGATGATGTATTGCAACATCAGAAACGAAGAAAAACGAAATAATGACTATTGTAGCGCTTGACGTAAAGCAGTCGAGTTTTGTAGTTCTTTTGTGGTTGGGTTCCTACCCGAAACCCGAAGTTACATAGTGCCAGTAAAAGCGATACAGACCCCGTCAGGCTATGGCAGAAGTGCCTTTCACCCTGTTACGACTTGATGAACCACTGATAAGATTTTGAAAACATTATTTTAAGGTAAACAATGTTACATAGTGTTGCTTTAATATTTTGTTGGTTCTCTCATAATTCTTTTGTATGGCAGCCTAAACACAAAAATCATGTCCACACAATTTGTCATATTTCATTGCGTTATTATCACAAATAGAACCCTCGACGGTAACACTTTATTTTAAGGTGCTATTAATAAGCAGTAATTAACAGTTAATAAGACACTTATAAGACCTTATAAGATGCATATAAGATCATATAAGCATTAACTACTTCATATAACTTCTGAGGACGCTTTGTTTCACTTTTCCCGCTCTACGCCGACGAGCCTCACGACAGTTACAGCCAGGGTGAGTGTAGACTCCATCCCCTGGGGTCCAGCTGGGTCATGACCACTCCGGGGCCGCTCAGTTGCCTCTCCGGGTCCGTCTTGTGCTTTAATTAACCCTTATATGAAGTAGTTAATGCTTTAATGCATCTTATATGCATCTTATAAGGTCTTATAAGTGTCTTATTAACTGTTAATTACTGCTTATTAATAGCACCTTAAAATAAAGTGTTACCGCTAATAATAAACATCTAAAAGCGTACTTGGATGCTAGATTGTGCTATGGTGCAGTTTGAGTTCAAATCTTAATGTTCAAAATTTAAGTTGAATTTAAACGAAAAAGTGGTATTAACATTTTCCAAATTAAGCGATTGGTTTGATCTTCTCACCTGTGGATAATTTACTCATTTAACCTGTTATAGTGAATCAATTTCCCGTCTAATCTAATGTTACAACTGTTCACTATCCTACACTGAAATGAGTGCAGTTATCATACTATAAATACTCATCTGAGCAAAAAGATTAAAGTGCAACACTTACCTATGCCATCTATCACAATTTCAGATGTGAAGATCTGGAAGGGTAAGGCGTTGCTTTTAACTGCTCGAACTATAGTGTTCACTATCTGATTGCCACTGGGTAGAGTGGTGTTCCCTGCAAATGAAAGATCCATGGTGTTTCGGATCGTGGGTACACTCCTTGTTTTTACACTGGCATCGCTGGAGAGAGTTTCAAATCAAATTCAAAATTCATTCATTAAAACTATGCAGAATTATGTTAAATCAAAAGCTATATTCAAGAACACGCCAGCATATGCATACCTGATCTTGGTTACGGTTAAGATGCTGAATGATGCAGGGTAATCGGCACCGAAAAAAGGTTCAAGCTGCAAAACAAGAGAGAGTTGTTTAGACTAAATTGGCACAAGCATGTTTGCCGAAATAACCCAAAAAAGTAGACGCTTCACACCTACCCCTGTTTTTATCATCGAAGCCCTATTCTTAAATGCAGATGAACTTGTAATTGAAAGATCAGCCACAAAGGTCCCATCAGTCAGGATAGTCACTGGAATTACCTGCAGTGATTCTGCAAAAATGATTTGAAAAGGTATTGCACAGAATTTTCTAGGCAAGTCAACGTGGTACATTTCTTAGGTATATCAGAAAACTGTACATCGAGTGTGACTTACTGATGACACTAATAGTGGTGGCATCCACAGTGAGGTTAAAGCCTGGAGTTGTAGCTGCTTCTTTCAGAGTCTCCACTATGGAAGTGCTGCTGGGAATGGGTTCGGTTGACTTTTCACTAAACACCAAGTCAACCTCAGCCTGGACATTTTGCTCTGCTCGGGTTTTGGTAACCGCTCTGAAATGAAAAACAAGAGATTATAACTGCTTCCAGATATACTGTGCAACTAACCATAAAGGCAACTAACACACAACCATAAATACTAAACTAAATATTACTGTCAAAACATGCACAAAACATGAGAAGATTTCTCCTCCTTTTTTGAATGAGTATGGTAATCATAATAAATTACAATGAAAGTACAAAAGTAGTTTTTCTTGTCAGGGGGATTTAAGTATAGGCGTTCCCATTGCTCAAAAAGTAGAGCTTCACGCTTGCAGTGGCAAAGTCATGGGTTCCAATGCGAGTACTGATGGAATATATTGCATTAAATGTAAGTTGTTTTGAATAAAAGTGTCAATTTAATGCATATGATAAATATGAGTTAATATGACATTCTTTAATACTTTAAGAACATCACAAAATCTGTCAGACTGAAATCGTGATGGAGTGCAAATTTTAGGGATGCACCGATATGAAACTTTTGCCCGATACCGATAACTGATAATTTTTTATATTTGAAAGCAGATAACCGATATATTGGCCGATGAATCTAAAGTTGTATATAATATTTGAGAGCCTGATTACAAACACAAAAGTCTCAAAGTATCAAAAGCCATGTCCTAAACAGACAATTATGTTCTTATTATACTTTTATGTAACCGATATGACAGATTTGTGCTGCACGTTGCAGTGAACTGTATTTTCTTTTTTGAAGTGATTCCAATCATGTTTCAAGCCATTCAAAAGCATCATGTTGAACAGTGCACATCTAAAGAGTCTCAGCTGAAGGAAATAATACATTATTTAATTGCTTTAATATATCCGCCAAATTTTCTTATCGGGCCGATAACGCTAACATAAACATTTAACATATTTTAGCCGATACCGATATGGTGGTCGATATATCGTGCATCCCGAGCTAATTTAATAAAGAAATCATTTAAGTAATGAAGCAAACTTTTAACTTACATGAAACGAATCACGATGGTCCTGATGAAACGGTCTCCATACTTTTTTTTATAGACCTCATCAAACTGTAAAAAAGTGAGTCCGTTTTAGGAATGTTTTCAAAATATTCTATGAAAATCAAATTTCATAGTTCATAGTTTCACAGTTTCTTTTAAGTGTGCTAATAAAAGATTTATATTTGAAACCAAGTTTAGATTTTCCTTTAGAATCGTACTAATATTTAACAACAAAATGAAAAATGTAAGCATTTAAAATCATGAAACATTTTAAAATACTTCATATTTTTATCTTTGCAAATGCTACCACACACACACACACACACACACACACACACACACACACACACACACACACACACACACACACACACACACACACACACACACACACACACACACACACACACACACACACACACCACACACACACACACACACACACACACACACACACACACAAAGTTCCCTCGACCCTACAGAATATAAGCAGTTTTGAAGAATGGATGCATGTTCTGCCGTTTTAAACTTACCACACTCTCTACTTTTGTGGCTAGGTTCTTAAATTCTACACTTTGTGGGTTTTCCAGTTCTTGAACAAATGCAAAAATAATGACAATCTGTATGGCTACTGTTGGCAGAGGACGTGGTGGTTAGTGTGGTGGTGGTGGTGGTGGTGGGGGGCCTTGTTGTTGTTGTTGTTTGTGTGGTGGTGGTGGTTGGTTTGGATGTAGTTGTAGTAGGAACGGTTGTGGTTGTAGTTGTAGTAGGACTGGTTGTAGTTGTAGTTGTATTTGTAGTAGGACTGGTTGTAGTTGTATTTGTAGTAGGACTGCTTGTAGTTGTATTTGTAGTAGGACTGGTTGTAGTTGTATTTGTAGTAGGACTGGCTGTAGTTGTATTTGTAGTAGGACTGGTTGTAGCTCCGGTAGTCGTGTTGAGTGGATTTACTGTTGTGTGTTTGGATAATTTGTAGAAAAAAGTTAACAGTAAAAATAACAGTTGAGAAAACTATTAATCTTCAGCAAAATCCTTTAAAAATATTGTATAAACAACAACTAAAAACTACCATAGTTTCATAACAAGAATGAGTAACATAAACCATTCCAAACCGTTTTGAATTACATTGCATTGATGATATTGCTGGTTTGACTTACCATTAACACTGGTGATGTTAAGAGTGTTGTTGCTATTTAAAATGGCATTGGATATATTGTTTGACTGGGTTCGTTTCTAAATGTTACATCCATATCAGTGATGATTGATCCAGCACTACAGAAGGGACGGGGAAGAGAAAGAGTCATTGTCATTTTTTTAAGACAAACTCCTAACGGCATTTGGTGAAGTGTTCATGCAGCTATTATTGTTTATACAAATCTGTCAGATGCTGTTAATAACAAAATATAGATGATTCAAAAAACATTTGACAGTTGCTGATATCTTTTGCCTTAGTGTACCAGTAGAATTTTAGATGTACAAATTCCTTTTGCAAGTTTTGTACTAATCTTGACATGTTTTGTGTTATAAATAAGCAGCCGCTGAAATCCTAAGATGCTGGAACAACCTGCCAGCAAATTTCTGCACTGTTTAAAAGTTAATGTCCATTAAGCAAATCAAGTCAGTGTTTGGTGTGACCACACTTTGCCTTCAAAACAACTCTTTCCTAGGAGTTTTTAAGGTTGGTTGTTCCAAGCATCTTGGAGAAGTTGCAATAGATCTTCTATGAATTTATGGGTTTAGCCTCAGTTGTTCTGTCTTCCATGTAATTCCAGATTGACTTGATAATGGTGGGATGAGATCTTTGTGTGGAGCACATCTTCTGTTATAAGACTCCTTGTTCATACACAAATATCACTGAATTATTACAACAGTTATAGCTAATAGGAATGTTTGGAAATCTAAATTTATTATTTCTAACTTGTCCACTAAAGCAATGTATTTATATTTAGACTATTTTAAAAACAACAACAAAAAAAACGTCTCGGGTTATGACTATAACCCTTGTTCCCTGAGAAGGGAACGAGACAATGCATCGAGAATCGACACTTTGGGGACGCTCCCTTAGCTGTGCGCCTCTGAAGTAAAAATGAAACTAATCCAATCCTGATTGGTGTTGCGTCGTGACGTAACATGTGACGGCATAACCGGAAGCATAAAGGTGTACGCATAGAATGCCAGCCTCGCGATGAAGCAAGACGCTCTAAGGCCTCGAGGGGCGTGGCAGAGCGATGCATTGTCTCGTTCCCTTCTCAGGGAACAAGGGTTATAGTCATAACCCGAGACGTTCCCTATCGAGGAAACTCGACAATGCATCGAGAATCGACACTTTGGGGAACGAATGCCCACTAGGCCACGCACCGAAAACAGGCCTGCCCCGGAGTGAAACTGATTCAGGCACTCAGCTAGGACGAGAGCACATGTGCGCCAGGCGTCCTAGGGAGGTGCAGAATATAGAACCTAACAAAAGTGTGTGGGGTAGCCCAACCGGCTGCCTCACAGATCTCCTGGATGGGAACTCCCGAAAGGAGGGCCCTAGAGGACGCCATGCCTCTAGTAGAAAGAGCCCTAAAGGCCAAAGGTGAAGGCAAATTGCGCACCTTGTAGGCCTACTTATGGTTTGTAAAGCCGGGAGCCCCTAATAGGTGATCCAAAACACACTACAGTAGGTCCGACCTCCTCCAAGAAGAGGACCTCTCAAGGTAAATACTCGGAACTCTGACTGGCAGAGCAAGGAACCTCTCCTTTTCTGCCGACACATGAGGTGGAGGATGAAATACTTGCAGGACCATGGACCTAGCCATGATAAATTGCACTTAAGGCACATAGCTGGGTCTAGGATGCAGGATGTCCTTAACTCCGCCGGGGGCACATCCCAAGCAAGCTGGCGATAATGCCAGGGCTTGGAGATCTCCCAGTCTCTGTAAAGAAATAGCTAAGAGAAAGGCTATCTTGAACGTGAGTTCCTAGGCGAAGCCGACTGGAGGTATTCGAAGGGAGCCAGGAATAGCCCTTCGAGAACCACCGACAGGTCCCAGGAAGGAACCCTGGACCTGACTGTCGGTCTCATCCTCCAATACCATGGAGAAATAGTATGACCAGTTGGTTCCTCCCCAAAGGCCCAACATTTAGTGGTGCATGGAATGCCGCAATGGCAGCCACGTACACCCTACATGTGGATGGGGAGAGATTCGCAGAGAAATGATCTTGAAGAAACTCCAGAACTGAAGCCATTGGGCAGTTAACTGGGCCTAACTCAAGTTCTCTACACCAAGTGGAAAAACATTCCACTTGAGGCCATATAATCTCCTAGTAGACGGAGCCCTAGAGATAAGTATGGTTTCGACCACCCCAGATGATAGACCAGCATCTAGGTACTGAGCCCCCTCAGAGGCTAGACCACAATTTCCACAGCTCTGGATGAGGATGGAATATAGTGCCTTCCGCCTGAGACAACAGATCCCTCCTCAGAGGAATCTGCCATGGCGGAGCTATCAGGAGTGAAATTAAGTCTGAAAACCATACTCGGGCTTGCCAACACAGGGCTACCAGAAGAAGACTGATGCCCTCCTGACTGACCCTCTCCAGGACTCGGGAGCAGAGCGATCGGGGAAAAAGCGTACAGGCAAAGCCTCTGCCAGGCCTGTACCATGGCATCCAAGCCCCAGCGGGGCTGGATGAGTGAGGGAGAACCAAAGTGGACAGTTGGACGGACGTCCCTCGAGATGCAAACAGATCCACTTCCACTGGTCCAAACCTCTGCCATATCAATCCACCACCTCTGGATGGAGTCTCAATTCCGGGCCTCAGCCCCTGCCTCGACAGGATGTCTGCTCCCTAATTCAGAACCCCCGGGACATATATTGTTCTTATAGATAATATTTCCCTTGGGACCATAAAATGATCAGATGCGCCAATCTGGATAGAGGGCACAATCTGAGTGTCCTTTGTCGGTTCAGATAAGCTACCACTGAGACGTGGTAACCTTTGATGTCTGTGAGGAAGCTTCTCAGAGCCCTGAACACAGCCAACATCTCTAGGCAATTTATATGCCAAGAATGATAATGGTCCTGCCACAGACCCCTGGCAAAGCGGCCTTAGACCGCGCCCCAGCCAGCGAGGGAAGCGTCTGTCGAAACAGTTTCCCGGCGACATGACACCCCTAACACTGGACCTTGGGACAAGAACCAAGGTTTCTTCCATATTAATAGGGAACGAATCTGCGCGTAACCTTTATTATACGGAACAGATCCCCTTGGGGAAAAAACCCTTGGCTTTTGAGCCATCATTGAAGGGGCCTCATGTGAAGCAGGCCCAAAGGAATTACGTTGGATGCCCTGTTATGAGGACCAGCAGTCTTTGAAATTGCTTTACAATGATGGCCTGGCCTATCTTTATCATGGACCCCATGGCCAGGATGGATTCGATACGAACGGGAGACATACGTGCCCGCATCGTAACCGAATTCCGTACCACGCCCAGAAGAGTAGTCTTCTGAGCTGGGTCCAACACCTTTTCTTAGTGTTGAGCCTCAACCCCCGGTTCTGAATGTGGCCAAGGACGACATCTCGATGCCGAACTGCCATTTCCTGAGACTGGGTCAATATGAGCCAGTCGTCGATGTAATTCAGTATACGGATGCCCTGAAGCCTCAGTGGAGCCAGAGCCGCATCCATACACTTTGTGAACGTGGGGAGAGAGGTGCTAGGCCGAACGGAAGAACCCGATATTGGTATGCTTCGCCCCCGAAAGCAACCTCAGGAACCTCCTGTGATATGGAAGGATGGAGACATGAAATAAGCATCTTTTAGATCCATCAGTGACAAACCAGTCCTCAGATCTGATTTGGTTCACGATAATGGTAACAGTAAGCATTTTGAACCTGACTCTCCTCAAAGAATGATTCAAAAAGCCCTAGATCTAAAATAGGCCTCAGTCCGCCATCCTTCTTTGGAACTATAAAGTACCGGCTGTAAAACCTTGACTCCCTGTCTGGCAGGGGAACACATTTTATGGCCCCTTAGTTTCCAGTAGAGTCTGTACCTCTTGTTCCATAACCCGAGCCTGTTCTGGAACCACTGCAGTTGGTACCACCCCAGCAAATTAGGGAGGTCGGTGACCGAACTGCAATCTGTACCCATATTTTATAATATTTTATAATATACAGGACCCATATAGATATTGTTCGGAAGGCGTTGCCATTCTTCTACACAATCTACTAAGGGAACCAGCCCCTCGAGGCTGGCCTCGGGTGTTTTTCGAGCACTATTCTCGACTTCCTGAAGCAGTGGACCAGCAGGAAAAAAGTCGATACAGATTTTGTGACCATAGTCGGTGCCCTGTTGCAAGCTTTTGGGGCGAACGCCATGGTGTGCGTTCGCTGGAAATCGATGTGGCCCGAAGCTGTCAAAGACGGCGGGACAACAACCTCTTCCCCGAGGGCACCTGCTGCTAGAACAACCTCGATTGTTCCACAGCGGGGGGGCAGCCAGTCGGCCTGGTAACGACTGTGCACTAAAACGTCCAAAGAGTGGGCAGGCACGCACCCATAGCCTAGACCCTTATTTTTTTTGAATTTTTTTTTTATTTTTTTTTTTAAATATTTTACCAAAGGAACCAGGCTCTCAAGCCTGGCTTCGGGTATTAATCGGGATTCGTTCCTGACCCCCTGAAGCGGGTTTCCGGCAGGGCTGGACCGAAAAACGATTCTCGATGGGCGAACGCGAAAGCTGCCTGGCCGCAAGCCTGTGGGGCGGACAGTGCAGCCTGCGTTCGCTGGAAACCGATGTGTTCCGAAACGTTTTTAACGGGGGAAGAGCAATATCGATTTCCTGCACCATATAAGCCCAGCCAACCAGTGCAGAGGTGTCCCTGCACGGTTTGTTGGGCAGCACCGGGGCTTAAAGCAAAGATGCCAGATCAGGAGAAAGATAACTCACTAAAGCTTCCTCCATCTGTGGCATCTTGCCATAACCCGACTCTCTCGCACCCACCACATTCGAATAAACATATAATGAATGTGGTGAGATACGTAAAGTGTGGGGTTTCTCCCAGGATCTACACAATATATATATATATTTTATAAAGATCTGGGAAAAACAGTAAGCCCCGGCTCTGAGTTTGTGAACGGTGTGAGAATCTCTCGTCTAGTTCATTTTGACGGGGATCATCCTGCTTATTTTGTGGCCAGCTTATATATTTAAATATATTTATTATTTATTTATTTAATACTGGCCACAGCACTCATCACAACAATACAAGCTCTACATAAGCAGAAACATAAGCCGGCGAGTGTGACTCATGTTGCTCGTTCCCGATGCTGAGCACATCTACTTCCTTATAAACAGATAGCTCGAGCACTGGGCACTCGTTTACGGGCAGAAGAAGCCGCATCGCGGGCGTCTGCGTCGTGAACTAGTGTCATAGAATCTGCGGGATAGAAAGGTGCTCGCAGTCTCTTTCATCCGCGAGACCTCTGCGATCTCGCGATCTAAGCCATCGCGCCGCCTCAACGGACGCGGGACCCGAATCGCGGGGATCGCGAGCCTGGCCATCATCAGTGAAATAATATAGCCAAGCGAGAGCGCAGCACTCTAATAGGAAGTGCTTCACAGTATCACAGGCAGCCCTCTTGAGGCGCTGACTGTGCGTGCTGTGCCCCTAAACAATACACACACACACACAGATGCGTGTCCCCACCCGTGTTACGTCATCACATGTTACGTCACGAGCAACACCAATCAGGATTGGATTAGTTTCATTTTTACTTCAGAGGCGCACGCTAAGGGAGCGTCCCCAAAGTGTCGATTCTCGATGCATTGTCGAGTTTCCTCGATAGGGAACATTTGTTTTCCAAAAGTTAAATGTATTCTTATTATAAGGAAAGAAATACCCACCGGAACGAAATAACTTTCAAATTAACGAAGGAGTTACCGAATGCCTTTTCAAAGACTGGCGTAATCTGCGGAAAACAGAATCACAATGTCAGGTTCAACATTTTAGTTACAAATTTTAACCACAGTCAAAAACCTACAACATGAAAGACATTTGTTGGTCATTAATTCTTTTTTACATGATCGGCCGTTATTATTTACAAATTTAAGTGCATATTAACATTTACCGTAATAGTCTACTCTTTAGTTCTAGTTCAACTGTGTACTTTAAATTGCACCTATTATTATTTTTTTAGGTAAAAAAAACACATTATTTTCACATAATATACATTGCACATCACCTAATTTCTCAAAGAGTCTGAAAACAGTTTGTTTGAAAATTCAGTCTCTCTAAACCCCTCCTTTCTGCAAGCCTACTCTCCACTGATTGGTCAGATGGCACTGTCTGCTGTGATTGGTCTACCGCTTACAGTGTGCATTGGAAACAAAACGCCTATTAGCATATCTGAATTCCATCTCTTCCTCAGCTCTTGATTCAGTGATACGAACAGTAACGATGGCGTTTGTTTTACCGTATCAATCTTATCAAAGTGGATTTGCTTTGGCAGCAGAAAACAGCGTCTTCTCGACATGAACAACACTAACCAAACTCTTCTAGTCTCAGATAAACTACAGTGTTTGAGGGCGGGGCAAAGAGACGCTGTTTAGCCAATCAAAGACCAACTATTTGAACCGATTTCTTTCTATTGTTGTTGCTTATTATTTCTGTTGTTATTGTTATTATTAAATTTTTTTTTCAGCTCATAACTTTTGAACCATTTGGTGTAGGAATTTAGTTTTTTCCCCTCTGTATCCTTGTTCAATAAACCACCTGAGTGACCATTTGAGGGGTTTTTAATGATCAATGTATTTATGACTTAAGTCTACCATGATGAATTTAACTTAGGATGGACTGCTTCAACTCTTAGCCATGGCTGCGTTTCCCAAAAGCATCGTAAGCCTAAGTTGATCATAGAACATAGATCTATGATGGTATGGATATACCTAAAAAGAATACCTGCTACCTTCATTTTTGTGTTTGTGGGGGTTTACCTAACTCAACCTAAATCAAACCATTTTTTTTGCTGATCCCTAAATTGATTCCATCCGTGGACCATGACTCAAAAACTGCAAGATGATTTGAAATGTGAGTTTTGTGATCCGTTGCACCACTATTAAGTACTGAAAGTAAAATCTGGACTAGAAATTATTCAAATAACAGCTAATTGATATTTACTTCTAAACGAAAATAGAATAGAACACTATTTGCACTTAAATAACACATTACATTGCGTGCAAATAGTTTACACTAATATTTATGTTAGGGTTCAAAATAAAATGCTTTAACACATTAAAATACAAGAATGTTACTATTTAGTGTGCAGTGAAAATTTCATGTGCCTCAAGTATTTATCACACAACTTACTTCATTTATGACTTTGGTTTTCTCTTTTTTAAATTCTGGTGATGATGGATTGGACAGGTCAGGCACAAACTCTTCATTACTGGAAAACCTAACTAGAACTGTAGAGGTTAAAGGAGTTGTGACCGTTGCTTCAGTTGTGGAAGTAAGTTGTGTTGTCTTTGCGGTTAGAGGGGAAGAAGTCGTAGCTGCAGTGTCTGTTGTAGTTTCAGTAGTTGTAGTGCCCGCTGATGTTGAAGTTGCCTGAGTTGTTGTAGTTTCGGTAGTTGTAGTGCCCGCTGATGTTGAAGTTGGCTGAGCTGTTGTAGTTTCAGTAGTGGTAGTGCCCGCTGATGTTGAAGTTGGCTGAGCTGTTGTAGTTTCAGTAGTGGTAGTGCCCGCTGTTGTTGAAGTTGGCTGAGCTGTTGTAGTTTCAGTAGTGGTAGTGCCCGCTGTTGTTGAAGTTGGCTGAGCTGTTGTAGTTTCTGTAGTTGTAGTGCCTGCTGTTGTTGAAGTTGGCTGAGCTGTTGTAGTTTCAGTAGTTGTAGTGCCCGCTGATGTTGAAGTTGGCTGAGCTGTTGTAGTTTCAGTAGTTGTAGTGCCCGCTGATTGTTTGAAGTTGGCTGAGCTGTTGTAGTTTCAGTAGTTGTAGTGCCCCTGCTTGTTGAAGTTGGCTGAGCTGTTGTGTGTTTCAGTAGTTGTAGTGCCCGCTGATGTTGAAGTTGGCTGAGCTGTTGTAGTTTCAGTAGTTGTAGTGCCCGCTGATGTTGAAGTTGGCTGAGCTGTTGTGTTTCAGTAGTTATAGTGTGCCCGCTGATGTTGAAGTTGGCTGAGCTGTTGTAGTTTCAGTAGTTTGTAGTGCCCGCTGATGTTGAAGTTGGCTGAGCTGTTGTAGTTTCAGTAGTTGTAGTGCCCGCTGATGTTGAAGTTGGCTGAGCTGTTGTAGTTTCAGTAGTTGTAGTGCCCGCTGTTGTTGAAGTTGGCTGAGCTGTTGTTTCTGTAGTTGTAGTGTCCCTGTGTTGAAGTTGGCTGAGCTGTTGTAGTTTCAGTAGTTGTAGTGCCCACTGATGTTGAAGTTGGCTGAGCTGTTGTAGTTTCAGTAGTTGTAGTGCCCGCTGATGTTGAAGTTGGCTGAGCGTTTGTAGTTTCAGTAGTTGTAGTGCCCGCTGATGTTGAAGTTGGCTGAGCTGTTGTAGTTTCAGTAGTTGTAGTGCCCGCTGATGTTGAAGTTGGCTGAGCTAGTTTAGTAGTTTTCCCCTGATTTGAAGTTGCTGAGCTTGTGTTTCGTAGTTATGCCCGCTGTTGTTGAAGTTGGCTGAGCTGTTGTAGTTTCAGTAGTTGTAGTGCCTGCTGATGTTGAAGTTGGCTGAGCTGTTGTAGTTTCAGTAAGTTGTATGGCCCGCTGATTGTTAAGTTGGCTGAGCTGTTGTAGTTTCAGTAGTTGTAGTGCCCGCTGTTGTTGAAGTTGGCTGAGCTGTTGTAGTTTCAGTAGTTGTAGTGCCCGCTTGTTGAAGTTGGCTGAGCTGTTGTAGTTTCAGTAGTTGTATGCCCCTGATGTTGAAGTTGCTGAGCTTTGTAGTTTCAGTAGTTGTAGTGCCCGCTGTTGTTGAAGTTGGCTGAGCTGTTGTAGTTTCAGTAGTTGTAGTGCCCGCTGTTGTTGAAGTTGGCTGAGCTGTTGTAGTTTCAGTAGTTGTAGTGCCCGCTGTATGTTGAAGTTGGCTGAGCTGTTGTAGTTTCAGTAGTTGTAGTGCCTGCTGATGTTGAAGTTGGCTGAGCTGTTGTAGTTTCAGTAGTTGTAGTGCCCGCTGTTGTTGAAGTTGGCTGAGCTGTTGTAGTTTCTGTAGTGTAGTGCCCGCTGTTGTTGAAGTTGGCTGAGCTGTTGTGTTTCAGTAGTTGTAGTGCCCGCTGTTGTTGAAGTTGGCTGAGCTGTTGTTGTTTCTGTAGTTGTAGTGCCCGCTGTTGTTGAAGTTGGCTGAGCTGTTGGTTTCTGTAGTTGTAGTGCCCGCTGTTGTTGAAGTTTGGCTGAGCTGTTGTAGTTTCAGTATGTTGTAGTGGCCCACTGATTGTTGAAGTTGGCTGAGCTGTTGTAGTTTCAGTAGTTGTAGTGCCCGCTGTTGTTGAAGTTGGCTGAGCTGTTGTAGTTTCAGTGAGTTGTAGTGCCCTGCTGTGTTGAAGTTGGCTGAGCTGTTGTAGTTTCAGTAGTTGTAGTGCCCTGATTGTTGAAGTTGGCTGAGTCATGTTTGTAGTTTTCAGTAGTGTGTAGTGCCCGCTGTTGTTGAAGTTGGCTGAGCTGTTGTAGTTTCTAGTAGTTGTAGTGCCCTGCTGTATGTTGAAGTTGGCTGAGCTGTTGTAGTTTCAGTAGTTGTAGTGCCCGCTGATGTTGAAGTTGGCTGAGCTGTTGTGTTTCAGTAGTTGTAGTGCCTCTGTGTTGAAGTGGCTGAGTGTGTAGTTTCAGTAGTTGTAGTGCCCGCTGATGTTGAAGTTGGCTGAGCTGTTGTAGTTTCAGTAGTTGTAGTGCCCGCTGATGTTGAAGTTGGCTGAGCTGTTGTAGTTTCAGTAGTTGTAGTGCCCGCTGTTGTTGAAGTTGGCTGAGCTGTTGTAGTTTCAGTAGTGTAGTGCCCGCTGTTGTTGAAGTTGGCTGAGCTGTTGTAGTTTCAGTAGTTGTAGTGCCCCTGATGTTGAAGTTGGCTGAGCTGTTGTAGTTTCGTAGTGTGTGCCGCTGATGTTGAAGTTGGCTGACGCTGTTTGTTCAGTAGTTGTAGTGCCGCTTGAAGTTGGCTGAGCTGTTGTAGTTTCAGTAGTTGTAGTGCCCGTTGTTGAAGTTGGCTGAGCTGTTGTAGTTTCAGTAGTTGTAGTGCCCGCTGTTGTTGAAGTTGGCTGAGCTTGTTGTGTTTCAGTAGTTGTAGTGCCCGCTGTTGTTGAAGTTGGCTGAGCTGTTGTAGTTTCATGTAGTTGTAGTGCCTGCTGATGTTGAAGTTGGCTGAGCTGTTGTAGTTTCAGTAGTTGTAGTGCCCGCTGTTGTTGAAGTTGGCTGAGCTGTTGTAGTTTCAGTAGTGGTAGTGCCCGCTGTTGTTGAAGTTGGCTGAGCTGTTGTAGTTTCAGTAGTGTAGTGCCCGCTGTTGTTGAAGTTGGCTGAGCTGTTGTAGTTTCTGTAGTTGTAGTGTCTGCTGTTGTTGAAGTTGGCTGAGCTGTTGTAGTTTCAGTAGTTGTAGTGCCCGTGTTGTTGAAGTTGGCTGAGCTGTTGTAGTTTCAGTAGTTGTAGTGCCCGCTGTTGTTGAAGTTGGCTGAGCTGTTGTAGTTTCAGTAGTGTAGTGCCCGCTGTTGTTGAAGTTGGCTGAGCTGTTGTAGTTTCTGTAGTTGTAGTGCCTGCTGTTGTTGAAGTTGGCTGAGCTGTTGTAGTTTCAGTAGTTGTAGTGCCCGTTGTTGAAGTTGGCTGAGCTGTTGTAGTTTCAGTAGTGGTAGTGCCCGCTGTTGTTGAAGTTGGCTGAGCTGTTGTAGTTTCTAGTAGTTGTAGTGCCTGCTGTTTTGAAGTTGGCTGAGCATGTTGTAGTTTCAGTAGTTGTAGTGCCCGCTGATGTTGAAGTTGGCTGAGCTTGTTGTGGTTTCAGTAGTTGTTAGTGCCTGCTGTTGTTGAAGTTGCTGAGCTGTTGTAGTTTCAGTAGTTGTAGTGCCCGCTGTTGTTGAAGTTGGCTGAGCTGTTGTAGTTTCAGTAGTTGTAGTGCCCGCTGTTGTTGAAGTTGGCTGAGCTGTTGTAGTTTCAGTAGTGGTAGTGCCCGCTGTTGTTGAAGTTGGCTGAGCTGTTGTGGGTTTCAGTAGTTGTAGTGCCCGCTGTTGTTGAAGTTGGCTGAGCTGTTGTAGTTTCAGTAGTGTAGTGCCCGCTGTTGTTGAAGTTGACTGAGCTGTTGTGGTTTCAGTAGTTATAGTGCCCGCTGTGTTGAAAGTTGGCTGAGCTGTTGTAGTTTCAGTAGTTGTAGTGCCCGCTGTTGTTGAAGTTGGCTGAGCTGTTGTAGTTTCAGTAGTGGTAGTGCCCGCTGTTGTTGAAGTTGGCTGAGCTGTTGTAGTTTCATGTAGTTGTAGTGCCGCTGTTGTTGAAGTTGGCTGAGCTGTTGTAGTTTCAGTAGTTGTAGTGCCCGTGTTGTTGAAGTTGGCTGAGCTGTTGTAGTTTCAGTAGTGGTAGTGCCCGCTGTTGTTGAAGTTGGCTGAGCTGTTGTAGTTTCTAGTAGTTGTAGTGCCTGCTGTTGTTGAAGTTGGCTGAGCTGTTGTAGTTTCAGTAGTGGTAGTGCCCGCTGTGTTGAAGTTAGCTGAGCTGTTGTGTTTCTGTAGTTGTTGTGCCTGCTGTTGTTTGAAGTTGGACTGAGCTGTTGTAGTTTCAGTAGTTGTAGTGCCCGCTGTTGTTGAAGTTGGTTGAGCTGTTGTGTTTCAGTAGTTGTAGTGCCCGCTGTTGTTGAAGTTGGCTGAGCTGTTGTAGTTTCAGTAGTGGTAGTGCCCGCTGTTGTTGAAGTTGGCTGAGCTGTTGTAGTTTCAGTAGTGGTAGTGCCCGCTGTTGTTGAAGTTGGCTGAGCTGTTGTAGTTTCGTAGTGGTAGTGCCCGCTGTTGTTGAAGTTGGCTGAGCTGTTGTAGTTTCTGTAGTTTAGTGCCTGCTGTTGTTGAAGTTGGCTGAGCTGTTGTAGTTTCGTAGTGGTAGTGCCCGCTGTTGTTGAAGTTGGCTGAGCTGTTGTAGTTTCAGTAGTGGTAGTGCCCGCTGTTGTTGAAGTTGGCTGAGCTGTTGTAGTTTCATGTAGTGGTAGTGCC
Source organism: Chrosomus eos (assembly GCA_036326025.1). Taxonomy (NCBI): domain Eukaryota; kingdom Metazoa; phylum Chordata; class Actinopteri; order Cypriniformes; family Leuciscidae; genus Chrosomus; species Chrosomus eos. Next base: position 2,879,382 of record CM070818.1, on the reverse strand, counting down.
CGCTGTTGTTGAAGTTGGCTGAGCTGTTGTAGTTTCTGTAGTTGTAGTGCCTGCTGTTGTTGAAGTTGGCTGAGCTGTTGTAGTTTCAGTAGTTGTAGTGCCGCTGTTGTTGAAGTTGGCTGAAGCTGTTGTAGTTTCAGTAGTGGTAGTGCCCGCTGTTGTTGAAGTTGGCTGAGCTGTTGTAGTTTCAGTAGTTGTAGTGCCCGCTGTTGTTGAAGTTGGCTGAGCTGTTGTAGTTTCTGTAGTTGTAGTGCCTGCTGTTGTTGAAGTTGGCTGAGCTGTTGTAGTTTCAGTAGTTGTAGTGCCCGCTGATGTTGAAGTTAGCTGAGTTGTTGTGGTTTCAGTAGTTGTTGTGCCCGCTGTTGTTGAAGTTGACTGAGCTGTTGTAGTTTCAGTAGTTGTAGTGCCCGCTGTTGTTGAAGTTGGCTGAGCTGTTGTAGTTTCAGTAGTTGTAGTGCCCGCTGTTGTTGAAGTTGGCTGAGCAGTTGTGGTTACTGTTTTGTGTTTGGATAATTTGTAGAATAAAGTTAAATAAAAACAACATTTGAGAAAAATCTTAATCCTCAAGCAAAATTCTAAAAAAATATTGTATAAACAACAACTAAAAACTACTATAGTTTAATAACAATAACTATACTCGTTTTAACAATAATGAGTAACATAAACCATTCCAAAACGGTTTGAATTACATTGCATTGATGATATTGCTGGTTTGACTTACCATTAACACTGGTGATGTTAAGAGTGTTGTTGCTATTTAAAATGGCATTGGATATATTCGTTGCACTGATTGCAGTTCTTAATGTTACATCCATATCAGTGATGATTGATCCAGAACTACAGAAGGGACGGGGAAGAGAAAGAGTCATTGTCATTTTTTTTTTATGTAAAACTCAGTGCACAATCCCTTTTATAGGCATTTGGTGAAGTGTTCATGCAGCTATTATTGTTATTTTATTGTTTATTATTGTTTATGGCTGCCATCGCATCATCCAGGTGGATGCTGCACACTGGTGGTGGTTGAGGAGATTCCCCCTTCTGTGTAAAGCGCTTTGAGTGCCGAGAAAAGCGCTATAATAAATGTAATGAATTATTATTATTATTAATTATTTTGTTGTTTTATACAAATCTGTCAAATGATGTTAATTACAAAATATAAATTATTCAAAAAACATTTGACAGTTGCTGATATCTTTTGCCTTAGTGTACATGTAGAATTTTAGATTTTCAAATTCCTTTTGCAAGTTTTGGAATAATCTTGACATATTTTGTGTTATAAATAAGGAGCCCAGCAACTGATGGTACAGCCCACACTGAGATCTCATCTCACCATCATTGAATCCGTCTGGGATTACATGAAGAGACACAAGCAATTAGCCTAAGACTCAAGCCGGCATCCATAGAACTGTGAAATCCTTTCCAAGATGCTGGAACAACCTGCCAGCAAATTTCTGCACTGTTTAAAAGTTAATGTCCATTAAGCAAATCAAGTCCGTGTTTGGTGTGACCACACTTTGCCTTCAAAACAACTCTTTCCTAGAAGTTTTTAAGGTTGGTTGTTCCAAGCATCTTGGAGAAGTTGCAGTAGATCTTCTATGAATGTATGGGTTTAGCCTCAGTTGTTTCTGTCTTCCATGTAATTCCAGATTGACTTGATAATGGTGGGATAAGATCTTTGTGTGGAGCACATTTTCTGTTATAAGACTCCTTGTTCATACACAAATATCACTGAATTATTACAACAGGTATAATAGGAATGTTTGGAAATCTAAAATTGTTATTTCTAACTTGTCCACTAAAGCAATATATTTATATTTAGACTCTTTTTAAAAACAAAGAAACATTTGTTTTCCAAAAATGAAATGTATTCTTATTATAAGGAAAGAAATACCCACCGGAACGATTTAACTTTCAAATTAATGAAGGAGTTACCGAATTCCCTTTCAAAGACTGGCTTAATCTGCGGAAAACAGAATCACAATGTCAGGTTCAATATTAAGTTAAAAATTTTAACCACAGTCAAAAACCTACAACATGAAAGACATTTGTTGGTCATTAACTCTTTTTTACATGATCTGCCGTTATTTTTTCCAAATTTAAGTGCGTATTAACATTTACCGTAATAGTCTACTCTTTAGTTCTTGTTCAACTGTGTAGTTTAAAGTGCACCTATTATTCTTTTTTTAGGTAAAAAAACACATTATTTTCACATAATATACATTGCACATCACCTAATTTCTCAAAGAGTTTGAAAACAGTTTGTTTGAAAATTCAGTCTCTCTAAACCCCTCCTTTCTGCAAGCCTACTCTCCACTGATTGGTCAGATGGCACTGTCTGCTGTGATTGGTCTAACCGCTTACAGTGTGCATTGGAAACAAAATGCCTATTAGCATATCTGAATTCCATCTCTTCCTCAGCTCTTGATTCAGTGATACGAACAGTAACGATGGCATGGGTTTTAGGGCGGGGCAAAGAGATGCTGTTCAGCCAATCAAAGACCAGCTGGAATTACTGACGACTCGTTTCAGGCAGTTTAGAATCGAGTCTTTTGTTTAGTAGAAGAAAACTCCACTTATCTGCACTTTGATCTTTGCAGAGCTTTTACATTCACAGACAGCTCTATTACACACTGCATGTTAGGCAATACTCTATATAGCATAATAGGGGCACTTTAAATTTGTTTGTACATCATCCAAAACAAGTATTTCAATGCTTGGAGGAAGTATTTGCACCTATTTTTTCTATTGTTGTTTCTTATTATTTCTGTTGTTATTGTTATTTATTTACTTATTTTTTTCAGCTCATAACTTTTGAACCATTTGATGTAGGAATATAGTTTTTTCCCCTCTGTATCCTTGTTCAATAAACCACCCGAGTGACCAGTGAGGGGTTTTTAATAATCAATGTATTTATGACTTAAGTCTACCATGATGAATTTAAAGGGGTGGTTGATTATGATTTCACTTTTCTAACGTTAGTTAGTGTGTAATGTTGCTGTGTGAGCATAAACAACATCTGCAAAGTTACAAACACTCAAAGTTTAAAGCAAAGGAAGATATTTGCTTTTAAAGAAATCATTTTTTAAGGACTACAACAATCGGGTGGTAGGGACTACATGACATTCCTCCCAGTCAGTGACATCACGATCCCAAACATTTACAGAAACCCCGCCCCCGGGAACTTGCAAGCAACAAAGGCAGTGTTGAGAAGAGGAAGAGTTGTTGTAGTAGAGCAAATTTGTGAGTCTGCTCAAGCTGTCGCATCTGTCTTTTCACATGTAATACAGTACATAACACAAATAGAATAGCCTGTCACTCTGTAGGTGTAAGGGGCCAGCTAGTAGTTGCTGTGCGAGTAAACCTCACTCCTCTGATCTCAATAGGCGCTCTAGTGACAGATGCTAGAGGCTGCAGTCTTTAGCCTCCTTGTTAGAGCGCCTGACTCTCATGCCGTAGGCCTGCCCGGAGCGGGTCGAGTGGGGCCCGGGTGGAGGGGTTACATAGGCTTTTTACAACAGTTCCTGCACAAGTGATTTTATAGTTTTTCATTGCAGAATATGCTAATTGAAGATGGTTAACTTCACTTCAGCAACATAAATTCTACATGTTGTCTCTTCTTCTTGAGTCTCTCCACCATTGTCCGACTCCAGTATAAACATAAAAGGCTGAACATGTCTAACTTTTTCGTGCGTGTCCGTGTGAGGTAATCGGAGTTGCTAACTCTTGAAGCTCCGCCCTCTGTGCCAGGAGCAGCAGCTCATTTGCATTTAAAGAGACACACACGAAACCGCATTTTTACTGACCGTCAAAAAGGGACAATTCTGCTGTAAAAAAATATCTGTGGGGCATTTTTTTGCTGAAACTTCACATACACACTCTGGGGACAACAAAGACTTATTTTACATATTGTAAAACGTGGCATTATACCACACCTTTAACTTAGGAGCGACTGCTTCAACTCTTAGCCATGGCTGCTTTTCCCAAAAGCATTGCAAGCCTAAGTTGATCTTAGAACAATTGCATGGATCTCCTTGTATGGATTTATTGTGTATTTATTAAAATACTACCTACTACCTTCATCTTTGTGTTTGTATGCGTTTACCTAACTCAAATCTTTTTTTTTTTGCTGATCCATAAACATGATTCCATCCGTGACTCAAAAACCGTAATATGATCTGAACTGTAAGTTTTGTAATTTTGTAATTTCCAGATTTTACTTTCACTACTTAATAGTGGTGCAACGGATCACCCCACTATTAAGTAGTGAAAGTAAAATCTGGACTAGAAATTATTAAAATAAAAGCAAATTGACATTTACACCTGGACGCAAAAAAACACTATTTGCACTTAAATAACATACATTACATATGTTGGGTGCAAATAGTTTACACTAATATGTATATTAGGGTTCAAAATAAAATGCTTAATACATTAAAATGGAAGAAATGTTACTATTAAGTTTGCAATGCAAATCATGTGCCTTAAACATTGATCATACAACTTACTTCATTTATGACTTTGATTTCTCTGTTTTTAAATTCTTCTGATGATGAATTTGACAGTGCAGGCACAAAAATCTTCATTGCTGGAAAAACTAACTAGAACTGTAGAGGTTAAAGGAGTTGTGACTGTCGCTTCAGTTGTGGAAGTAAGTTGTGTTGTCGTTGCGGTTAGAGGGGAAGAAGTCGTAGCTGCAGTGTCTGTTGTAATTTCGGTAGTTGTAGTGCCCGCTGATGTTGAAGTTGGCTGAGCTGTTGTAGTTTCAGTAGTTGTATGCCCGTGTTGAAGTTGGCTGAGCTGTTGTAGTTTCAGTAGTTGTAGTGCCCGCTGTGTTGAAGTTGGCTGAGCTGTTGTAGTTTCAGTAGTTGTGTGCCCGCTGATGTTGAGTTGGCTGAGCTGTTGTAGTTTCAGTAGTGTAGTGCCCGCTGTTGTTGAAGTTGGCTGAGCTGTTGTAGTTTCAGTAGTGGTAGTGCCCGCTGATGTTGAAGTTGGCTGAGCTGTTGTAGTTCAGTAGTTGTAGTGCCAGCTGTTGTTGAGTTGGCTGAGCAGTTGTAGTTTCTGTAGTTTGAAGTGTACCGCTGTTGTTGAGAGTTGGCTGAGCTGTTGTAGTTTCAGTAGTTGTAGTGCCGTCTGATGTTGAAGTTGGCTGAGCTGTTGTAGTTTCAGTAGTTGTAGTGCCGTGATGTTGAAGTTGGCTGAGCTGTTGTAGTTTCATGATAGTGTTGAAGTTGGCTGAGCGTTGAGTTTAATTGTTTGATTTGATTGGCTGAGCTGTTGTAGTTTCAGTAGTGTTAGTGCCCCTGAATGTTTGAAGTTGGCTGAGCATGTTGTAGTTTCAGTAGTTGTAGTGCCCAGCTGATGTTGAAGTTGGCTGAGCTGTTGTAGTTTCAGTAGTTGGTAGTGCCCTGCTGATGTTGAAGTTGGCTGAGCTGTTGTAGTTTCATGTAGTTGTAGTGCCCCTGATGTTGAAGTTGGCTGAGTTGTTTGTAGGTTTCTGTAGTTGTATGCTCCGCTGTTGTTGAAGTTGGCTGAGCTGTTGTAGTTTCAGTAGTGTATGTCAGATGTTGAGTTGCGGCTGATTGTGTTGTTCAGTAGTAAGTTGGCTTGAGTCAGTTGAGTTTGGATGATGTTGGCTGAGCTGTTGTAGTTTCAGTAGTGTGGCCTCGCGTGATGTTGAGTTGGCTGAGCTGTTGTAGTTTCAGTAGTTGGAAGTGCCCAGCTGATGTTGAAGTTGGCTGAGCTGTTGTAGTTTCAGTAGTTGTAATGTCAGCTTGATGTTGAAGTTGGCTGAACTGTTGTAGTTTCAGTAGTTGTAGTGTCATGTTGATGTTGAGTTGGCTGAGCTGTTGTAGTTTCAGTAGTTGAATGTGCGTGATGTTGAGTTGGCTGAGCTGTTGTGGTTTCAGTAGTTGAATGTCAGTGAGTGTTGAAGTTGGCTGAGCTGTTGTAGTTTCAGTAGTTGTAGTGCCGCTGATGTTGAGTTGGCTGAGCTGTTTGTGGTTTCAGTAGTTGGATGTCAGTTGATGTTTGAGTTGGCTGACTGTTGTGTTTCAGTAGTTGTAGTGCAGTTTTGATAGTTGGTTGCTGAGCTGTTGTGGTTTCAGTAGTTGTAGTGTCAGTGATGTGTTGAGTTGGCTGAACTGTTGTAGTTTCGTAGTTGATGTCGTTGATGTTTGAGTTGGCTGAGCTGTTGTAGTTTCAGTAGTTGGAATGTCAGTTGATGTTGAAGTTGGCTTGAACTGTTGTAGTTTCAGTAGTTGGAGATGTCAGTTGATGTTTGAGTTGGCTGAACTGTTGTAGTTTCAGTAGTTGAGATGTCAGTTGATGTTTGAGTTGGCTGAGCTGTTGTGTTTCAGTAGTTGTAGTGTCAGTTGATGTTTGAGTTGGCTGAGCTGTTGTAGTTTCAGTAGTTGTAATGCTCAGTTGATGTTGAGTTGGCTGAGCTGTTGTAGTTTCAGTAGTTGGAATGTCAGTTGATGTTTGAAGTTGGCTGACTGTTGTAGTTTCAGTAGTTGTATGTCAGTTGATGTTGAAGTTGGCTGAGCTGTTGTGTAGTTTCAGTAGTTGTAATGTCAGTTGATGTTTGAGTTGGCTGAGCTGTTGTAGTTTCAGTAGTTGGAATGTCAGTTGATGTTGAGTTGGCTGAAGCTGTTGTAGTTTCAGTAGTTGATGTCAGTTGATGTTGAGTTGGCTGAACTGTTGTAGTTTCAGTAGTTGAATGTCAGTTGATGTTTGAGTTGGCTGAACTGTTGTAGTTTCAGTAGTTGTATGTCAGTTGATGTTTGAGTTGGCTGAGCTGTTGTAGTTTCAGTAGTTGGAAGTGTCAGTTGATGTTTGAGTTGGCTGAGCTGTTGTAGTTTCAGTAGTTGGAATGTCAGTTGATGTTTGAGTTGGCTGAGCTGTTGTAGTTTCAGTAGTTGGAATGTCAGTTGATGTTGAGTTGCTGAACTGTTGTAGTTTCAGTAGTTGAAGTCAGTTGATGTTTGAGTTGGCTGAGACTGTTGTAGTTTCAGTAGTTGGAATGTCAGTTGATGTTTGAGTTGGCTGACTGTTGTAGTTTCAGTAGTTGTATGTCAGTTGATGTTGAAGTTGGCTGAACTGTTGTAGTTTCAGTAGTTGTAGTGTCAGTTGATGTTTGAGTTGGCTGACTGTTGTAGTTTCAGTAGTTGGAATGTCAGTTGATGTTTGAGTTGGCTGAGCTGTTGTAGTTTCAGTAGTTGGAATGTCAGTTGATGTTTGAGTTGGCTGAGCTGTGTATTCGAGTTGTTCAGTTGATGTTGTGGCGCTTTGTATTTCATTGATTTTTGATTGCGACTTGTGTTAGTAGTTTGTCTGATGTGATTGGCTGTGTTAAGGGTGTTTATTAGTGTGATGTTAGTTCAGTGTTGAGTGTCGTGATTGAGGCTGACTGTTGTAGTTCAGTGTGTCAGTGATGTTGATGGCTGATTGTATCAGAGTGAATTCAGTATTGAGTTGTGACTTTGATTTCTATGATGTCAGTTGATTGTTCTGACTGTGTATTTGTTTGTGCATGAGTGTTGAGTTGTTCAGTATGATGTCGTTGGTTAGTTGCTGACTTGTGTTTAGTGTTGTATTATGTTGATGCTGATGTGTTTGTGAGATGATGGGTTGGTCTGTTGTAGTTTCAGTTTGAATGTCAGTTGTGTTGAGTGTGAGTGTGAGTCGTAGTTTAGTGATGTTGATTGGTGACTGTGGTTCAGAGTTGAGTCAGTTGTTTGAGTTGGCTGACTGTTTAGTTGTGTTGATGTCAGTTGATGTTGAGTTGGTGACGTTGTGTTCAGTAGTTGTGTTCAGTTGATGTTGAGTTGGTGACTGTGTAGTTTCAGTGTTGATGTCAGTGATGTTAGTTGGCTGAGCTGTTGTGTTTCAGTATTGGAATGTCAGTTGTTTGAGTGTGACTGTTGTGTTTCAGTATTGAATGTCATGATGTGAGTTGTGACTGTTTTTTTCAGTAGTTGATGCATTGATGTTGAGTTGGCTGAACTGTTGTGTTCATAGTTGGTCAGTGATGTGGTTGGTGACTGTTGTAGTTCAGTAGTTGAATGTCAGTTGATGTGAGTTGGTGACTGTTGTAGTTTCAGTAGTGGTCAGTGAGTTTGAGTTGCTGACTGTTGTGTTTCATAGTTGAATGCGTTGTGTTGAAGTTGGTGACGTTGTGTTCAGTAGTATGTCAGTGATTGAGTTGCTGACTGTTGTGTTTCGTATTGAATGTCGTGTGTTGAGTTGTGAGTTGTGTTCAGTAGTTGGATGTCAGTGAGTTGAGTTGGCTGAGCTGTTGTGTTTCAGTAGTGAAGTCAGTGATGTTGAGTTGGCGACTGTGTGTTCAGTAGTTGAATTCATGATTGAGTTGTGATGTGTATTTGTATTGATGTTTGAGTGAGTGGCTGACTGTTGTGTTTCAGTGTGGAATGTCAGTTGATGTTGAGTTGGTGACTGTTGTGTTTCAGTAGTTGATGTCAGTTGATGTTTGAGTTGGCTGACTGTTGTGTTCAGTAGTTGATGTCAGTGATGTTTATTGCTGACTGTTGTGTTTCAGTAGTTGGAATGTCAGTGATGTTTGAGTTGGCTGACTGTTGTAGTTTCAGTAGTTGATGTATTGAGTTTGAGTTGGTGAGTGTTGAGTTTCAGTAGTTGAATGTCAGTTGATGTTGAGTTGGTGAACGTTGTAGTTTCGTAGTTGATGTCAGTTGATGTTGAGTTGGCTGACTGTTGTGTTTCAGTAGTTTAGTGATTGATGTTTGAGTTGGCTGACTGTTGAGTTTCAGTAGTTGTAATGTCAGTTGATGTTTGAGTTGGCTGAGCTGTTGTAGTTTCAGTAGTTATAATGCACGCTGATGTTGGATTTGGTTGAACTATTGTAGTTTCTGTAGTTATAGTGCCCGCTGATGTTGGAGTTGTCTGAGTAGTTTCTGTAGTTGTAGTGCCCGCTGATGTTGAAGTTGGCTGAGCTGTTGTAGTTTCAGTAGTTGTAGTGCCCACTGATGTTGAAGTTGGCTGAGCAGTTGTAGTTTCAGTAGTTGTAGTGCCCGCTGTTGTTGAAGTTGGCTGAGTAGTTGTAGTTTCTGTAGTTGTAGTGACCAGTGATGTTGAAGTTGGCTGAATAGTTGTAGTTTCAGTAGTTGTAGTGCCCGCTGATGTTGAAGTTGGCTGAGCTGTTGTAGTTTCAGTAGTTGTAGTGACCAGTGATGTTGAAGTTGGCTGAATAGTTGTAGTTTCTGTAGTTGTAGTGCCCACTGTTGTTGAAGTTGGCTGAGCTGTTGTGGTTTCTGTAGTTGTAGTGCCCACTGATGTTGAAGTTGGCTGAGTAGTTGTAGTTTCTGTAGTTGTAGTGTCCGCTGATGTTGGAGTTGTCTGAGTAGTTTGAGTAGTTGTAATGCACTCTGATGTTGGAGTTGTAGTTTGAGCAGTGGCACTATAATATACTGTTGTTTAAAAAACACAAAAAACAGTCATTTTGAAGCAACTGTCACACTTAAGTAATAAGAGAAATAAATAATTTGCATGATTAGTAACTTACGGACCTAAACTTAACACTGTAATGATCAGTGCTTTTCTACTCATCTTGGTAGCTGTCAAATAGCTCACCTATAAACATATAATACATAAGATCAGAACATACATGAGAAATGCATCCTAAGATCAGATTTGACATGTCAGTGACAGTGGAAAAACAAAAAACAAAAACGTATGAATGCAAACACCATCTTTCCAGCACGGGAACCTGTGATGACTCCTTTTTTGTGTGCACATCAATACTTATTTGTCATTTTGTACAGTGCACATTAAGGTGAAAGTAGTTATCATAAATAAAGAAAGCTAGGGACAAGAAAACTAGGGAATACTTGCAGTTCTATTTCGAAGTTTGAAGTCAGCATGACTTTAAATATATTTGAAACCTCTTCTGCTTACCAAGGCTGCATTTTAGGGCAGTTTCACAATATCACCACAAGGTGGAAGCAATAGGTCTAAGTCCAGGTGTAGCGGTACGTGATTTAGTGATTTAGTGTCTGTTACTGTAACTAAAGGAAAACTGTGCTTTTGTTTTGTTTAATAATTGCATATTTAATTTATATTTTCTTTAAAATTACAGTTGATTATAATATAAATAGATAGTATAATAATAGTATTGATCTCTTGCATTGACACCATTATATGAGAAGTGAACTGAGCTGGACGATGACATCACGGTTTACTCCAGAGTGGCTGTAATTAATAACTTTTTTACAACAAAAATGAATCATCACTGAACTTACTTAAGTTGGACTATGACTATGATATTTTCTTCTGTAAACAAACTTTGTTGCAATATTTTCCTGTTATCTCTGTAAAGCTGCTTTGAAACACTCTGTATTGTAAAAAGCGCTATATAAATAAAGATGACTTGACTTGAATATATAAAATTGTAATGTACTTTCCTGTATGGAACTTCTTACCTTAATTGAACATAGGGAAAAATAATGATGCTTCATTATTGGTTCATTTATATATTGAACAATGTTTTAGTCTGAGACAGTTTGACTGTATTCTAACAGTAAAGAACATTGAACTGAACATTGGCACCTTTATAAAAGCTTTGGACCCCGTGTCTCGGGGGAATGTAAACATTGAGAAATAAAATGGATGTGTATCATTATATTGGATCAGTGCATTGGGTCTTAGACTTCAGCAGGGTTTATAGGCAGCTGTCACTTTGTGTCATCATTAATGTTAATCAAAGAACAAAAGACAAATAGAAAATCAATTTTGGAGCTTTAACAAAGATTAATTTGTATTACATGTATACAGTGAAGACTATGCAGTGTTATTTTACATTTTATTATTCAAATTCTGTTCCTAAATTCTATTAGACTTACCTGAAAAACATAAAGCACTGTTTATTTATTTTTATAAATATTTTTTTATAAATATTTTTTATATTTTTAGAAATATTTTGTTTTTATAAATATTTTTGTTTTTTGTTCCATTGTATTTATCTATTCTTGCAATTTGTTTATTATTTTCCATGCAGATTATTAAAAATCACCTAATCTTTCTAGAATTATTCATTCTTTTCAAATAATCTGCTGAAATTGTTTTCATATCGCAATATACATCGCAGAAAAACAAAATATCGCAATATCAGTTTTTTCCAATATTGTGCAGCCCTACTGCATTTATTTTAAAAAACAAAAGAAAAAACAGACAAATATTATTACGGTTTTCATATTTCTGTAAAAACAGATACTTTATAGCATCCTTTAAAATTGCAAAATTGCATTTCTTAAAAAAAAAAAAAAATCATACTAATCCCATACTTTTGATAGGTAATATATATTAAGACCAAAATTATGAAATTAAATCATTACAATACAAGTGTTTTTTGGCCAATATCAAGGGTTTTTATATGCTATCCTAAAACTTAAATTCAGCAAAATTAGATACATTTGAAAACATTATTGAACTTCCTCATGCTATCCTTATTGTTCATGGCTTTTAATTTTGCATTTATTATAGTACCCTATTGCATTTATATTGAAAGATGGAGAAATTTACGAAAATCACTCCAACTGCATCTTCAAATTTAAACTATTTTAAAATATTTTTACTCAATTAATCACTTATTATAGTTGCTGTTGAAGTGACAGCCATTTCTTACAATGTGCATGGAGTCTAAAGTCTGATTCTGTTATAACTCTTATATGATACACAACAACAAAAAAAGCCTCAAATGATCAAATTAAGAAATATTGTACGGTTAATTATGAGTATAAATATTTAACTCACCCAAACCATTGCTTATCTGAATGTAATATCCTACACACAGGTTAAGCTGTAAGTCCCTGGATAAACTTAGGTAAAGTCATGCTCTCCTCAAAATCATTGTTTTTATTAGCTTCGAGTCACATGACACATAGTTGTCTCTCTGAGTGGTTTGTCCATTATTACATTCCAGCTTTAGCCAAACTGGATATACCTACTTCTACAACAATGCATTCCTCCCTAAGCATGCAGTTTTATGAAAATATCCCATTGAAAGGTAAGTGAAAGGGTGTGTTTCGTTGTTGGGTTGTTTGTAGGTGCTTTACTTCAAATGATTAAACCTATAAAACAGAGAAAATGATTTTGTAGGCTGCTTTATCACTTTTAAAGAGCAGTGTATATTCCGTTTGTTGCACATTTCTTTCATTTAAGTGATCATATAATGTAATGCCTATTTCAAGAAGTCAAAGATGTCTTTCCAGCCTGTACGCATTTATTTCTTCTGTAAAACACATTGGACCTCGTTGGCTTTTAGGAATAAACATTGAAGGAGAATATGCACAGTATGAGACTTTGGAATTAGGGTGAGTAGATGATGGCAGAAATAAAGATTTTAGGCTAATTATCCCTCATTAGGGCGGAATGAAAGGTTGTGATAGGAAGAAAAAGAAGAAATTAATTTTATTGTCCCCAGAGGAAATTTTGTTTTGAACTCAAGGCGCATTTACATTGACAATACATTGGATCATAAAAAATAAAAACATAAATCCCTAACCTTAAAAAACTTCTACTGATTGTTTAAAATTTTAATTTAATTTTGCCCGGAAAATAAGTTCATTTTCTGATCAACTCAAATGTATAATTACTGGTGTGTGATCGTCTACTGATCTGGGGTCAACAATCATCTCTTCTGTCTTTTTTGTATTTCAGACAAGATCACAAGAAACAGAAGAAGTGGAAAGATGAAGAACCAAACAGTGTTTAGAAAAATCCAAGATGTCGGAAAATCAAGCTCAGCAGAATTTGTCGTCAGAAGAAACTATGATGTTTGCATTGTCTCCGAGTGAGCTTTACCCGAGAGTTCATCTGGTCATGTGCTTCTGATGACGTTGAGATGAATAACTGTGATCATAAAGTTGTTGTGCAGGTTTTCATGATATGTAATGTTATCAGGGCATGGATCTCGGAGTTTTTCCCAGATGACGATTCTCCAATTTTGATTTTGATTCTTCAAAGTTGTTCTACAGGTATCATGTACTCGTCCTTTTAAAACCTCATCAAACCCTCAGATTCAGACACATTTAAGTGGCTCTTATAAACGTGCCTTCGAAAAAACACGACTGGTGTGAACCTTGAGACAAAACACTGACACATTTTAAGATATGTTTTCAGATAAAACCTGTCTGTCTATCTGCTAAATTAATGTAGTCAATCAGTGCTTTTCTCATGAAAAAAAAAAAGATTTCATAGGGAATACTTTACATTTATTCATTTATTAAATTAGTGGATGCTTTTATCCAAAGCAACTTACAAATGAGGAAAATCACAAGTCAACAATATTTATACTCATTTTTTAAAGTATAAACAAGATTCCAACGCATAAATTGGTGTATATTTCACAGCTAATAAACTAAGTAAAGTAATTACTAAATTAAGTAAATTTAACTGATAATTAGAAAGAAATGGCATTATTGCCATTTAGCAATAATGCTGAAATGGCAAAGACTGAATTAGTATTTTCTTGTAAAACGCACTCCAGTTATCCGTTTTATTTACAACTTATGAAAAGGTATTTACAGTGTATTACAAAGGTAAAATGTAGAAAAGAGAAATGTTTTCTGGTTTTAAATAGTCTGTGTTGCATGACAAGTTTTAACATAAACCTGTATCACTATAACTACAATACATATATTAAACATATGATACATATTGTATTATATTTGATATATTGTGGAAATGGAAGTTGGTCTTCATGCAACATTAAACCTGTTCTTTAAAATGTGTTTCCTGTTTCACTTGTTTTTATTTCGGTCTTTGCGTGCTTGTTTGTTGGGTTGTTATAAGCACGTAGTCATATGATGACTGACGTTGAAATAACTGGAATGGTCTTCCTGTTTAGTTGTCACTAAAACATCTCAGCTAGTGCATTGCTTATATGGTCAATCTCTTTAACAGTTCGCAGAGAGTTTCTGTCCTGCACAAAGAGAGAAATAGAATTACACACTTCACCTTTAACTAGTTTTGTGTGAGTGTTTCACGGTCTTGCCCCTGTGCTCATGATTGTGACTTGATTTACCAGTGGGTAATTAAAGGTAATCATTTTAAACATGGGTTCTTGTTGTAAGTTATGAATGTTTGCTCCTCTGGTGATGTTGTTTTGTGATGTGGAGTTTGTTAAATCTGTTGGTTTTGAAGACTCACAGGGGCCTGTGATTGTAGTTGCTCCTGATCCGGGATGGGTTAACCCTGGTTGAATGGATAAACCCAAAGTTGAGTCTCGGCGTTCATAAGCTAAAGGTTCAGGAGAAGATATTGAGTCATTGCTTTCCTGAGTGGTTAGTAAAATTGCGGATGTGTTCATTGATATTGGCTTGGAATCAGGTGTCACTGCTTGTGTTGAAACTGTTCCCTGTAAAGAAAATGAAAATGGTTGAATTTGACTAAGTTACCACGTATTGTAGGAGAACCAGATGAAACCGCTCTGGCCAAGTCAGAAGGCTTTTCAATCAACAAATCACAAATCATTTACAATGGATATTAACTGCATCATGGTATTGTGTCAGAAATGTGGGATATTCATATGGAATTTTATGATATTATTAATGTAGACATGTAATAAACGTATTAAAGGAGTAATTTAATAATTGCTGTAATTTTGTAATTAAGGTATGTGCATGTATATTAAATGTATTAGCAATGCACGATATATCAATCACATATCGATGCCGATACATGGTCATTTTTGATGTTCTCTTTCATAGGTTCACTCAACGCTGCGGAAAGCGCAGTGGGATATCCTCTGGATGTGCCGATTGCCTGAAGCCCTATAGAATCACGCCAATTCATTGGCTAATGGCGCTCACGCAAAGCTGGCTCCGCCCCGACGCTCTTACGTCGTAGCATGATGAACGCGCGCGCGCCATCTTCTCCTCAGATTTCTCTGCCCTCACGAAGCGGTCACATCTTGCCCTTCGTTCGTTTTTTCTGAGCCCGAATTTCTGAATTCAACTACAGCTTTCGTCTCAACACTTCAGCGACTGGTATAAGTGGAACTCTGTTCTCCAAGGTTCAAGGTTCAAGGTAACTTTATTATCCCCTAGGGGCAATTTAGTTTACAGCCAGCAGTAACAAGTATATTAATCAAACAACAACAATAAACAATCACAGAAGAACATAATATATATTCGAATTCATTGGGTATTGTTAACAATTGGATAAAAGTCGGGATAGACCTTTTTAATCTGTTTGTTCTGCATCGCGGCAGACTATATCTGCGCCCGGATGGCAGCAGTATAAATTCATCCCACAAGGGATGACTGGGGTCAGCCAGGATGGCTCTTGCCTTCTTCAAGGATCTGACCTTATACAGGTCATGTAGGTCATTTAAGGGTGTGCCAACAATTTTGCTGCATACCTTCACGACACCTTGCATGCGGTTTTTCTGTTTAATAGAAAGTGACCCGTGCCAACAGATAAAAGAAAAAGTAAGAACTGATTCAATAAAACAGGAATAAAACATTTCCATAAAAACAGTGTCAACATTAAAACTGCGAAGTTTACGAAGAAAGTGCATGCGCTGATGTGCTTTTTTACACACAGCATCAACCTGGGACTCAAAGCACAGTTTACTGTCGATTACAGTCCCAAGATATTTGTACTGCTGCACTAATTCAACTGGCTGATTGTCCATTACAGCAGGGGAAATGACAGTAGGATTCCTTCTAAAGTCAATGCACATCTCTTTCGTTTTTGCCACATTAATATTTAAAAAGGAGGATTTGCACCAATCAATAAAATCATTCACTACAGGACCGTGTTCAGGGTCATCACTACTAAGGAGGGACACGATGACAGAATCATCCGCAAATTTAATAATGTGGCGCCGTTCATAATGGCTTTGACATTCATTTGTGTATAAAACAAATAGAAGAGGGGAGAGAACACAGCCCTGGGGGGACCCAGTAGAGGAAAAAAGTGCATCAGATAAAACACTGTTAACTCTCACCCTTTGTGACCTCACTGTTAAAAAATCCATTAGCCAGCAGGTAAGTCCAGTATCAATATTATAAGAGTTCTTCAACCTGTCTGCTAAAACATGGGGCTGAATACAGTTAAAAGCGGAGGAGAAGTCAATAAATAGTAAATGAACACGGGACTTGGCCCCCTCAAGATGTTTAAAAACCATGTTTAAAAGTGTCCCTATTGCGTCGTCCACACCTCTGCCCGACCTGTAGGCGAACTGGAAGGGGTCTAACTTATCCTGTACAGTGTCCAAAAGTGCATCCTTCACTAGCCTTTCAAAAGCTTTCATGACAAGAGATGTAAGTGCCACTGGTCTGAAATCATTAAGGGTCTTAGGAGTTTGAATCTTAGGCACAGGAACAATTATTGAATCCTTCCAAAGACAAGGGACCCTATGCAGCTGTAAAGACCACTGGAAAATGAAACAGAAGATGTCTGCCAGCTGGACAGCACAGTTCTTCAGAACACGACCCCCGATCCCATCGGGACCTGGACTTTTCCTTTCTTTTACACCACGAAAGAGTTTCAAGACCATTAATTTATCAATGGGCACAATATTGTTCACAGGATTTGAATCAATATTTTAAAAAAAAGACATCTCCTCACTAAAATCATGGATATTAAAACGATTATAAAAAACATTTAGTTCATTAGAAAAGTCCAGATCGGTTTTTCCATTCTGAGTAATGGAAAACTTTTTGGACTGCAACCCCATTATTGTTTTCACGCCCTCCCATGCAGGATGTGAATTTCCATTACGCAGCAAATTTTCTACTTTATCTTTATATACGCACTTGGCAAGCTTAAGCTCCCTCTTCAACTGTTTAGATAATGCCCTGTGTTGTATCATGTCCCCCTGATTAAAACTAATGTTCCTTTGATTAATTATGTTTTTTACTGATTTGGAGACCCAAGGTTTATTATTTGGATAAATGAGGATGGATTTTTGGGAGATAATCATTTCCTCACAAAAGCAGGGTTCGAAATGAGGGGGGTCTGGGGGGGTCCCGGACCCTCCATAAGTCATTAAGGACCCCCCATAAGAATTTATTTTTGGATTTTGGGGGGTCCCCAACAAATATATTTTTTACATTAAAAGTGATTGTGAAAATTATAGGTCTTTAGTGAAGTTTTATATTTATAACAGTAATTATTTAATTTCCTAGCGCGAGGCAGCAATCAGGGCAGCTATTAGCCGAGTGAGTTGTTCTTGTGGCGCTCCTGCTAATGTAACGTTACGGACGGTAACAAAGTTGCGCTGTTGAGGCTCACGCAGTTATTTATACCATATTCAGCTACACACGACCAGAGTGCTGTTTTTCTGAATGCCATCACGATTGAAACCGAGATATTGATTTCATAACAGTTCAATAAACAAATACTTAAAATAGTTAAAATTAAGTTACTTACATTTTTAGACGCAATGACTGTTTTTGTTCTGTTTCAGCAGCGAAAATAGTTCCAATCAACAGAACCACAGCGCATCTCAGAGCAACACTCATCCATGATTCATCACTGAATAATTCAGCGTTTTGAACTAAACCCTCGAGTCAAAGATTCAATTACCCATTATTAAAACGCCTCATTCTGAATAAATCAGCCGTTTGAACGAATCGTTTAAATGAATGACTCAATGACTCGCTCATTAAAGCGGTCGCCTGCCGCTCCTACTGGCGGTCTAGTTTCAAAGCATCATTCTTTTCAACATTTCTTAATTGTATATTCAAAAAATATTTAAAACAATCTCAGAATCTCATTTAATACAGTTATAATTTTTCAATGTAAATTATTTAATTTTATTTGGTAACAGCCACTAGGCTAGGCTGTCTTATTATTTTTAATTGAATGTAGCCTATTAATACAATGTACGAATTTGAAATGAATTTTAGAGCATACACTAAATAAAATTAGGGGAAAAGTGCCCTTTATAAAGGTACAAAAAAATATTCAGATAAGAGTGTTTTCAAAAATGAAACATTGACTATTTAAGTTTAAAGGGAGTAAAGCGTCTGTTTAGGCTATAAAGGAAATGTAATTTTGCCAAAAGAAGAACTTTTATTTTTAAATAAATGTTGCTTTAAAAAATCAGCCTTCTTCAGTGTGATATGTTACCATATTATCATGCTTGATTGAATATTTGTAATGTGACGATCAGATGCAGATATCTAAATCAAAGAATATGGGTGGTTGGCGGGTGGATTATTATTTATTTTTAACAACAGATTCGAGTGACTCAAAGTGCACCAGATTAATGAATTTATCTTTAAAATGTACAAAATTTTCTACGGGGGGGCATGCCCCCGGACCCCCCTAGTGTTACGATTTTAACACCTCTGCCTCATTTTGAGCAAGAAAAAACCCTGACATTGGTCCATATAATTTTGCGTACAGTGTAGCAAGGTAGTCTTCAGAATTGTTTTAATTACATACATTTTAGGGGACCCCCCAAGAGTCAGAAGTCATTTCGAACCCTGCACAAAAGGATATATAGGCAGACACAGTTTCTGTCAGTTCATCTAAATCTGGACAAGCATTTTTAAACACATCCCAATCAGTGACAGTAAAACAGTCCTGAAGACAATGAACAGAATTTTCTGTCCATACTGGAACAAATCTTCGTTCCGCCTTCTGCCTCTTCAGGACCGATTTATACGTCGGAACTAAATAAACAACATTATGATCAGATGTTCCAAGAGGGGCTCTAGGAAGAGATTTGTAAGCCCCCTTAACCGTCCCAAAACAAAGATCCAGACACTTTGAGTAACGAGTCGGACAAGTAACATACTGATAAAAAAAAAACCTTACAGTGAACTTACCTTACAGTTAAAACCTTACAGTGAAAACCTTACAGTCCTTACAGTGAAGTGTCATGGATTATCGACGCTGTTCTCTGCCATGCGTTTGTTTTATCTCGAACGACGACCCTCACAGTAAGTGTGTTAAATTTAGGTTTTTTGCATGCGCGTGAGGCTGTATTAGGATTGTCAAAATGTAAATTTTGTGACAATCTCCTTCTCAAAACCCTCCGCTCTAGACTCACGGTTTTTGAGAAGGAGTCATTCGTTCCCCCCATCGCGCTCCCGAGACTGCTGAGGCCTCTCGTGGATCCGCGGCCTGGGGCTCGGATGTTGAGCTCGAGGATATTGAGCACGAGCAGACGGGCCTCGCTCTTTCTCTCCCTCCCTCTCCGGAGCGTGGCGCGGTTGAATCCGCTCACGATTATTTATGCCCCAGCCCGGGAGCCCGCGAATCGGTTTCTTTCGGTCTGGATGACGTGATTTACACTGCAGCTTCCGACCTTGAGGATTTCGGGCCTGCTTTGACTGATGACATTGTCCCGCCTAGTGGCCAGGCCTACTCCGGCCTACACTGAGCTTATTGACGTGCTGTCGCCCGCTACAGAGAAGCTCTCTATAGACTGGCCTGATAAGCCCTGTGAGTCTCAATCGTCCAAACTTGACGAGAGGTTCCTACGTGGCCCTAATCCTAGGCCAGAGCGAAGAAAGCTGCCCTTTTTCAGTGATCTGCATCACGAGATGGAAACTAATGCGGCAGCCGCTGACTTCACCAACCTTGTGGGTTTTGTGGAGCAGGGTTATTCCGCTATTCAAGCGGTCGAGGACACGCTGGCTAACCACCTCGCCCCGTCATCTGCACTGTCCTGGAAGTCGCGTCCCCTCCTTCCTTCCAAGGCTTGTAGGACCACTTCCTCCCTTATTGGGAAATCTTACATGGCGGCTGGTCAAGCAGGCATGGCCCTGCATACCATGGCCATACTTCAAGCCTACCAAGCGGACGTCTTGAAGGACATGGATAAAGGAGAGGGACTGACGCCCGAAGCTGTCAAAGAGTTTCGCAGAGCCACAGATCTGGCCCTAAGAGCCACCAAACACACTGCTCGGGCTCGGTTGCCGCAGAGCGCCACCTCTGGTTGAATCTCACGGAGATCCGAGACAAGGATAAGAGTTTTCTCCTGGACGCCCCTATCTCCCACTCAGGTCTTTTCGGGGAGGCGGTCAACACGGTGGTTGAGAAGTTCCGTGCCGCTAAGTCTCAGTCGGCCGCGTTCAGGCAGTTTATGCCTAGGAGGGTTAGAGAGTTAAGAGACTCCAACCCTCCCCCTTCTCAAACCCGAGAACGCTCTGCTCATAGGGCTGAATTCCCTACTAGAAGGAGTGACCCAGCTCACCACCCACTAACTACGGTCTGGGGAGCCCGAGGTCGTCCGTTTCCCCCGCAGCGCCCTCACAAGCGCCTTCAGCTGAAGAGGTCCAACAAATCGGTCTCTCTCTCTCGCGTGATCTCGGACACACTCGGTCTCTCTCTCTCGCGCGCGATCTCGGACACACTCGGTCTCTCTCTCTCCCCTCGCGCGCGATCTCGGACACACTCGGGGTCTCTCTCTCTCTCTCTCTCTCTCTCTCTCTCTCTCTCTCTCTCCGCGCGCGCGCGATCTCGGACACACTCGGTCTCTCTATCTCGCGTGATCTCGGACACACTCGGTCTCTCTCTCTCGTGTGTGATCTCGGACACACTCGGTCTCTCTCTCTCGCGCGATCTCAGACACACTCGTTCTCTCTCGCGTGATCTCGGACACACTCGGTCTCTCTCTCTCTCTCGCGCGCGATCTCGGACACACTCGGTCTCTCTATCTCACGTGATCTCGAACACACTCGGTCTCTCTCTCTCTCGCGCGCGATCTCGGACACACTCGGTCTCTCTATGTCGCGTGATCTCGGACACACTCGGTCTCTCTCTCTCGTGTGTGATCTCGGACACACTCGGTCTCTCTGGGTGTACTCACACTAGGCACGGTTGCCATGAACCGGGCCCGAGTACGATTGTCCCCCCTCCCCACTCCCCCTCTGGCCTGCACTCACATAGGGTTTCAGCATTCGTGCCGGAGCACGCTTACGTCATTATGGTGCGACGGTTTCGGGATAAACAAGAAGAGCGGCGCTCTCTGAACCAACGCATTTTCATCCTTTGGCGTTATATATATGACATTTCGTCGAAATCTTACGCACATGGCACCCTTTAGCGTCAATATAACGCACTGTTATGGGTAGGTTTAGGTCTGGGGTAGCGTTAGGTTATGACGCCTTGGGATCTGCGTCTCATATTGATGCTAAAGGATGCCATGTGCATCGGCTTTAGAGCGTGTCACCTGTATGACGCCTTGGGATGAGAACGGGCTGCTCTGAACACAATGCTGTTCCGTGCTCCAGCACGGTTAGCGCTCACACTGCATGCGAACCGCGCCCGAGTCCAACTGAACCGTGCTCTGGCCCACCTCTTCCAAGCGGGCCAGGGCCGGCTAATCGAGCCGCGCCCGGGCACGGTTCGGAGCACTCACACTAGTCAAACGAACCGCGCAAACGCACTCGGGCACGGTTCAAACGGCTAGTGTGAGTACACCCTCTATCTCGCGTGATCTCGGACACACTCGGTCTCTCTCTTTCGTGTGTGATCTCGGACACACTCGGTCTCTCTCTCGCGCGCGATCTCAGAAACATTCATTCTCTCTCTCGCGTGATCTCGGACACACTCGGTCTCTCTCTCTCTTGCGTGATCTCGAACACGCTCTGTCTCTCTCGCGTGATCTCGGACACACTCGATCTCTCTCTCTCGCGCGTGATCTCAGACATACTCGGTCTCTCTCTCTCTCGTGCGTGATCTCGGACACACTCGGTCTCTCTCTCGCGTGATCTCAGACACACTCGGTCTCTCTCTCGCGTGATCTCAGACACACTCGGTCTCTCTCTCGCGTGATCTCGGACACACTCGGTCTCTCTCTCGCGTGATCTCGGACACACTCGGTCTCTCTCTCGCGTGATCTCAGACACACTCGGTCTCTCTCTCGCGTGATCTCAGACACACTCGGTCTCTCGCGCGCGTGATCTCGGACACACTCGGTCTCTCTCTCGCGTGATCTCAGACACACTCGGTCTCTCTCTCGCGTGATCTCGGACACACTCGGTCTTTCTCTCACGCATGATCTCGGACACACTCAGTCTCTCTCTCGCCTGATCTCAGACACACTCGGTCTCTCTTTCACGTGATCTCAGACACACTCGGTCTCTCTCTCTCTTGCAATCTCAGACACACGGTCTCTCTCTCTTGCATGATCTCGGACACACTCAGTCTCTCTCTCTCGTGCGTGATCTCGGACACACTCGGTCTCTTTCTCTCGCGTGATCTCGGATCACCACCCCTTTAACTTAGGATGGACTGCTTCAACTCTTAGCCATGGCTGCTTTTCCCAAAAGCATCGTAAGCCTTAGTTGATCTTAGAACAATTGCATGGAACTCCTTGCATGGATTTACCTGTGTATTTATTAAAAGACTACCTAATACCTTCATCTTTGTGTTTGTGTGCGTTAACCTAAATCAAATCCTTTTTTTACTTCTTTTTTTTGTTGCTGATCCATAAAATGATTCCATCCGTGACTCAAACACACTTTTTTCCAAGAGGCTGGCTCGATTGCTCGATACTGCTAGATTGCTTTTGTCCGCTTTGCTACCTGCTGTGAGCTGTGTGTTTGTTTGCGTCGTGGCTGTCTAAGCCTCGTATTAGCTTCGTATTTCCTTCTGTTTTTCCGTATTTCTCTTTTATTCTGTTCTGAACCATCATTTAAAACTCATAATTACAACTCGGACTGTTGGCCAGACGCGTCTCAAGCCATTATACGGCTGGAACAGCAAATACGGTAGGAACATTGGTTGTTGGTCGTAGAGCGAGACACTGCTTCATCGACTGCTTTTGTCCGCCTCGCTGCCTGCTGTGCGTTTTTTTTGCGTCGTGGCTGTCTAAGCCTCGTATTAGGTTCGTATTTCTTTCTGTTTTTCCGTATTTCTTTCTTTTATTCTGTTTTGAACCATCATTTAACACATAATAAAAAAATAAGTAAAAAATAAAATAAAAAAATAAAAAACATTCCCGTCTATCGTGCGTCTACATTACACCCGTAACGTTACCACTAAAAAGACGGTTTTTACCCAAGACTTGAGTCATAAATTAGAATAAATATTAATACCATCACTGGCTGCATCATTGCTAACTTACTGTCCATCTGTTAAAATGGCGAATATATCAGGTGTATGTTATCTACCTTTTGGTGCAGATGAGAACAAATCTGATTTGCTCGCGGTGCAGTCTGAATTAGAAGCTGTAGAAAAGCAGATCCGTGACCTTCTAGAGAGACAAGCTGAGCTGAGAGACTGGCGTTTAGCTCTTGAAACATCACGCGCTGATGCACACGGATCAGTGATTAACGTTCGTAACCGCTGACGCCGACCTCGTCTACTCCGTGCGTTTCTCAGCATTGGTCCCGAACGTCCAGGTCACGATCAGCCGTGGTTTCATTCACTCCGGCTCCAACACACCACCACGAAGCCTGGGTGGTTCCGCGGAAGCCGCGAGCCAGGACAAGAACCTTTTCGCTCCTCCCGGCTTTCGAGATCTCCACTCAGAACCGCTTCTCCCCTCTTCGTGAAATGGAACGCGATGCTGTGATCATCGGCGATTCCACCGTCCGACACATCCATCCTACGTTAGGTAAAAATAAGGTGCACAGTCACTGCTTTCCTGGTGCTCGTGTTCTTGATATCACTGCGCGGGTAACTGAGATCTTGAACGGTGACGAGCGCGTCGGAGCTGTTGTGCTGCACGCGGGATCTAACGACACTAGGCTGCGACAGACGGAGGTTCTGAAGAAAGAATTCAGGAGCCTTATCGATACGGTACACAGCACATCGCCTGAAACATCGATTATTGTGTCTGGACCGCTTCCTACGTACCGACAAGGGCATGAAAAGTTCAGTAGATTATTCGCGCTAAATGAATGGTTATTGTCATGGTGCAATGAGCAGAAACTGCTCTTTGTAAATAATTGGAATCTGTTTTGGGAGCGACCGAGGCTCTTCCGCGCTGATGGCTTACACCCAAGTAGAATCGGGGCAGATCTTCTGTCGGATAACATCTCCAAGATGTTAAATACCGTTTGACTGGTAACCAAAAATCCAAATCACAGTCTCTACTGCACCAATTTAATTGATATTAATACTAGTGTAGAACATTGCATAGAAACTGTGTCTATTTCTCGTTTACTAAGATCAAATAATAAATCTACTGCGGGATCTAGAACAAATCTAACTGTTATTAAAACAAAAAATATCGCTATTAGTGAACAAAAACAATTTCTAAAGCTAGGTCTTCTAAACATTAGATCGCTCACACCTGAGGCGGTTATTGTAAATGAAATGGTCACTGATAATAATTTCGATGTTCTGTGCCTTACTGAAACCTGGCTTAAACCAAATGATAATTTCAGTCTAAATGAGTCTACTCCGCCAGGATACTGTTATAAGCATGAGCCCCGTCTGATCGGTCATGGCGGCGGTGTTGCAACAATCTACAGAGATATCCTTAATGTTACTCAGAAAACTCGTCATAGGTTTAATTCGTTTGAAGTACTTGTGCTAAATGTTACCCTCTTAGATGTAAGAAAAAAATCCCTATTATCTCTAGCATTGGCTACCGTATATAGACCTCCAGGGCCTTACGCCAATTTCCTAAAAGAGTTTGCTGACTTTCTATTAGATCTTTTGGTCAACGTCGATAAAGCATTAATTGTTGGAGATTTCAACATACACGTAGATAACACAAATGATGCGTTAGGGGCTGCGTTTACAGATTTATTAAACTCTTTCGGGGTCAAGCAAAACGTCACTGGACCAACTCATCGGCTTAATCATACACTCGATTTAATTCTATCATATGGAACCGATATAGATTTCACAAGTTCACACTTACAAATAAGTCAGATAAAATGAATGCGTATTTGGCGTGCTATCCGAGGAGAGGGCTCCGGGCTCGGTATTCGGCCCGAACCCAGAATACTCCCCCGTATTGCTGGTTAAGAAGTAACCAGGCGAGTGCGAGGAGACGGGGTGGTGGAGGGATGCTGGAAAACTGTAGAGGAACATTGGTGAGTCAAATGAGTGTATATATACAGGTCTCCAACTCAAGCTGATTGGATAGACATGTTGATTACTGATTGTCGACAGCTGGTTCGAATGATGTGATAATTGGATCAATTATTTGAACGTGCTCCTCCCGAACTTTGTTTATAAAACATCATATCATTCCACTAAGTGATGATGTCACTGACCATTACATGGTAACTACTGCCTGAACCAAAACAAACAGATGAACTAGACGAACTAACTAGCACTATGAGCACCATTCTCTCTAGAACATTGGATATTGTTGCACCCATTCGATTAAAAAAGGTCAGAGAAAAAAGTATAGCACCATGGTACAATAATACTACGTATGTTTTAAAGAGAGAAACCCGTAATTTAGAGCGTAAATGGAAAAAAAAACTAATTTAGAGGTCTTCAGAATCGTGTGGAAAGACAGTATGTCACGTTATAAAAAGGCCCTTAAAACGGCCAGGGCTGAGCACCTCAGCAAATTAATAGAAAACAACCGAAATAATCCAAGGTTTTTATTTAATACCGTGGCTAGACTAACGAATAAACAGACGTTGTCTGAACAAAATACCTCGTTACAGTTTAGTAGTAATGATTTCATGAACTTCTTCACCGAGAAAATTGAAAGCATCAGAATCAAAATCGTAAACGTTCAATCTTTGCTCGCGCCTTATAATTCAGCCGCAATTATCACCCCGCAAGAACAATTACAATGCTTTACAACCATAGAACAAAAAGAGTTAAATAAACTTATCACTTCATCTAAAACAACATGTTTATTAGATCATATACCAACTAAACTACTGAAAGAAGTGTTACCTATAGTGGAAGAGCCTCTTCTCAATATTATTAACTCATCTTTATCTTTAGGTCATGTTCCAGGAACGTTCAAGCTGGCAGTTATAAAACCTCTTATTAAGAAACCACAATTAGATCCAAATAACCTAGCAAATACAGCAAATTTCAAATCTTCCATTTATGTCAAAAATATTAGAAAAAGTTGTGTCCGCTCAACTCGGCTCTTTCTTGCAAGAAAACAACATCTATGAAAAGTTTCAGTCTGGATTCAGGCCACATCATAGCACTGAAACTGCGCTTGTTAGAATCACAAATGATTTACTTTTAGCTTCGGACCAAGGCTGTGTCACGGTCCACGGGAGAATCAAGACGAAGGCAGGCGAAGGTACAAAAAGCAAAGGTTTATTAATCTCAACGTGGAACATGAAAACTGTGAGCATGTGCTCAAACAATAACCAGCAAAGACAAGGAGTGAGAGGGGAACTTAAATACACAGAACAATAACAAAGACAACAGGTGACGGTGATGATGATGAGGGTGATGAGGAGCAGGTGCAGGTGATGATGACAGAGGATTCTGGGAAGTGTAGTGAAGACAGACGATGAAGAAGGTGGTGCATGTGACATAACTCCCCCCTCCCGCTAGGCGCGACCCGCGCCGTGCAAGACAGAACACGGGAGGGAGGGTGGGCATCCTAGAGTCCGTGATGCGAAGGCGGACAGGGTGCATCTGGACGGACTCCAGGATGGTCCAAGCGGAGTAGGACGAGGGGGCGGCCAGGGCGGAGCAGGACGTGGGCGTGACCATGGCGGAGCAGATGACCCCTCGGGCGTCCAGGGTGTAGCTGTTGGACCCTCGGGCGTCCACGGCGGAGCAGGCTGTGGGCGTGGCCATGGCGGAGCAGATGACCCCTCGGGCGTCCAGGGCGGAGCTGTTGGACCCTCGGGCGTCCAGGGCGGAGCAGGCTGTGGGCGTGGCCAGGGCGGAGCAGGATGAGGGCGTGGCCAGGGCGGTGAGACCCCTTCGGGTGGCCACGGCGGTGAGACCCCTTCGGGTGGCCATGGCGGTGAGACCCCTTGGGGTGGCCACGGCGGTGAGACCCCTTCGGGTGGCCACGGCGGTGAGACCCCTTCGGGTGGCCACGACGGTGAGACCCCTTCGGGTGGCCACGGCGGTGAGACCCCTTCGGGTGGCCACGGCGGTGAGACCCCTTCGGGTGGCCATGGCGGTGAGACCCCTTCGGGTGGCCATGGCGGTGAGACCCCTTCGGGTGGCCACGGCGGTGAGACCCCTTCGGGTGGCCATGGCGGTGAGACCCCTTCGGGTGGCCGTGGGTCCTTCGGCGCCCACGGCGAGGGCCTATGGCCCCCCCCCCAAAAAATTAATGGGGAGAGTGACAGAGTCCTTATAAGTCTCTGGGCTGGACTGGACCAGCGTCAAAAGAATCTCTGGCTGGACGGCGGTCTCTGGCTGGACGGCGGTCTCTGGCTGGACGGCGGTCTCTGGCTGGACGGCGGTCTCTGGCTGGACGGCGGTCTCTGGCGGGCAGGCGACGGGCTCAGGCTCTGGCGGGCAGGCGACGGGCTCTGGCTCTGGCGCTGGGTCAACGGGCTCTGGCTCTGGCGCTGGGTCAACGGGCTCTGGCTCTGGCGCTGGGTCAACGGGCTCTGGCTCTGGCGCTGGGTCAACGGGCTCTGGCTCTGGCGCTGGGTCAACGGGCTCTGGCTCTGGCGCTGGGTCAACGGGCTCTGGCTCTGGCGCTGGGTCAACGGGCTCTGTGAAAAAGTCTATTAAATCAATGCTGGCAGAGGCCAGCGGTAGGGTCTCTGTGCTGGATGGGACCAGCGGCGAAGGTTCAACTGGGCTGGATGGGACCAGCGGCGAAGGCTTGACTGGGCTGGCCGGAACCAGCGGTGAGGGCTCGGCAGGGCTGGACGGGACCAGCGGTGAGGGCTCGGCAGGACTGGACGGGACCAGCGGTGAGGGCTCGGCAGGGCTGGACGGGACCAGCGGGGAAGAGGTTTCTGGCTGGACTGATGTTACCGTGAGGGATGAACCACAGACCCAAAGCGCCCTGTCCAGAAACTCCGAGAACGGTAGATGAAGGTCCTCGAGCAGCAGTATCTGGGCTAAGGGATCATCCAAACCTCTCCAGAACCGCTGTTTAAGGAAATCTTCCTCCCAGTATACGTCCTGGTGCAGGTGAAGATATACCTCTGTGAATTCCTCCAGCGAGGCCCCATTTTGGTCAAACAGGAAAGCCTCCATCTGGTCGTCCATTTTTGTCTTGGCTGGTTATTCTGTCACGGTCCACGGGAGAATCAAGACGAAGGCAGGCGAAGGTACAAAAAGCAAAGGTTTATTAATCTCAACGTGGAACATGAAAACTGTGAGCATGTGCTCAAACAATAACCAGCAAAGACAAGGAGTGAGAGGGGAACTTAAATACACAGAACAATAACAAAGACAACAGGTGACGGTGATGATGATGAGGGTGATGAGGAGCAGGTGCAGGTGATGATGACAGAGGATTCTGGGAAGTGTAGTGAAGACAGACGATGAAGAAGGTGGTGCATGTGACAGGCTGTATCTCAGTACTAGTTTTACTTGATCTTAGTGCTGCGTTCGATACTATAGATCACACAATACTCTTAGATCGATTACAAAATTACACTGGTGTCCAAGGACAAGCATTAAGCTGGTTCAGATCATACTTATCTGACCGCTACCATTTCGTCTACCTAAATGGAGAAAAATCGATCATAACTTTGGCAAACTATGGAGTGCCACAGGGATCTGTGTTAGGCCCTTTATTATTCGCAATATATATGCTGCCACTTGGTAATATTCTAAGGAAACATGGAATTAGTTTCCATTGTTATGCTGATGACACTCAAATATATATTTCATCACGGCCAGATGAATACGCTAAATTATCCAAATTGACAGATTGTGTTAAAGAT
Organism: Chrosomus eos; assembly: GCA_036326025.1. NCBI lineage: Eukaryota > Metazoa > Chordata > Actinopteri > Cypriniformes > Leuciscidae > Chrosomus > Chrosomus eos. Next base: position 2,850,622 of record CM070818.1, on the reverse strand, counting down.
ATAAAAGATTGGATGACGCGTAACTTTCTTATATTAAATCCAGATAAGACAGAGGTAATACTTATCGGTTCTAAAAACCGTCCACAAAACCTTTCACAGCACGACTTTAACATAGTAGGATGCCCTGTTACTTTATCCGCTACAATAAAAGACCTGGGTGTTATACTAGACCGCAACTTGACTTTTGAAAATCATATTTCATATGTTACAAGAACAGCCTTTTTCCACCTTAGAAACATTGCTAAGCTACGTAATATGCTATCACTCTCTGATGCAGAAAAGTTAGTTCATGCATTCATGACCTCGAGACTAGATTACTGTAATGCTTTATTAGCTGCTTGTCCTGCATCTTCAATAAACAAGCTACAGTTAGTCCAAAATGCAGCCGCTAGAGTTCTTACTAGATCAAGAAAATATGATCATATAACACAGATTTTATCATCACTTCATTGGTTACCTATAAAGTTCCGTATTAATTACAAGGTATTGCTTTTGACTTATAAAGCTCTAAATGGTTTAGCTCCAGTCTATTTAACGGATCTTCTATCGCCTTACAATCCATCACGCTCTTTAAGATCACTAAATTCGAGGCTTCTGGTCATTCCTAGGATATCCAGATCCACCAAAGGAGGCAGAGCATTTTCACATTTAGCTCCAAAGCTCTGGAATAGCCTTCCTGATATTGTTCGTTCCTCAGACTCGCTCTGTCAGTTTAAAACTAGGCTAAAGACGCATCTATTTAGCCAGGCATTTATATAAATTTTTTATCTTACAGTTACAGTAAATTCGGCCTCTAGTTCATAAACGCCAGAGGAGAACTGGCCCCCGACTGAGCCTGGGTTCTCCCAAGGTTTTTTTTTTCTCCATTGGGTCATCTGATGGAGTTTTAGGACACCATTAGGTCACTTGATGGAGTTTTTCGGTTCCTTGCCACTGTTGCCTTTGGCTTGCTCAGTTGGGGATATTCAAATTAATTAACCAATCATACCATTGATCAGCTCTACCAAACTTGGATGTCTTTTTTTTTCCAGTAATAAACAAACATTGTTGAGTTGTTTTGATTGATACTGTAAAGCAGCTTTGATACAATCTGTATTGTGAAAAGAGCTATATAAATATATTTGACTTGACTTGACTTGACTCAAAAAACGTAATATGATCCGAACGTCTCAGGTTACTATTGTAACCATAGTTCCCTGAGAAACAGGGAACGAGACGATGCGTCGAACGACACGGTGGGAACGCCTCTTGCGTGATTGCGTCTGAAGCATCTATGCCAACTAGTCCAATGGAATGAGAGAATGAGCGTCACGGGCGGGTGACGTCATGAACCAGGAAAGGATAAGAGCACTTCCGCTGCTCGCCGGCATTTAGCTTCGACAGTTGCCGAAGCAAGCCGATCGCAGGGACGCAGGAAGTATGGCAGGGGGACGCATCGTCTCGTTCCCTGTTTCTCAGGGAACTATGGTTACAATAGTAACCTGAGACGTTCCCTTTATCGAAAAAGGGAACTTCGAGATGCGTCGAACGACACGGTGGGAACGAGAATACCCAACCCGCCATAATTACAAGTACCTGAGTGTCAGTCTGTTGATCTAAGCACTCAGCACCTGAGAACCTTGGGCAGCATCCAGGTCCAAACTGTAAAATCTCACGAATGTGAGCGGAGAGGACCAGCCCGCCGCATCACAAACATCTTGAAGAGATACCCCCTGCAATATGGCTTTAGAAGCCGCCATACTCCTGGTCGAGTGAGCTCGGACCACCAAAGGACAAGGCTGGCCCGAGTACTCGTATGCCAGTGAAATAGCCTCGACTATCCACTTACTGACTGTCTGTTTGGAAGCAGGAAGACCTTTCTTAGGTGATCCAAAGCAAATCAGTAATTGGTCGGACTTCCTGATTGAGGATGTCCGACGTACATACGTGTCCAATGCTCGCACTGGACACAAGAGGTGCAGTCTTTCCTGGTCCGCAGTTGCAAAAGGAGGACAGAAAGCCTGCAGCACAATAGGCCTCGGAGTCAAGGTTGGAACCTTAGGGACGTATCCCTGTTTTGGATATAGGAACGCCTTGACCATCCCCGGTGCAAATTCAAGGCAGGTGGGGGAGACCGAAAGAGCCTGAAGGTCACCAACTCTCTTTAGGGACGAAATAGCTAGCAGAAAGAAGTCTTGAAAGTAAGGAACTTTTCTGAGACCGAATCTAAGGGCTCGAATGGAGCCCTAGACAGGCCTACTAGAACTACAGTCAAATCCCAAGCTGGCACCTTAGTGCGAATTGCAGGCCTCAGCCTCAAAGTGCCACGAAGGAAACGTGTAATCAGGGGGTCTCGACCCAAAGATATACCTCCCACCATGGTATGGTAAGCCGCAATGGCTGCCACGTAAACTTTTAGTGTGGAAGGACATAGACCTGACGCAAAGCGCTCCTGCAGGAACTCGATTACTGTGTTGACAGAACAATTAACCGGATCCCACTGATGTCGGTGACACCATAAGGAGAAAACTCTCCATTTAAGCGCATACAGTTTCCTCGTAGCTGGAGCTCTGGAGCTTAGGATGGTCTCAACAGCCTCAGCTGAAAGACCACTATCTATAAGTTGGGCCCCCTCAGAGGCCAAACCCAAAGATTCCACATGTCTGGTCGAGGGTGAAATATTGTGCCCCCGGCCTGAGACAGAAGGTCCCTCCTCAAAGGGATCTCCAATGGAGGCCCGTCTAGCAGAAGGATCAGGTCCGCAAACCAGATCCGACTTGGCCAGCGTGGTGCTACTAGCAGTAGGCTTATTCCATACCGACGGACCCTCTCCAGAACTCCTGGGAGCAGAGCAACAGGGGGAAAGGCGTACAGACGTAGCCTCGGCCACGTCTGCACCATGGCGTCCAGCCCCAGGGGGGCTGGGTGCGACAGAGAATACCAGAGAGGACAGTGCGTCGTGTTCTGAGACGCGAACAGATCCACCTCTGCCTGACCATATGCCTCCCAGATTTTCTCCACCGCCTCGGGGTGGAGTCTCCAATCCCCTGGCCTCAGCTCCTGCCTCGACAGGATGTCTGCTCCTATATTCTGGTCCCCAGGAATATACACTGCCCTCAGAGAGAGTACCTTCCCCAGAGACCACAGGAGGATCTGGTGCGCCAGTTTGCAAAGCGGACGCGAGCGCAGACCCCCCTGGCGGTTCAGATAAGAGACCACTGGTGTGTTGTCTGTTCGAACGAGCACATGATGGCCTCTTAGGTCCGGAAGGAAATGTCTCAACGCATTGAAGACGGCCATCATCTCCAGGCAATTTATGTGCCAAGAAAGATGATGGCTTTTCCACAGACCCTGAACCGAGCGGCCTTCCATTACCGCTCCCCAGCCGGTGAGAGAAGCATCTGTCGAGATCACTACTCGATGGCAAAGAGCTCCCAACACCGGACCCTGGGTTAAGAACCAGAATTTACATATAACTAAGGCACGAAAGCATCGCCGCGTGCCTTGATATGCAAAGTGGGTTTCCCCTCGGGGAGAACCTTCTGGTCCTGAGCCAGCACTGTAAAGGTCTCATGTACAGCATGCCAAAAGGAATTCCGTTGGACGCTGCTGCCAGTAGACCCAACAGTCTCTCGAACTGTTTTACAGTGCGTGACTGGCCTAGCCTCAGCTCTTCTGTGGCTGTTAGGATAATAAATCCCATACCACACCAAGGAAAGTGGTTCTCTGTACTGGAGAAAGTACACTCTTCTTGGCATTGAGCCTCAACCCCAACATCTCTATATGAGCGAGAACGACACCTCAGTGCCGAACCGCCAACTGCTCTGATTCCGCTAGAATCAGCCAGTCGATATAATTCAGAATGCATATGCCCTGAAGCCTGAGAGGGGCTAAAGCTGCATCCATGCATTTCGTGAATGTGCGGGGTGACAAAGCTAGGCCGAAAGGAAGAACCCGATATTGGTATTCTTTGCCCCTGAAAGAAAACCTCAGGAACTTCCTGTGCTGAGGGAGGATGGAGATATGGAAGTATGCATCCTTTAGATCTATCGTGACGAACCAGTCCTCGGATCTGATTTGGGTCACGATCTGTTTGAGGGTCAGCTAACTTGAACTTTAGTTTCTGAACTGACCGAATAAACAGGCGAAGATCTAAAAGGGACGCAACCCTCCATCCTTTTTTGGAACAATGAAATAATGGCTGTAAAAACCCGACTCTCTGACGGGTGAGTACACCTGTTCTATAGCTTCTTTGCTAACAGGGCCTTTACTTCTTGTCCCATTACCAGAGCCTGCTCGGGATGCACCACTGTGGGCAGCACCCCGCTGTAATGAGGAGGACGAGAGCCAAACTGGATTCTGTATCCCTTCTCTACAAACTGCAGGACCCAATGAGAAATATTCGGCAGAAGCATCCACGCTGCCAGAAAATTTACTAAGGGAACCAGCCCCTCGAGGCTGGTCTCTGGTGTTACTGAGGGAGCCAAATCTGGAGCCTGAAACATAATGGCAGGAACTACCTGACCTGACTACTCAAAAGCCCCCCTCAGAGGGCGCGAAACCAATGCTGTACCGCAGCATAGCATCAGCGACTCGCTGGAGACCGCTGCGCCCTGAAGCACCGGAGGTGGCAGGGTTGGCAGGAGGGTCTCGTGAGGACCCCGAAATGGAACGGGCACCGTGAAATGAGGTGTACACCACTCTACTTCGGTCGGGGCTGTCCTCACAGGCCTGATGCCTAAGCATCAGGACCTTTTTTTTTTTTTTTGAACCGAAGCTTTCTTCGCCTGAAGAACGGTCCTCAGATCCGGCTTAGGCTTAGGCGACTTCGGTTGAGAGGGTTGCGTCTGTCTCCAGTATCTACATGGAGGAACACGAGACGCAGCACTCTCTTTCTGTGCACATAATATGATGAACTCGACGGCTGGGGCTGCTCACGCCCAGCAGCCCCAGGGGGGCTGGACACAGCGAGAGAGAAACCTTATTATATATATTTTTTTTATTTATATATATCTTTTATCACCTAACAACGACCGCATGGAATGCGTCGCCGAAGAGACCCGAAGGCTCAAATTTCGCTATATCCAGAACCCCAGCAGATCGGCCTGATAAGCCTGGAGCATTATAATATAGATTTCTATAAACATTCTCCAGCTGACCTGCTGCCGTATAAGCTTTACCCATAAAACCAAAGTAGTTCTGCTTAAACCTACGCGCTGCCTCGGCAAACGCGAGATCCCAGCCACAGAATCTTATTTTTGCAAAATACACTCGAAATCTAAGCGGTGCCTCGGCAAACGCGAGATCCGAGCTAGATTCTGATTACAACATTAAACCTACACGCTGCCTCGGCAAACGCGAGATTCTTTAGTATAGGCTTATGAGCAAAGCAGAGACTTAAATGATGATACTGGACCAGGTGAAAAAATAGCATTTTCCTATTTTTATTTCTGTTCAGCCTGGGGCATCATATCATAACCGTAATCTTTCAACCCTCTAATCTTGAATAAACATTTAACACGAGGGCTGAAAGTAGTGATTCAGTGTGTAAATCAGGGAAAAAATGGAAGCCTCGTGGTGGAGATAATGTGATAGAAATAAGAAAACGCTCGTCAAGTTTCTTAGGACGAGCGTTCCGTTTTCTCAGCTGGCCATTAAATATTTAATTTACTAACAGCACGGGACAAAACCTCCACCAGTTCATCATATACTGGAAAAATAGATGGCGAATCTAATTCAACAGTGTGTGTGCTTGCTTTCACTTTCAATATTCTCAACACAAACCTCCTCGGAGGAAGAAATGAAGGAAAAAAGGGCTCTCTCTCCCCGAGCGGAAGAAACCGCAGAGCGTGCTTCCAACACCGGGGAGATAGAGCTGGATCTTCCGGGCAAAGAAGAAGAAAAGGCCCTCGGACCGTTCTCCCACCCCTCCAAAAGATCCTTTTGCGATCCCCAGGAATGCATTCTCCGCGCCGCCTCGGCAAACGCGGGTCCTGTCATCCCGTGAGAATCGCGAGCCTGCCACTATCATACAGAGTGACAGGCGAGAGCAGAGCATGCTAATCTGGTAGTTTCACTTTCACAATGTTAGCACTCAGCATGCTCTTACTCTCAAACAAAATGCCACAAAGCTGTGTGTGTCCCCACCCGTTTAAATAAACGCGGGCAGGGAGGAACACACTGTTTGTACATTTGTTTCGCCATAACGTTTCCGACAATATTGTAACAGACAACAATAAATAGACAGAGACAGTTTGACACAGATCGCTTGCTGAGGCAACAGAAGCTAAATGCCGGCGAGCAGCGGAAGTGCTCTTATCCTTTCCTGGTTTATGACGTCACCCGCCCGTGACGCTCATTCTCTCATTCCATTGGACTAGTTGGCATAGATGCTTCAGACGCAATCACGCAAGAGGCGTTCCCACCGTGTCGTTCGACGCATCTCGAAGTTCCCTTTTTCGATAAAGGGAACTGTAAGTTTTGTAATTTTGTAATTTCCAGATTTTACTTTTACTACTTAATAGAGGTGCACAACTATTAAGTAGTGAAAGTAAAATCTGGACTAGAATTGTTTTAAATAAAAGCAAATTGATATTTACACCTAGACGCAAAAAAAAAAGAACACTATTTGCACTTAAATAACATATATTACATATGTTGAGTGAAAATAGTTTACACAAATATTTATATTAGGGTTAAAAATAAAATGCTTTATACATTAAAATGGAAGAAATGTTACTATTTAGTTTGCAGTGAAAATCACGTGCCTGAAACATTGATCATAAAACTTACTCTGTTTTTAAATTCTTCTGATGATGAATTTGACAGTGCAGGCACAAAATCTTCATTGCTGGAAAACCTAACTAGAACTGTAGAGGTTAAAGGAGTTGTGACTGTTGCTTCACTTGTGGAAGTAAGTTGTGTTGTCGTTGCGGTTAGAGGGGAAGAAGTCGTAGCTGCAGTGTCTCTAGTTGTAGTGTCTGCTGTTGTTGAAGTTGGCTGAGCTGTTGTAGATGTTGAAATAGTTGTTGCCATTTCTTCAGATATAGATATAAGTTGTGTTGTTGTTGCTGTAAGAGGGGCTTTAGTTGTAGCTGTATGTTCTGTTGAAGATGTTGAAGGAGTTGTGGCTGTTTCTTTGGATGTAATTGTAAGTTGTGTTGTTGTTGCTGTAAGAGGGGCTGTAGTTGTAGCTGTATGTTCTGTTGAAGATGTTGAAGGAGTTGTGGCCATTTGTTCATTTGTAGATGTAAGTTGTGTTGTTGTTGCTGTAAGATGGGCTGTAGTTGTAGCTGTATGTTCTGTTGAAGACGTTGAAAGAGTTGTGGCCATTGTTTCAGTTGTAGATATAAGTTGTGTTGTTGTTGTTGTAATAGGGGCAGTAGTTGTAGCTGTATGTTCTGTTGTAGATGTTGAAGGAGTTGTAGCCATTTGTTCAGTTGTAGATGTAAGTTGTGTTGTTGTTGCTGTAATAGGGGCAGTAGTTGTAGCTGTATGTTCTGTTGTAGATGTTGAAGGAGTTGTAGCCATTTGTTCAGTTGTAGATGTAAGTTGTGTTGTTGTTGCTGTAAGAGGAACTGTAGTTGTAGCTGTATGTTCTGTTGAAGATGTTGAAGGAGTTGTGGCCATTGTTTCAGTTGTAGATGTAAGTTGTGTTGTTGTTGCTGTAAGAGGGGCTGTAGTTGTAGCTGTATGTTCTGTTGAAGATGTTGAAGGAGTTGTGGCCATTGTTCAGTTGTAGATGTAAGTTGTGTGTTGTTGCTGTAAGAGGGGCTGTAGTTGTAGCTGTATGTTCTGTTGAAGATGTTGAAGGAGTTGTGGCCATTTGTTCAGTTGTAGATGTAAGTTGTGTTGTTGTTGCTGTATAGGGGCAGTAGTTTAGCTGTATGTTCTGTTGAAGATGTTGAAGGAGTTGTGTAGCATTTTTTAGTTGTAGATGTAAAAGTTGTGTTGTTTGTTGCTGTAGAGGGGCTGTAGTTGTAGCTGTATGTTCTGTTGAAGAATGTTGAAGGAGTTTTGGCCATTGTTTCAGTTGTAGATATAAGTTGTGTTGTTGTTGCTGTAAGAGGGGCTGTAGTTGTAGCTGTATGTTCTGTTGAAGATGTTGAAGGAGTTTTGGCCAATGTTTCAGTTGTAGATTAAGTTGTGTTTTTGTTGCTGTAAGAGGGGCTGTAGTTGTAGCTGTATGTTCTGTTGAAGATGTTGAAGGAGTTGTGGCCATTTGTTCAGTGTAGATGTAAGTTGTGTTGTTGTTGCTGTAAGAGGGGTGTAGTTGTAGCTGTATTTCTGTTAAGATGTTGAAGGAGTTGTGGCCATTGTTTCAGTTGTAGATATAGTTGTGTTGTTGCTGCTGTAAGAGGGTGTAGTTGTAGCTGTATGTTCTGTTGAAGATGTTGAAGGAGTTGTGGCCAGTGTTTCAGTTGTAGATATAAGTTGTGTTGTTGTTGCTGTAAGAGGAGTTGTGTTGTAGCTGTATGTTCTGTTGAAGATGTTGAAGGAGTTGTGGCCATTTGTTCAGTTGTAGAAAAAGTTGTGTTGTTGTTGCTGTAAGATGGGCTGTAGTTGTAGCTGTATGTTCTGTTGAAGATGTTGAAGGAGTTGTGGCCATTTTTCATTTGTAGATGTAAGTTGTGTTGTTGTTGCTGTAAGAGGGGCTGTAGTTGTAGCTGTATGTTCTGTTGTAGATGTTGAAGGAGTTGTGGCCATTTGTTCATTTGTAGATGTAAGTTGTGTTGTTGTTGCTGTAAGAGGGGCTGTAGTTGTAGCTGTATGTTTGTTGAAATGTTGAAGGAGTTGTGGCTGTTTCTTTGTATGTAGTGTAGTTGTGTTGTTGTTGCTGTAAGAGGAGCTGTAGTTGTAGCTGTATGTTCTGTTGTAGATGTTGAAGGAGTTGTGGCTTTTTTTGTATGTAGATGTAAGTTGTGTTGTTGTTGCTGTAAGAGGAGCTGTAGTTGTAGCTGTATGTTCTGTTGTAGATGTTGAAGGAGTTGTGGCCATTGTTCAATTGTAGATTAAGTTGTGTTGTTGTTGCTGTAAGAGGGGCTGTAGTTGTAGCTGTATGTTCTGTTGTAGATGTTGAAGGAGTTGTGGCTTGTTTCTTGTTGTAGATATAAGTTGTGTTGTTGTTGCTGTAAGAGGGGCTGTAGTTGTAGCTGTATGTTCTGTTGAAGATGTTGAAGGAGTTGTGGCTTTTCTTTGTATGTAGATGTAAGTTGTGTTGTTGTTGCTGTAAGAGGGGGTGTAGTTGTAGCTGTATGTTCTGTTGAAGATGTTGAAGGAGTTGTGGCCATTTGTTCAGTTGTAGATATAAGTTGTGTTGTTGTTGCTGTAAGAGGAGCTGTAGTTGTAGCTGTATGTTCTGTTGAAGATGTTGAAGGATGTGGCTGTTTCTCTGTTGTAGATGTAAGTTGTGTTGTTGTTGCTGTAAGAGGGGCTGTAGTTGTAGCTGTATGTTCTGTTGAAGATGTTGAATGGAGTTTTGGCCATTGTTTAGTTGTAGATATAAGTGTGTTGTTGTTGCTGTAAGAGGGGCTGTAGTTGTAGCTGTATGTTCTGTTGAAGATGTTGAAGGAGTTGTGGCCATTTTTTAGTTGTGATATAAGTTGTGTTGTTGTTGCTGTAAGAGGGGCTGTAGTTGTAGCTGTATTCTGTTGAAGATGTTGAAGGAGTTGTGGCCATTGTTTCAGTTGTAGATATAAGTTGTGTTGTTGTTGCTGTAAGAGGAGCTGTAGTTGTAGCTGTATGTTCTGTTGAAGATGTTGAAGGAGTTGTGGCCAGTTGTTTCAGTTGTAGATATAAGTTGTGTTGTTGTTGCTGTAAGAGGGGCTGTAGTTGTAGCTGTATGTTCTGTTGAGATGTTGAAGGAGTTGTGGCCATTGTTTCAGTATGTAGATATAAGTTGTGTGTTGTTGCTGTAAGAGGGAGTCAGTTAGTTTGTAACGTTGTTAGTTTGTTGAATTGTTTGAGTGTCTGATTGTTATTTTATGTTGGTTGAGATTGAAGAAGTATAAAGCTTGTCATGTTTTGTGTATTATTTGTTCCCTCTTACAAGGTGCTGTATTTTATTATTTATTTTTGTTGAAGAATGGTCATGTCATAATTATAATTGAAATAGTTTGTTTATGCTAAGAGGATCTTTAGTTCATACGTTCTACGAATGAATGATAACGCAGAAGAGAGAATTGTGCATAAGCCCATAGATTGTGTGCAAAATCGAAATGTAAGTTGTACGTTTTCGGGTTTTTTTTGCAATTTGACATTCATGGTACATTTTTGGTTTTTCTTAGGGGGGAGTGTGCAGTAGAAAGAAATGATGTTGGCAGTATTCATTTGACATTATTGTGTTGTTTGGCACTGTAAGAGGTGTAGTATAGCTTTTTCTGTTGATTATTTGAAGGGATAGCAAGGAATGCCGAAAATATTTTGTTGTTTGTTAGTGATTCACTTAGGACTTAAGGACTTTATATCGATAAGTTTGAATAGTTGATGATTATTAAAGTGCGTAAGACTACTGTTTCAAGCAACAAATGTAGGATATTTCTTTTGAAGATTACGAGATGACTTTATTTTAATATAATGTGTGCACTGGTAATCATTCTAATAAATACATTTTGGTGTGAGTTTGGATGATGTTGCAAGTTTGGTTGTTGAAGAAATCTGAATAAATTGTTTACTATAAGTAGGATGTACTTTCTTTCATTTCATTTTCAAAAAATTCACAATTCACCATTTTGTTATTTTTATACAGATTTGGTTTACAAAAAGAAAAGGAATTTATGATTTTTTTGATTGAATTTAAAAAGCTAAATTAAATTGGTAAAGTTTTATGCATTTTTTTTAATAATAAATCTCTATTCAATCATAAAACACGAATCCAGACATTTAAAATGGACAATTCTGAAAAGGTAAAACATTTAATAGAGCCCTATTTTTTAATAAATATTTAAATTAGTTTAATTAATTGTTTCATGTTTTATGAATTAAATTGATTAGATTTTATTATTAAAATGTAATTAAACCTTCAAATGCAATCCACAGATCACAGAGTGTACAACGTCATTAAGGTGAATATTTATAAAATTATTAGTTATAATCTTAAAACCTTTGTCATATTGACCCGTCTTCAACAGTTCACCACACGTTTGATGATGAAATAGACACCAGTGATCATATATTATATTATATACTTTCTGACTTGAACTTAAACACTAACTTTATTGCATGGTGATATGATTTTAACAGTATCAGTGTTGAATGAAAGCATCTTTTAAGCTTTAGAAGAGGAAGAGGAAACAGAGCCGATAGAAATCACATTCTTAAAATTCTTCATTACTCACCAATTGCAGAGGAAAACTATTATAAAGTGGGAGATCTGGGGGTGAAGATGTTATATCATATTATACCATGGAGCCCCTCTTCAAAATCACAAAAGATTTAAGCAGTCTTTGTTACTTTTAGTGCTTTAAATGTTTTCAAACCTTTTCGATTTCTAAACAGGAACAGGATGGTGAGAGGAACATGAACCTGCTGGATGAGGATTTTAAACCCTGTCATGTAAATAACTCTTACAGGTTCCTACAAACTTTGCATATCAACAAAAGTGTCTTTGTTTTAAAGCACCACAGATGAAGCACGGAAGTGCTTATTGTTGTTTATTTATTTCTCTGAAATATATAAAGATATAGCATTTGATTCAGTTTTATTCAGTGCGTTATACACAAAATATATCTGAAATTTTTAAGTAATTCCGTTGCAAATTAAAAAAAGAGTTTTTTTGTGTGTGTTTCTCTGCACATAAATGTCTCTTCAAATACCTGAAGCATAAGTGTAAAATAACTTCTTTTGTGTTTGAATTAGTACTGTCAGTCCTGCAGAGAAGAGTAGTCATTATATCAGGTAAATAATAACAGGGTGTGTATGTCAAGGAAAACAACATTCACATGATTTCTGTCATACTCTGAAAACCAGCAACCCTTTCCTCATAGTGATATGCTGAAAAACCTGATGAAGAGAAAGATAGCCAGATCATTCACCACGCTTGTGATCGCTCAAGTCAAGATTTGACCAGAAAAATTACATTATAAAATAATAACATATTTATATTTATTTGCAATAAAAAGCTTTTGTTGCCATTGCGGTTCCCTTCCCATGAAGCCGAGGGGATGATGGACAGAAGCCAGTTTCACACAAACATAAACTTTATGTGATGCGTATTTATCAGTCATACATAAATGAACCAGGTCAGATTTCTGCATAGCACTTATAAACTGAAGTGCCCCTATTATGTTTTTTTGGATACTCCCTTTCACACAGTGTGTAATCGAGCTATCTGTGTCTGCAGATCAATGTGTTTGTGTCCTAAAAGAAGAAAGCCTTTCTGAAACGAGTCGTCAGTAATTCACATATTTTTCTATTAATCTTTTAATTATTTCTGCAGTTTTATATTCATAAGACAAAAAATAACTCAAAAGAAACCCTCATATATTACATTTTATAACACCAATCTTACAATATACTTATACAATATACAAAAAAACTCTTTCAAATATGAGATCACAAAACAAAAGCTTATAAAAACAATAAAAAAGTAAAGCTTTCTTTTAAATCATGTAACTGCCCTAATATTGTATAGCACTTTTTATCCCAGTATTTAATTATTAAATTAAATTAAATTATTTAATTTATTATTAGTTGCATTTTTTATTTTTACATACACATTTTATATTTTAGTTGTTGTTTATATTCTTTATACACTCTGAACTGTATGACGACGCCTTGATTTTGTCTTGTATTTTTTTAATTGAACTAAAAAACACAACAAAAAAAGTTATTCCCGTGTCACTTCCTGCTGAAACTGTGTAGGTTAATGACTCATTTGCATAACTCCCAGGTGAGTCTTCATTGGCTGAGTGGGAAACAACATGTTAAAGTGTAAAGTAAAAAATGAAAGGTTTTTTTTAACTGAATATTTCTTATTCCACAGCTTAGCCATTATCAACCATGTTCAAGCTTTTTACATAAATACATTTAATTGGTTTCAGAGTGAACGATTTCTGCTGTTTTGCCACGGCTTGTTATGAAAATGCTAGTTAACACTATTACATTGTTACACTTGATGGTACATACACACATTGTTACACTTGATAAATGTTACACTATTACACTTGATGGAGTTTTTCGGTTCCTTGCCACTGTTGCCTTTGGCTTGCTCAGTTGGGGATATTTAAATTAATTAAACAATCATACCATTGATCAGCTCTACCAAACTTGGATGTCCTTTTTGGATGTCCAGTAATAAACAAACATTGTTGAGTTGTTTTGATTGATACTGTAAAGCAGCTTTGATACAATCTGTATTGTGAAAAGCGCTATATAAATATATTTGATTTGATTTGATTTGACATTGGAATAAAGCTGACTGACTTTACTCATCAGGATATTACTATACTTCCTTTTGAGAATTTTTTGTAAATATTTTTAGTTTTTTGGAATTTTTGGAATTTTTTTTCTGGGTCAAAAAAAAAAAAGACTTGCCTACAAAAAATAGCGTATACATTTCTCATTATGCTATATTATCACTAAATATTGGATCAAATCATTTTGTCAACTTGTTTTCTTTCAGTTAGCACAGGTTTGGTATTTATTGTTGAGACTGATTGATCATACGCTTTTGGAAATGAGTGACTTTGTGCAGTTTTGTACAAAATGAAAGCATTTTAAAACAAACTTCCTGAGTGTGATAAACAGTGCAAATTTTTTAACGGATTTTGTTAAATATTGACAAATCTCTCCACACGTACTGTTTTTCACTCAGAAACGGAGGCACGTGAGCTTAGGTCAATGAGGCCTGCCCATCAATCAAAATCCCAGAACTAGATGTACTGTTTGTGTAAGTGAAAGTTAAAGGGGCAGTTATCTGTCATTCATGTTAGCAAGTGTTGAACAAGTACTGCACACTCAAAGCTTTGTTGTTCTAGAAACACCTCTGTTACACCTTTAATCCATGAAAACCCAGTCAATCCGAGAAACAGAGTTGTTCCAAACCCGTAAATTTGATGTTTTCACAGTTTTGGTTACATTTGAATGGTCAAAAACAAAACTTTTTACAAATATACTCCTGTATTATCCACAGAAAAGAAGGATGCATGTTTGGAAAGGCTGTTATAAATGATGATCATGTAGATGTGTTTTTTGATACATTCAGAATTGGAGTCGAATTTACTTTGAAACAACTTTCACTTAGAAATTGATAGTAAATTTCATAAATAGTTACAAAGAAACAGCAGTAATACGTTTAATTAAACATGAAGTGGAACGACTGTGTTGTAAAACACAAATATGTGTCTTTGATCAATCATTTTTAACAGTGTATACTTTAAAAGCCCCGAAGACATTTCTTCACAGTCATGACATTCCTCATGATACAGTACATGCCAAACACATCAGCTGAAGGAATGACATTTAAAACACCTTATGTGTGTCAAATCTGCAATGTCACTATCAAAAATAAAGGTCCCGAACAGGGTTTTCTAGCGATGGCATAGAAGTGACATAGCATTATTTTCTTATGGTGAAGAGCTTTATTCCACTATAAAGAGCCTTTAGTTCACTGTAACGCTCTTGCTGGAACTAGACGAACCGTTTCCCCAGCTGTGTGTGTTAAGTGCTTGTGTTGTGTGTGTTTAGTGTGTAGGAGGAGAAGCATGTTGGTGTGGCTCATGTTTATGTGCTTAATAGCTGATGCATTTCAAACAAAGCTCATTTCTGATGCACTTAAATTCTTGAGAAAACTTTCATTCTTTCAGGCTTGAGGCTTGACGTCAAGCCTCTTTCAGAGCAGTAAATGTGTATCAACCACGTATTATATCAAAGATTACGCTGACAAAAGAGGTGGAAGTAGAAGGGATGAATTCTGTCTGGTTCCAGTTGACGTCATTGTGTTAACGAGTTTTTGTCCCCGGGTTACTGTGCAGTTTCTGTGTCAGTACGCTCTTAAAATAGTTTTCAAAGTTGAAGGCATGACAGAATAAATGACTTTTTAATTAAAATTAATTTAAACTCTAATTTAGCAAATGTTACAGAACGTGAGCAGATCGTTCTAAAGTTGTGAAAAAGAGGAAGCAATTGTAAAATGTACCTGTATATTAGCAGCTTTCTTAGATCTATACACAAGTATTGAAAGGAACATTTTAATATACATTGCATTTTAATGTTTTAAATTATTGTCCTATGACGCACGATCATCAACATATTGAATTATTAATAAAATAAATAAAGCAATAAATTAAACTAAATCAATCATTTCAAACCAAATGAACACAAGCTGCATCATGATGTATTTATATCCTATGCCATTTTACACAGTTTGAAATATGCTCAGTTTTAATGTTATTATAAGGGGAGAATTAAATTAATGGCAAAAATCAGCATTTTAAAGAACTTTTCGATGATCCGGAGTTTTTTTTTTTTCTCTTAGCGTGAAGAACTTTATTCTACTATAAAGAGCCTTTAGTTCACTGTGACTGTACCAAAGATTAATCTAACAAAAGTTATAGGCTTTAGGCTTTATTTTGTGTCTGGTATTTTATTGCGTAATGCAGTTATCTATTTTTAACCAATAAAGCCTTATTGTGAAGTTGTTACAGATTCTCCAGTGAATCACACAATCAAAACTATTGTTGATTATCACATTATATTATATCACATTATATATGTATTGATGTATAGTATCTCACTGAGACTAAAATGCTCCAGATTCCTCCGCAAGCAGTTCCTGCGCTGCCATTGGACGCTGATGTTCATGTGATCAGCGCATGCCGTGTGTGTGTGTGTGTGTGTGTGTGTGTGTGTGTGTGTGTGTGTGTGTACACATGTCCAGGTGTGACTGTGTCAGGTCTGAGGCTATATATAGTGTGTTACACCCAAGGCTTGTGAATAACTTCCGCCTCAGAGTCTCTTTAGCTGTCACTGGATCTAGATTTACAGATATCCTTATCATCGCACGCATGACTGACTTTATCATGTCTCATTTATTTTGCTCACCTCAGCCTTAAAAAATAAATCTGCTGTATTGGCTCAGCTTTACATGCTTCCCGTCGCACTAAACATTATTCACATCATATTATAGAATATTAGTTCTTTACACTAATATTAAACATGTTTCTTCTAAGAACTGCTCGCTGAACGAGTCTTTATTGAACCAGAATGGTTCTTTGGATCCTTTATTTTTTAGATGAATTAATGCAGAAACATCACTGTATGATGGAAAGTCACACTTGTAGGTTGTGGATATTCGGAAGAATAAAAGAATTAAAAAGAGAAGAGGACATTATCATTATCATTATCAAAATAAATACAAAATATACCTTTCCAAAAATTCTGGCATTAAAAAAGTCTTAAAATGAAGAAATGTAAAACAAAAAAAACATCATAATATAAAATGAGATATAGAAATGTTGCTGTTGTTCTGTGTGCAAAATCAAATGTACAAAATGTTACTTTTGTATCATTGAAATTAAATTATATTTTAATGCTACATTTTTCTAAATGTCATAATCATTTGTTAACAAACAAGTATTCATTACTTCAATGAGCTCATGGTTTTTGCCTTAAATTATTACATTGTTAAATTACTGCATTTTTAGCTAACTGGGATTTTGTACATTTCTGAAATACATAACTTAGACAGTAATGTATAATGTGGACTCATGGATTTTCTGTAAAGCTGCTTTGAAACGATGTAAAAAGTGCTGTAAATAAATGTGAACTGAATTGATCTTTATAGTTTTGTTATTAACATTTTGAGTTGATTTTAAAGTTTTTGTAATTTTGTTTTGTGTTTTTGTCATTTGTATTGTTTTGTTTTCCTATGTCTATTTTTATTTCAGTTTTCAGGTTTATTTTAGTGCGTCAAGTCAAACTATAAATAAGACATGTTGCCTAGGCAGCTATCTGAAATTAAATAAGATTTGATCTTTTATTTTATTTCAGTTCAACTTTATTTTATTTGTAAGTAACAAAAAATATATATTTTTTGAGTGGTTTAAGCTTATTTTCTTCTTCCATTGAAGCTCAAGATGCTTTTTGTAGACAAACTAAACACTTTGATCTCTTTTCTGGTCATTTTGTTTGCATTTCCATGCTTTCAGTATTGTTTCCCATGATGCACTATCAATACCTGAGCTTCTTTAGATGTGCAGTGATCTGTGTGAGGCTGTGTCTGTCGATAACCATGATCTGATCTCAGGCCCAGAATATCTGTGTTTCTCAACAGAAGCTGAAGTCTGACGTATAGAAGCCGCTCTGCAAACAAATTCCCCAAATACATATTTCTGTAGTTTTTATTTCTGTAGAAGTTTTTCCAGGGGAACAGCATTTCTGGAGCGCTGTTAAACATGTGAATGTCTTTGACGTCACAGATAAAGGATGTGCTGGGATTTTGAATTGATGTATCATAATATGTTATTAACACCCCTGTGATAATAAAGTCTTTTAAAAGGTTATTAATTTCTTGTTGTTTCCTTGAATAAAAGAGTAAACTCGTGTTTCCAGAACGCTCTGTACAAAACATCCTCTAAAACGCAAGAATTCTGTAGAAGTTTAGTAATGAATCACGCAAGCATTTTCACCTCGACTGGAGAAACTATTATTTCTGTTAATAATGCTGAAATAAAAATGAAATATGGATATTGTACGAAAAACTTAAACTAAAATGATTTTTTTTAAAAGCTACAATTACAACTTACTGAAATAAAAGCACAAAAATTACTAACAGGAAATAAATAAAAACTAAAACTGAAATAAAAAATGACAAAGCACATAAATTACGAAAAGGTTACCTGAAAATGTCAAAATAATTCAAAATATTAATTCAAAATAGTAATAAAAACTGTAATACATATTGTAGTCAGCTTGATTGATTACTTGAACTAGGGTTATTATTGTTAACTAAAACTATTAAAACATATTTGTTCATTGCAATAGAGCTCAAATAAAGTGAAATATAGATATTAGATGAAAAGCTCAATTTGAAACGTTACCTTGAAAAATTGACATAAGTAACAGCACTAAAATTACAAACTGGAAATACATAACTAAATTTGAGCTAGAAAACCCGAAATTAACTTAAATTAACCTTAATAGTTATATTTAAACAAAAACAACAAAACATAAAAAAGCCTAAAAATGTACTCAAATTTAAAGATATATCTGAAAATATAGACATGAAAGCTACTTCTAAATATTAATCAAATGTATATAACACTCCTACAATAGTCGGACAGTGCTTGTTGGGCGTTTCTCAGTTTGTTTTGTCTGAGTCTGAGAAGTATCATTTCTGTGGATGACGTCACGATCACGTGATCAGGTTCAGCTGCTGGGTCAGTGCAGTGGCGCCCTCTAATGGCACACCGCTTTTTATTTCATTTTCATAACAGAAGATGAAACACTTACAAACTTTTAGAGCTTGAGATTTTTGTAATCGTTTTTAAAATGAGAGAAATGTAAGTTATTGATACTGGAAAAACAGCAGGTGTAGGATTTACTTTTGAAACCATTTTCATTCAGAAATTGGTAAATTACAAAGAAACTGCAGTTATCAAAACGAATTGAACTCCTGGATTAGAAAGACTGAAAGAATTTTCTTGCAAAACCATTAAGATTGTTTTACAATAAAGATACAATATAAATATTTCTTCAGCATGATTGCTTCTGCTCAGTATATTTCATAGACATATCTGTAAACCACGATTGGTGTGAAACAGCTTTGTTTACTGGTTAGAATGTGAGTTGGTTTGTCGTCAGAAGTGTGTGTGGGTGTAAAAGTAATGCTGTCTGTCTGCTGGAGAGAAACACACACTTTGACAAAGTGCAAATTCCTGCCTCTTGTTCCTCTTGACAGAAGTGTATAATGGCCACTCAGCCAACGTTTGTCTGTCAAAAGCGAGACACTGTGCCGAAACAACAGCGTCTGAAGCCTCATGTTCATGACAGAACAGGTTCCACACCTCACTCTCTCTTCTGTCTCTGAGACTAGAGGAATAGCTATGAGTGCGTGCGGCGAGATGTATTGTGTAGATCTTGCTATATTAGGCATTAACCTTTCATTACACTTCATGTCAAGTCACCTTTATTTCTACAGCGCTTTATATAATACAGATCGTTTCAAAGTAGCTTTACAGTGCAAAGACTCAATGAGAGCAGCTCTAATAGAAAGCTTGTCATTGTTCAGCTGAAGTCAGTTCAGTGTTGAGATCATCAATTATTGAGTTCATTTCATCTATAAGTCAACAGAAAAAAAGTGATGTCATCGTCCAGCTCAGTTCAGTTCTCATACAGGCAGATCAATAATATTGTTGAATTATTAAGTGTCCCAACTAAGTAAAACAAAAGGCGACAGTGGCAAGAACCCAAACTCCAATCAGTGACAGAATAGAGAAAAAACCCCTGGGAGAAACCACTCTCAGTCGCCGAGTTCTCCTCTGGCCAATGAACCAACGGTGTATGAATATGATTCAGGAGCATTAAAGGTCAGAGGTCAGATTAGATCAGAACATTCAGAATATTTATCCAGTTCATTGGTTGAAGATCAGAGTCACACCGGTATGGAGGACGAGTTTGTTGAGGATCAGTGCCGATGAGGAATTCACAGGGAGAGTCTAGTGGAAACAATCTCTGCTCATCTGATCTGGATAAGGCCCGGATCCGGCTGACTACATCATGTGTTGTGGTCTGGTCTAGGCGCAGGTCCTCCATCTGATCTGGAAAGGGCCCCGGGGATCCGGCTGACTACATCATGTGTTTGGTCGTGTCTAGGCGCAGGTCCCCCCATCTGATCTGGATACGGCCCGGATCCGGCTGACTTCATCAGTTTTGGGGTTCGTGTCAGGCGCAGGTCCTCCATCTGATCTGGATAGGCCCGGATCCGGCTGATACATCATGGTTGTGGTCGTTTTAGGTGCAGGTCCTCCATCGATCTGGATACAGACCGGATCCGGCTGATTTCATCAGCGTTGTGGTGTGTGTAGGGCAGGTCCTCCTTCGATTTGGATAGGGCCCCCCGGTCGGGTTTTCTCTTTTTTTGGGGGGGGCGTGCGGGGCCCCAGGTCCTCCATTGATCTGGATGGGGGCCCGGGGGCCGGTGACACATCATGGTTGGGGGCTGTCTAGGACAGGTCCCCACGATCTGGAAAAGGGCCCCGGGCCCCCGGCGACACCAGTGTTGTGGGGCAAGGGGCAGGTCCTCCCGGTCGGATTGGGCCCCCGGACCGGCTTTTTTTCCCCTGTGTTGGGGCGGTCTGGCACCCGGCCTAAACTTGGATTGGGCCCCCGGGTTCCGGGCCCCGGGGCCAAAAAAAGGGTTTGGGGGGGCTGGGGCAGGGCCTCCTTTTGACCTGGAAGGGCCTTTTTCCGACTGATACTTCTGGGGGTTGGGTCGGGCTAGGGCAGGTCCCCATTAAATCTGGATGGGCCCCGGGGTCCGAACCACAGGTTTTGTGGCGGTTAGGCAGGCCTCCATCTGATCGGGGGTGGGCCCCCGGGCCCGGGCCCGGGCTTCCGGGGTTTGGGGGTTGTGTTTAGGGCGGCCCCCGGGGGTTGGTTTGGGCCCCCGGGGTCCCTTCTACACAGGGGGGTCGGTCTAGGCGCACCCCCCTTATTGGAAGGGCCCCCGGGAGGCTGACTTATCAGTGTTGTGGTGGGGGCGGGCCTTTCCAACTGTTCCGGTTAGGGCCCCGGGGGCCCCGGGCTAACTGGGGGGTCGTTTTTAGGGGCGGCCCCATTGATCGGGGATAGCCGGCCGGGCGACTTCAAGTGTTGGGGGGGAGGGGCAGCCCCTCCATTGATCGGATCCCCTTTTCCGGCTGACTTTACTCAGGGGTTGGGCGGCTGGGGGCAGGTCCCCTTTTGGGTCCGGTACGGCCCGGCCCGGGCCCCAATAACATGTTTTTGGGGGGTTTGGGGGGGGCCCCACTGACGGAAAGCCCGGACCGGGCGGGCTACATAAATTTTGGGGTGGCGGGTCTAGGCGCAGGCCCTCCATCGTTGGGAAAGGGGGCCGGGGCCCCCGGGGATTCATCATGGTTGTGGTTGGTTTTAGGCGCAGGTCCCCTTGTCGGAACGGCTGGGGTCGGCTGATCACAGTTTGGGTTGGCAGGCGCAGGCCCCTTTCGTTTTGGAAACCCGGCTCGGACCCGGCTCACATCTGGTTGTGGGGGTCAGGCGAGGTCCCCATCGATTGGATACGGGGGGGGTTTCCGGTGACTCTCATGGTTGTGGCGGTCGGGCGGTTCCATTTCTGGAAAGGCCCCGGGGGGTTTTTCATCAGCGGTGGTCGGGGTAGGGCAGGTCCCCATTTTTCTGGATACGCCCGGGGCCCGGGTGATTTTCATCTGCTTTTTTGGGGAGTTAGGGCAGGTCCCCTCGGGGGGGAACGGCCCGGACCCCCGGGACTCATCATGGGTTGGGAGGGGGCTGGGGGCGGCCCCCCTTTTTCGGGGATACGGCCCGGTCCGGGATAATCGGTTGTGGTCTGCTGGGGGGGGCCCCTTATTTGGAAAGGCCCCCGGGGCGGCGCTACATAGGTTTTTTGTGGTCTGGGGGGGCGGCCCACCTCTGACTGGATAGGGCCCCGGACCCCCCCCCCCGGGTGACTACCATGTGTTTGGGGTGCAGGCGCAGGTTTTCCCCGACTGGTTAGGGCCCCCGGGGCCCGGCGGGACTACTCATGTTTTTTGGGGGGCGGGGGCAGGGGGGGCCCCCACGATCTGGATAGGCCCGGATCCGGCTGACTTCATTATGGGGGGGGTTTGGGTTTTTTGGCGAGGCCCCCCATCTGTCTGGTACGGCCCGGTTTTCCCGGTGCTCATCTTGGTTGGGTCGGTGGGGGGCCCCTTTCCTAAATTTTTTTTGGTAGGGCCCGGGGGCCCCCGGGCCAAATCAGGTTGGGTTTGGGCGGGGGGGGGGGATTTTTGGGTCCCCTCTGACGGATGGGGCCCCGGATCCGGGGGCTCCAAAAGGTTGTGGCGGGTTGGTGAGGTCCCCAGGGTCTGGATGGGCCCCGGGGTCCGGCTGAAAACCCTGTGTTTTGGGGGGCTGGGGCCCGGTCCTCCACTGTTTTGGAAACGGCCGGCCCCGGGGGGGTTTCATCTGGTGGGCGGCTGGAGGTCCCCCCCTTTACGGAAGGGCCCCCGGCCGGGGACTACTCTGAGTTTTGGCGGTTTTAGCGCCGGTCCTAAATCGGGATTGGAACGCCCGGTTCCGGTGATCATCAGGGGGGTTGGGGTTTTGGCGCGGGGCCCCTCTGTTTGGTGGGCCCCCGGGGTCCGACGACTCACAGGGGGGTTTTTGGTGGTCTAGGCGCGGGCCCCTCTGACTGGTACGGCCCGGCCGGCTGACTTGGGGGGGTTTTGGTTCGGGGCAGGCGCAGGCCCCCCTTGGGGGGGCGCCCCCCGGGGCGGATCACAGGGGTTGGGGTCGTGGCAGGGAGGCCCCCAAACTGATCGGAAGGGGCTCGGATCCGGCTGATACATCTGTGTTGTGGGGTTTTTGGCGGGGGCCTCCTTTTATCGGAAAGGCCCGGACCCCGGTGCTTCATAGGGGGGGACGTGTCGGGGGCAGGTCCTCCATCTAAACTGGATACAAAAAGGCCCCGGTGACTTCATCATGCGTTTTGGTCGTTTCAGGGGGGTCCCCTCGTTTGGGTTTAGGGCCCCCGGATCCGGCGCACTCATGGGGGGGTCGGTGATGGGGGGGGCCCCCTTTCGGTTTTGGGAAAAACCGGCCGGCGGGGCCTCATGCGTTGTGGTGGCAGGGAGGCCCCCAAAATTTTTGGGTACGGCCCGGACGGCTGACGCATCATGGGTTGGGGCGGTCTGGGGCGGGGCTCCATCTGATCGGTAGGCCCGGACCGGCTGATACTTCCTTTTTGGGGGGGTGTTAGGGCAGGTCCCACTGATCGGAAAAGGGGCCCGGGCCCGGGGGCTACATCAGGGGTTTTGGTCGGTCTGGGGTCAGGTCCCACTGTCTGGTTTCGGCCGGATCCGGCTGACTCACATGTTTTTTGGGGGGCGTGTCAGGGCGGCCTCATCGATCTGGATAGGGCCCCCGGGCCCCGGGGGACTCCCTTTTTTGGGGGGGCGGTCTGGGCCCGGTCCCCCCTCTGAGGGGGGTCGGCCCGGGATCCGACGGGGTTTCAGGGGGAGGGTGGGTTTTCTGGGCCCGGGCCCTTTCGATTGGGGGCCCCGGGTTTCCGGCTAAAATTTTAATTTTTGTTGGGGGGGTTTTGGGGGCAGGTCCCCCCCTTTACGGAGGCCCCGGGCCCGGGCGCAATTTTTTGGGGGGGTGGTCGGTTTTGGGCAGGCTCATTTTTGGATGGCCCCGGATCCGAGACTCACTGGGGGGGGTTGTGTCTAGGGCGGGCCTCCCTGATCTGGTAGGGGCCCGGGACCGGGGGCCCCTTTCATGTGTTTTGGTTTTTTGGGGGGCCACGGCCCCCCTTGACCGGGTTTTAAGGGCCCCCGGTCCGGGCTACCTGCGTTGTGGCTGTCTAGGCGGGGTTTCCCCCACGTTTTTGGGGGTACCCCGGGTCCTTTTACCATCATGTGTGGGGGCGTTTCAGGCGCAGGTCCCCCATCTGTTTGGGGTTTTGGCCCCCGGGTCGGTGAACCTCATGTGTTGGGGTCGTGTTAGGCGGTCCTCCTTTGATCTGGATTGGGCCCCCGGCCCCCGGGGACTCCCAAAAGTGTTTGTGGTCGTGTTGGGGGGGAGGTCCCCATCGATCGGAACGGCCCGGATGAGTAGGGGGGGGTAAACCTTTTGGCTTTTTATTAACTGCAATTTTTTAAAAATTTGTGTAGGGTGTTTAATAGGGGGCCAAGCAGTGGGGAAAAAAAAAGGGTAATATGGTCTGTTTAGTGTGTTTTGCCTCAAAAACTTTATTTGGTTTTGAGTTTTAAAATGTTAAATTTTTTTTTAAATTAAAAAGCAAAATTTAAATTTTTTTTCCAAATTTTTAAATTTTTTTTAAAAAAAATTTTTACCCCTTTTTTTTTTAAAAAAATTATCAAAGGCTTTTTTTTTTTGCATTTTAAAAAGAAACAACACTAAAATATGAAGGGTTTTTTGGGGGGGGGGCCTTTAAAATGCGGGATAGCAAATAAAATAACTTTTTTAAAAAAAAAAAGAAAAAAATTTGTTTCGCTTAAAAATTTTGGGGACAGAAGGCTTTATTTTTGGGAGGTGAGGTTTCAAATGAAATTTTCAACAGAAGACATAGACAAAAGGGGAAATGATTTTTTTTTGGATTTTTTAGTATAGATAAGTTAAAATTTTAAAAAAACAAGTCAAAAAAAAAAAAAACAACAGAGTGGTGTCAGGGGGTGGGAGGTAAACCCCCATTTTGAATTATGACGCGTTTTTTGCGGTTTGTAATTAGGCTCTTTTAAAATAAAAGCTGGGGGGGCGCCCGGAGCTTTTTAATTTCTGGGGAAGGGGGGCCCCGAGTGACGTCACACGCCCCCGGGGTTTTCCCCAGACGCACGCGAGGTCCCGATCGGGGGGGGTGATTTTTTAAAAGGCCGGGGGACGGCGCGGCTAGCCGATAACGGACCCCCGGGGCGGATGGAGGCTCAGCGGCCAGACACCCCGGCACCGGGAGATCGCGAGGGGCAGCGCCGAAAAACTGCAGCTCCGCACCGCGGGGGGACGCGTCGCTGAGTTTAAAAGTGAGAGGGCCCCCTTTTTCCCCCGAGCATGACGACACTCACCGCGCTGTAAAACACGACGGCCGCGCGCAGTTACGTGTAAAAAATAAAAAAAATTTTGAGGATTCAGTTCAGTTTTTTTCCCGGGGTTTTTTTTTAAAAACTTATTTATAGGCCTTAAATGATCCAAAAAAGCTGTCAGAGGCAACTATGGTTTTTGGGTTTTAAAATTTTAAAAAATTTTAAAACCCCAAATATTTTAAAAAATTTTTCAAACCCTTAAACTTTTTTGGGGAAAGGGCCCCGGAAAACCCCTTTTGGGGTTTTTTGAAATGGGGTCGGGGTACAGTGAGAATTTTTTCCCCCAAAAGGGTAGGCTACCAATTAAAATTGAAGACCAGGTCGCTTTTAATTTTAATTAATACAGTCTGTTCTTCAACGTTTTTTTTGCAGGCCCTCCAATCCGGGGCCCAAACTACATAAATTTTTTCTACAAACCACACAACACACACCCAACACACACACCCACACCACACCCCACACACAACAAAAACCCCCCAAACACCCCACACAACAACACACAAAACCAACAGTGAGGACGGGGCCAAAAATGGACCATTTTACCGTTTTGAAAAAACCAAAGGAAATATTTACGGTTTTGGGAAAATTTTCGGGGGGGGGAACCTCATGGGTTTGGGGGTTTGAAAGCATGATCTGGACCTCGGAAATTTGGGGGTAAATTTTTTTGCTAAAAAAATTGAAAAAGTTCGATTGGCCCCGGAAACAGGGATCTTTCAAGTGCGAAGTAAAGGTTGCGTTTTCCCCCGTCACGTAAGCAATTTTTTGGGTTTAAAAAAACTACGCGTGAAAAATAATAATAGAAATTTTAGCATTTTAAAAGGGCCCCGTACGGGGTTTTGTAAAAACAAAGTTGTTTAAATTTTTCCCTTTTTTTTTGGGTTTAAAAAAGTTAAATTACAGTTTTTTAATTTAAAAAAAAATTTTTTAATTTTTAAAGTTTGGAAATTTTTTATTTTACGGGGGAAAAACCCTTTAAAAATTTTAATGTGACCGCTCACATTTGATCCCCTTTTTTTGGAAAAACGTTTTTTTCCCGTTAGGGAAAAGGGGGAAAATTTTTTTTTAAAAAATTTAAATTTTTATTGTTTTATTTTAGTCGTGTGTGTTTACCAGATGGTGTTTTGTATTTGAGGGGGGGTTTAAAAACTGCATCTTAGGGGTTTAAAGTTTTTCTTTTAAAGAAAATATATTTTTTAGCACAATGGGTAAACCCCCCAAGTTTTTAGGGGATTTAAATAAATTGGGATTTTATTTTGAAAAATTAATATTTTCCCAGCTTGGGTTTTTGCATTTTGTTTTATTTTGTTTTTTTTTCTCTTACCACCTGTTTTTTTGGGGGGTTAGTAATGTTTCTTTTTAGTTACAAATTTCAGTGTTTTAAAAATTTTTATAAAGTAAGTTTCCCAAACCCCCAAAAGGGGGCGTTTTTGTTTTGTTTTTTACCACAAATTCACTTTTTTAAAAAGGTTTTATTTAGTTAAAATTTTTCTACTTGACATTTTAATGTTTACTGTACGCGTCCCATCAGAAACCACCTGTTTGTAAGTTAGTCTGCAGAGGTGGTGTAACGCAGTGCATAATTGATATGAAATGCATTGGTGCATGTGACTCAGAGAGGGATGTGGTTAATTACAGGTGTTGCGATGCATGTGGGAATAAAAACAGATCTCGGTGCATTAACGGTAACCATCAAGTGGGCAGAGCCAGTGACTAACGTTTCCTGTAACTAATTACAAGTCAAGTCCCCTTTATTTATACAGCGCTTTTTACAATACAGAGTGTTTCAAAGCAGCTTTACAGAGATAACAGGAAAATAATGCAACAGTTTGTTTACAGAAGAAAATAGCATCATAGTCCAGCTTAAAGCATGCTGTCCGTAACTTTTTTAAGTTAAAAATAATCCAAATTAATTATTTAAAAAAAACATCTTCAGCCAGTGTTCAAAACTATCTGCTTGCCATAGCTAGATTCAAAACGGTTAGCTTGTAATAATGATTTTAATTCCAGTGGTACTGGTGGGTTTTTGCGGGAAATTCGAGCATGTCTTTGCGTCATTACGTCACATCCGTACACATAAAGAAGGAGTTTCGGCTAGCCGGCTATACTGCCGTGAGGAGATGTAGAGATGGGCTTTTCTCGCAGCACTTTACATGATTAAACTTATGGCGGATTCAGAAAGATCCAAACAACAATCATCAGTGTCAACTGGAGATTAACCAGTTATAAAACCCAAAAGACTTCGTACTTCGGATTTAAGGTGGAAAGAGAAAGAAACCGTCTCATGCGAACACAAGGATTACACATCGGTGGGGCTTTTGAAAGGTGCGTGAACTCCCGAAGGGGTTCGAAACGGAAGAAGAGACGGCTTTTTCTGCTGAACAAGTAAGACATTTCAATAGTTCAATCGTGTAACAGTACGTTTTCTTAATTCACACAGTTATGGAGTTTCCTTTGTTGTGCCTTTCTCGTTTAGCTATTATGGAGAATATGAATTCTGAACTACACAGGTAATCATAAAACACATTAAATAACGTTAGTCACGCAATGCTGATGTTGTTAACATGAACAATTTGAGAACAAAGTAGGCTATGATTTGCACGGTTGCTGTAAATCGCGCTGATTAAATCTAACGATCGCTTGTCATGTCGAATGCTTTTTCCACCCTTAGTTGATCAGAACAAAAATGGATGTTACTTACTTGTTCAGAAGACATTTTACGGTGAAAATTCTTATGTTGGTCAAGCTTTCAAAAAGTGAATCTGTGATTCTGAATGACAGTATCCACACAGCGCGGTGATTGACAGCAGCACTCGCCTCAAAACACTGTGTTCATCCGCGCTGTTTCATGCCGATTTACAACCCACGTAAAGATGATAATTCCGCGAATCACTGCAGTTACAGATTTCCAACAGAGATGGCGACAAAAAGGGAAAAAGCTACGGACTGTAGCTTTAAGTATATTGTAATGCACTACTTTTCGAAAAAAGTAACTAAGTAACGCAATTAGTTACTTTATAAGGGAGTAACACAATATTGTAATGCTCTACTTTTCTAAAAAATTAACTAAGTAACGCAATTAGTTACTTTATAAGGGTGTAACACAATATTGTAATGCTCTACTTTTCTAAAAAATTAACTAAGTAACGCAATTATTTACTTTATAAGGGTGTAACGCAATATTGTAATGCATTATTTTTCTAAAAAAGTAACTAAGTAATGCAATTAGTTACTTTATAAGGGAGTAACAATGTTATAATAAATTATTTTTCTATAAACGTAACCAAGTAATGCAATTAGTTGCTTTTTAAGGGAGTAACGCAATATCGTAATGCATTACTTTTCAAAGTAGCTTTCCCCAACACTGATCATCACCCTCCTCCTCCTCCTCCTCAGAGCGAGCGTGAGAGTTTCCCGTCGCCTCACGTCCCGGGCGAGGATCGTCTGGTGTCCCTCGGGCCCTGTCCTGAGGCCCTGACCCCCGGGAGCAGGTGGGCCACGTGCGCTCGGCCCTGCGCCGCTGCATGGAGCTGCTGGAGTGCCTGATCCGGCGCGAGGTGGAGGAGATGGGAGAGGAGCTGGCCGGAGAGTACGAGAGCCTGAGGAGGGCCGTGAGGGACCGGCTCGGGCATCTGGTCCACAGCACCGGGGCCCTGCTGGGGGACGGGGAAGGAGGATGCCCGCCGTCTCCTCAGGTCCAGTGCGATGAGGTACACTAAAAATAGCATCGCCATTTTAACGGTAAAATGGCGATTTTACAGTTAAAAACGGTGAAAAACTGTTTATTGGTTAACAGAAAGTTTCCTTACTATATACTGTGAATAACTGTGATTGATCTAAGCGTACATTTATGTAATTTTACATTAAAATACTGTTAATAGTGCTAATTACAACAATAATTAAGTGCTTTTAATTATATTACATTTTAAAATGCTCATAATCAGATTAAAATTACTTTTTATTATTATTCACACAGTAAATTATATATTATTTATTGATTTTCCCTCTTTTACTTTTTTCTTTACATTGGCATGCAGGAAAACAAATATATCTTATTTTTGGAAGTGCATTCTTATGATTTAAATAAGTCAAGTCTGCTTTATTTCTACAGCGCTTTATACAATACAGATTCTTTCTAAAATTCCAAGAACACACAGTATTTAAGGCGAGATTTTTTTGAGATTTTGGTCTAAGGTCCTTCTATAGCAGACTAGTGGAAAAAAAACATCAAAAATACACATTTAAGTGTTTATTTATTGATCTTTAACTATTTGCATCTGTATATCAATTACAATATATATCAATAAAAAGTAGTTTTTTTCTCCACTTCAGTAACACTTTTATACACCAACATTTTACATTTTTATTCATATCTATATTCTGAAGGTTTTTATTGAGGGATTTATTCATATATCATTCAGCTGGATTTTTTATAACTTTTTATCCCTAAAAACATGGTGAAAATGTGCTTTTTCCGTCTGTTGACAGTATTTTCTGATTTATGGAGTGATAAAAAGAGAAATCAAAACCCCTTCTGTAAAAACCTTTAACTCTAATATGTCAACAAAATCAAACAAGAATTTTAAACCTGGCTTTATCCAGTGTTCAGATTTATATTCTGGAAATGAATGCAATGATAAAATTGTCTTAATCTTTCAAACAACTGAGAAGATAATGATCAAACTACATTTTATAAAAATAACCAGTCAAGTTTATAATATATTGTATATTACATCAGCGTCTTTGAAGGAAAGTGTTGGTCTGCTGCACATCCTGATGTAGGAGATCCGGTAGAGCTAAAAGTAGAAACAACACACACACACACACACACACACACACACACACACACACACACACACACACACACACACACACACAAACAAACAAACAAACAAACAAACAAACAAGCGCGCGTCAGTATAGAGTCAAACGGGACGACTGCTGGGACTCATCTCAAGATCACTCATTTGCAGGTCCTCTATTGACAAAATTATGAATAGAAAATGATTTAAATCATATTTAATGCATAAAAAATGTCTTATTCTGTGGATTAAAGTTATTTTTTGACATAAATAAATGACATGTTACTCAGAGACTGACATGTCTGGCTTGTTAAAAATGTTAAATTCAGCTGTTTCACAAATATTTGAAAATCAAGTTCATTTTGATGCACTTTGAAAAGAGTGGTTTTAATGCACAAAGTTATTTTTTATTGTCTCTTAGAATGCACATCTCTTATTTAAACTCATGGAAATGCAGATCCTGTTGTAAATAACAGATAAATAGTAAAACTGTTGTTCCATTATTTCCTCTGAGCAGATTTTCACCTGTGTCGTCTTTCTTACTTAATCAAAAATTCAGTAAAACATATGAACTGATGTGCAAAACTGACCGTTGAGTTGTTGCTCAAGCAGAATACCACTTCTGTAATCTGCCAGGAGTTATCATTATCATCTGATGGTTATGATCTGAAATAAAAGGCCATAAATCAGTCTATATCAGCCAGGCTCAGTTTCTGCTTCAGAATCAGAAAACTCAAAGCTGTCGGCTGAATCTCACTGTTTGCATTGACATGATGCCTGAAAGGAATGTGCGTGTGTGTGTGTGTGTGTGTGTGTGTGTGTGTGTGTGTGTGTGTGTGTGTGTGTGTGTGTGTGTGTGTGTGTGACTGGTCAGGGGAGTGTGTGTGAGTGTGTGTGCTGTTGTAAAAGTGCTCTGGATAGCGTGACCCGTTGTTCTGGAGCGCTGAAGTTTACACAGAAGCAGCGATAAGCACATAGCAGATCTTAATCTTGCTGGGAAAGATCTTTTTAAACACAATGGAGCTTAAATACAGACTAAATTCAATTTAGAATTGTACTGTGAAACTTTACACTGTAAAATTCTTTTTTATTTTACTTAAAGTGACATAGTGACATAACTTAAACTTAAAGTGGCTTAAAAATGTAACCCTTAAAGTGACTTAAATTAAACTTAAACCTTAAAGTGACTTAAACCTTAAAGTGACTTAACTCAAAACTTAAAGTGACTTAACTTAAACCTTAAAGTGACTTAAAAATGTAACCCTTAAAGTGACTTAAATTCAACTTAAACCTTAAAGTGACTTAACTTAAACCTTAAAGTGATTTAAAAATGTAAGCCTTAAAGTGACTTAAATTCAACTTAAACCTTAAAGTGACTTAAAAATGTAACCCTTAAAGTGACATAACTTAAACCTTAAAGTGACTTAAAAATGTACCCCTTAAAGTGACTTAAATTAAACTTAAACCTTAAACTGACTTAACTTAAACCTTAAAGTGACTTAAAAATTAAAGTGACTTAACTTAAACTTATTCCCCCGGTTTCACAGACCAGGCTTAACTTATAGCATACTTATAGCAACTTGCACAGACTTTTAAAAAATGTCAGTGCCATTGTTTTGTCTCAAGAAGCACACCAGTAATGTTTTTTTAAGGCATGTTTATAAAAGCTACTTAAATGCCCTAATTGAACTAAGGCCTAATCCTGGCTTAATAAGCTCTGTCTGTGAAACCGGGCCAAAGTGACTTAAAAACGTAACACTTAAAATGACTTAACTTAAACCTTAAAGTGACTTAACTTAAACTTAAAACTTAATGTGACTTAGTAAGATTGTAAGTTTCTTTATTTTTTCATATAACATGAAAAAGGATGTTAGATGTGCCGTAAAATGAAAAACCCCCTTGAAATAAAATGAAGCGGACAATATAAAACAAACCAATATTTAACTAAATAATGGAATACATAATGAAATGTTGCAAACCCCAAAATATAATGTATAATATAAAACTTGATGACAGTGGGTCTGCAGAATTGCTTTGTTTGAGTAATGTTTATTGGGTCGTTTACAGAAATTAAGGGAATTATTGGTATGAGTTTTTTTTAATATGCATTGAGATGGTATTTTACATCCTTTTTATGTTCCATTAAAAAAAGTTCCTTAAATGATTAATGCTTACATTTTACTGTACTGAAAATACATTTATTGCAATATTCCATGATGCATTTACAATCTCCTATATATTTATTTAATTTAGTCTGTAAAATAAAAATAGTCTGCTAAATCACTACATAAAATCCATTAATATCAAATTTGATAATAAATCAGGGCTGTATTTCTTTGGCTTTAAAACCGTAAGGGGTATGACGTAGGAGTTACTGGTTACATTTTTAGAAAATGACTCAGAAATACTGGAATATAAAAATAGTCAAGATTGGAAATTTGATTTTCAAGGCATATTTCCTGTTGTATTTCAGCTAGAAAGCGAGTTCAATGATTGGGTTGATTTGCACGTGCTGTATCTTCACT